>BMAU01003182.1:0-195842 GCA_019973935.1 Trichonephila clavipes
CGCAAAGAATAGAGGGGGAAGAACACCCCATCTTTTTCCTAAGCCAAAAGTTTTCTAAAGCGGAGCGAAACTACAGCACGGTGGAAAGGATCTTTTGGTCTAAATCGATTTTGGTCTAAAGCTAATTTTTTGGTCTAAAGCGATTAAAGCATTATTTAGACAGGCAAAAATTTATTATAGAAACCGACCACAACCCTTTAAGGTACCTAAACAAGATGGGGAGTACTAATCCTAGGTTACAAAGATGGGCGTTGAGTTTACAGCCGTTTAATTTTGAAATCAAACACAAACCTGGGAGGCTCCATGGAAACGCGGACGGCCTAAGTAGATTGGAATAAGTAGTTTGTAGATTTTTCTATTAATTATTATATATATTTAAATTACTGTTTTATTTGTATGTTTGTGAGTGTATCTGTGTACATTGTGGAAGAAAATAGATGTTAGTGAAAATCTCTGATATCTCTTAGTCAACCGTAGGCCAACAGATGTTTACTTCTGTAGTCATGCGCGATTAAGTGTAGATGGTTAGTAAGAGATTGGCATTTGACGCATTTTGTTTACAAATTATAATTTAAAGGTGAAATGTAACTTTGAGGAAAAGAATGCCAGATTCGGATTTTAAGATCTAATTGTGTGAAGTGTACATTTTTTTTTTTTTTGAAATTTGATTCATGTATTATGTTATTTTTTTATTGTGTTTAATACCGGGATTGCTGCCCTAATCAAGCTCACTGATGGGACGATCTTTATGTGTGTGATTTCTAAGAACTGAATCCAACTAGGACCAGAGCAGTCCCTTGAAATGGACCTTTTTTTAGGGGGAAGGAAGTTGTGACGTTCTCCTTTCTCGAAACGAGTTTCACTCTTTCAGGACAATAATAGACAGAGTTTTAGGTGCACATGCAGCTGGGGTTCATTATCGCTTATTTAGCGTCTGGACTTTTGTGCCAGTTAGACTAGACAAACAATTGTCTGACCATTCTACTGTGGACGAAATCGCTTCCGGGGCAACATACTGTCGCCTTACATACACAATGGCGAATTGTCCTCAAAGGCGGTAAAACGACGACAGTGGGCCGAAGGGGTTCGGCCGGTGGAGCATGTGTCGGACACCTGCTGGTTTGTGAAGAAACCGGGTGAGAGGACGATTGGCGGATTATGGACCAATGGTCTCTGATGAGTTGGGGTTCAAGGATCGACTCATATGGGCTCACCAATGAGACAACCTGAGGGGGGAGAAATGGAATGCCCCTGATGTTTTAAAAGGAAAAAAGAAAGAAAAAGAGGACGAAAAAAAGAAAGAAAAGAGCTTGGAAAAGACGAGAGCTGGTCGTTTTAGGAAGCGGAGAGGAGAATCGCAAAGTTTGGTTCAGTGATGCTGACGAGGAATCCAAAACGCGAATGAGAAAAAACGCCTTGCGGACTGGACCGAGACAAGCTGTGGAGTAAGGAATTCAAAACGGGGCTACCATACTGGCTAGGCACAGAAACTATCAACTTCTTAATCTAACTTAAATCAATTTTCCTATTGGAGAAAAAAAATTAAAAGTATTTTTTACTCCCACAACCTTGCTGTGAGGCATTATTTTCACGCTACCATCTGACGACGTTACACGACCTACAGAGTGTTTTTTTCCAGGTATAGAAGTTTAAGTTGGCATTACTTTCCAAGATGGTGACCGATTTAACAGCTGTCAAGTGATTTATTCTCAGTTTGGTTTGGCAATTCATAATGAATAGACTCACGCCTGAACAACGCTTTCAAATTGTGCAATTTTATTCCGAAAATAATGGTCGAACTTCATAAGCGAATTTTGTTTAGTGATGAAGTGCACTTCTGGTTGAATGACTACGTCAAAAAACAAAACTGCCGCATTTGGAGTGAAGCTAATCCACAAGTGTATGTCGAAACGCCGTTACATCCAGAAAAACTGACTGTTTGGTGCGCTTTATGGGCTGGTGGAATCCTTCTTCAAAAACGATGAAAGCCACAACGTTACAGTCAATGGTGATCGGTATAGAGCCATGATTACTAACTTTTTCATTCTTGAATTGAACAATTATGATGTCCAGGAGCTGTGGTTTCAACAAGACGGCGCAGCATGTCACACAGCTCGTGCCACAATCGATTTATTGAAAGACACATTTGGTGACCGCCTAATTTCACGTTTTGGACCTGTGAATTGGCCTCCAAGATCTTGTGATTTAATATCGCTAGACTATTTTTTGTGAGGCTATGTAAAGTCATTGGTCTATGCGGATAAGCCACAAATGCGTGACCATTTGGAAGACAACATTAGCCATGTTATTGCCAACATACGGTCACAAATGTTGGAAAAAGTCATCGAAAATTAGACGTCCAGATTGGACTACATCCGAGCCAGCGGTGGCAGTCCTATGCCAGAAATCATGTTTAAAATGTAATGCCACAATATTATCTTTCGAATAAAAAAAATCATGTCAATCGAATAATACATCGTTGTTTTATTGCAATTTAAAGTTCTATACCTCTAAAAAAAACACCCTTTACTTTCCTAGAGAAATGTTCTTATTTCTTACATCTTCAATAAACATTTTAGAATAGTATTGAACGAAGTTATATAAAAAGACTGCAGATTACATTTCAAAATTGGATAACTTGCTTCGCATACAGAATTGCTTCTTTTGGGGAAAAAAATCTTGTCTTTAACTTGTTTATTCATTTGTGTAGGCTAATAATTTACCTCCTAAACTTTCAAAAGAAATGCTTTAAAATAACAAACCAAATTTTTTAAGCAAAAATGTATATAAAAGATCTGATTTTATATCAGAAGTAAATCCTCTCCAAAAAAATATCTATAATATACTCTTATTTCCTATAATCACTCAAAAATATATATTTTTCAAAAATGTACATTTTCTACAGGAGTACATCTCCATTAGAATTTTGCAGTATCTACTCTCCAGCATTATTCTTCCTGTTATTGTGTATTTATAAGGAAGATGAATGTTTTTTCAAACTTTTTTACACTAACTAGGTTTGCTAAAAATTATTGATTTATTGCAAGCATTAATACATTATATTGAAGCATTTGCATAGGATATTTTCTTTTATGAAAATACAAATGCAAGAAATTTAAAATTTTATATGAACACTAATTGTACAATGTTTAAAAAGAAAAAGATATCGAATTTTATGCTATGAACTGTTACAAATGATAATTTATTTAGTTTTTAATCAATTTAGAAGCTTTAATTGCAACTTTGTGATGAAGCATTTTTTTAACTGATTACTTTTAAGACCATTGTTCTGTTATAGAAACTTATGTGAAAAACACCATAACAAAAACTTATTTATTGGGGAAGAATTTACACACACATTTTTCTTTCTTTCTTTTTTTTTTTTTTTTTTTTTTTTTTTGCTTATTTTGTATGATAATGAAAAAATATCATTCCAAAAATGCATCAAATGTTTAAAAATTTTCTTTCAAAATCTCGCAATAGAACTAAAACTATTTCAAACCGCATAAACATAAACTTTAATTTAATCATCCAAAAAGTCAATTATTTAGAAAATTATTATACATTTAAGCACATTTAAAAACTTATAGAATCTTGTTGCATCAATATAAATATCAAGTTTTATTCCTTTCCTCACATATTCGCATTACTACTATAGCATTACTTCTCGGATTCTTACTGTTCAATGATCTAGGATTCTTCCTGCGACTCAATGATATATTTGGATTCTTCCTGTCCACACAAATCCCTTTTTCCCCCATCGAAATATCCCTTTTTTCTAATGATTTTCCTGCCCCCAACGATATGTAGGTACCTGTGCACAAAATCAACTGCAAAATTTTGGGGCTCCGAAAGCGGAAGGAGCATCATTATGATCCATATTCCCACGATATTAATCGAAACTCGAGAAAAAATGGGGGGGTTCTGTGCAGCATTTACAGCATACGCAGGGTAACAATAAAAAATCGAAAAGTTATAAATGTGAATACAAATGGATTCACATTCTCTATGAAATTTGTATATTCACAAGTATCTAAAATTCATCCTAATCGTTAAAAAACTGGGAATTATACATACACGTGATAAAACTTTACATTTAGCAATATTTTTAAATTATTGTAATACAATAACAGAACATTGGAAAGCGATTTTTCTTTATATGTACTACTAACTTCTATGTATGTACTTCTATACATATGTACACTTCTAAACATATGTACTTCTATATATGTTTCATTATATCTACTATGAATATTATATTGTTTACTATCCCCGGGGTTCCACGAAATAATTTTATACTCGTTAGTACTATGTTTTGCAAAAACTAAATAGTTTTCTAATGGAAAATACACCTTTTTTCATTTGTTGGGGGAAAAAACACATATAATGAAGGAAAGAGAACCACTAATTGACTTATTAACAAACTCGACGGTAAAATAAAAAATTAAAAAAGAGCAGCTCTTAAATTTTAGGTTGCAAATTTATCCAAAATAAACAGGATTTCACATGCAGCTATAATCATTTTAATACAACTTAGAACAATGTATTTAACGCGTGGTCACTCGCGCCTGTTTTAGCTACCGTCGTCACTCGCTTGGTGTAGAGAACACCCCAAACATTTAACAGGTGTATTTAATTATGAAAATAAAATTAAGTCATTATGATACATATTTATAAAGTATAAGATGTTGTTTTGTATTATACAAATAAAATTATTAAATTTATTGCATGCAAATGAGACTAACATTAATTTAAACTAAGGATACAAAGTTTTCATTTTAAAACACATAATTTTATATTTTTTTCATAAACCAGTAAAACGTATATACGAGTAATAAATATAATTTATAATTAATGAGATAATGATTGTAGAAAGTAGAAAAAATATTTTAATCATTTTCCAAACAATCAGAGCAGACTGTTTACGTATGCTCAACTTCTCGCGGAATTCTCAGCCCCCCTCAGTTAAACCTTTGAAGGTCATAACATTCCAATCGCTCGAGAAAGAAGGATGATTGAACGAGGCCTGAAGGTTCAATGAATTAAAATGTGCAGCCACAGAAAAAAATGTGGTTCTACGCATTGTTTTTACAATCCTGGGAGGGCTTTCTTGTTGCTGGGGTGTACAGAACAATCCACGCGAGAGATCGCGAGTTAAGTGAAAAAATGTTTTCAACGTGAATGGCTACAAAAGCAATATATATATAAAATTGAACACAGAATATGAATTGTGTTTGATGATAAATTCAATAAACCTACACTTATGTGTAAATAATACAAGCCACTTGCACACATAGGAATTTTTCAAGAGGGTGGTCCGGGGTCGAAAGTTCAACATTCTTGTATCATGCTGCTTTTCATTTTGTTCATTTTCGGGAACAAAACACAGTAAAAAACTAATTATTGAATAAATAATTAGCATTAATTAATAAAATTAATCAATAATAATAAATAATTAATTAAATTTTACGTACTATATACTTAGAATTGTAATCAATCGGAAAAAAAATCAAGGGCTTTGGGAAGGTCTGGAGCCACAGGACCCCCATTGTGTGCGCCACTGATCCAAGCACATATCCAAATTACTAAATATAATGCATGGCTAGGAGAAACTTGGGTCACAAATTAATATTATTAATGATTAAATTATATTGAAACTAGCTGCATGGCCCGGCTTTGCACGGGCTTTCTCTTTCCCTCATGACGCCAGCAATAATGTGTGTGTTTTTACGCACGCAATGTGAGTGATTTCTAAAATTATTTTATTAAATTTCCCCGTTTCGAAATTTGTTCCACATATTTTCGATTTAAGACAGGTTTTTTCCCCCTCCCTCTAGCCCGGCATAACACGGTTTTTTTTGTTTAAAATTACTGTTTCCTCTTCCCCTCCCCCTCACAGATAAAATATAGCTTCAAATTTCAATCTATGACTTTTTAAAAAAAATATTGCATTAGTTAAAAAATTGTTAATGTGAAGCAATAAAAAGAAAACGATTCTTTAGTTAGCTTTAAAATGTCTCTGAAATGTATTATTATCCAAATAATAGACAATGTATTTTTTTAACAAATAATTAATTTAGTAATGAATTAATAGAAATACTTTTAAAACACACACACACAGATATATATATATATATATATATATATATATATATATATATATATATATATATATATATAAAAAACAGTATGGGGGAAGCGTAGATATATATTTACATGTACTGAAAAAAAAATTCAACAAGAAAAAAAAAAAACTAAATGATAAAAGCATTTTGATATTTTATTTTAATTTCATAGTTTTCCTTCCACTGTCATTGTTACAAATTTTGTGCAACGAACGCTTAAAATAGTGTAATAAGTTATATCAGGAAGTATAATACATTAATATTACTTTTTGTTGCATTTATTTTATGTTAAAATCCTGCCCCCTCTCCCTTCGAAATTTAGTTTTATTATGAAATAAAAATAGCGACGAGACACTGATGAACGGAATCAATGAAAAGCGAAAGCGCACTGAGGCATGGCGTAGACAAAACAGAAGGGATAAAAAAGATAGATAAATGTTGTCGCAGGCTTTTTTGCAAATGGCAGAATTTTTTCCTACTTTCTTGACAATTGTCCTTATATTTTGAAAACTTCTCACAATATCTTTATAAATTTTAGCCTATGTGTTATTCTGATGTATAAGCTATATTACTGTAAAGTTTCATTAAAATCCATTTAGTTACTTTTGCGTGAAAGACCCACAAAGATACTCATAAACTTTCGCATTTATAATATATATTAGATTAACAATACAATACTTTTTTTAATTGCCTTTACATATAGTACCTTAAACCTGTCGATCTACTTTAAATATTATTTTGAACTATATTCTTTTAAGGGGGAAGGGATTCCATGAGTGGAAAAAGTTTGGAGTCCACAGCTGTACACTCATTTCTAAAGTACTTTTCTTCCTCCCTTTCAAGGTCATTTCTTCCTTCATTCCACCATGATGTATGTCTTCTGCCCCTTTCTTGGTATTATATTTCTACTTCCTGTTGCAATGGCCTCATAGCCTAACGATGGCGTGTTCACGACTTCTTGGAAATTTACAACTTGTACGTGTCGCTCTCTTTGTAAAATTTAGATACAATGTCGTATAATTGGTAAAGCTTCACAAAAAGAATATTAAAATTGCGAAAAATATCGTATTTTATTTAACTTTTAAATTAACCCGGCAATGCACATGAGAAAAACGCAAATGAAAATTCTCGCGCTGGGTATCTCATAGCCTAGAGCAGGGTTGGCAAACCTTTATGGATGAACGTGCCATTTTTTTCTAAAAAATGTTTAATGAGGTATAGATTTGCGGTCAATTAATTTTGACTTGCGATTATTGGAAAAACAATAAAACTAATTACCAACAACTCACAAAACTCTTTATTCATTACGAAAAAATGAATATTGCACTGTATAGAATAAAATGTTTTAATAGTACATGTGTAATTCAAGTTAAAGTGACATTAGTGTGACTTCAGTGTTGCAAATTAAATGGCAAATAACTTATATAAGATTGCAAGATGTTACTTTTAGTAGTATGCATACTGAATTGGAGTCATCCGTAAAACGGTTTCCAAACGAGTCTTTAACGTATTCATATCTCAAAATAATGACTCGCTGACATAGGTATATGAAAATGGGATTTTAATAGTAAGAGTTAGCTTCTGCAAAAATTTAAATGTATCTGGAATAAAATTCGACGTTTCCAAAGTTTCATTTCTAGCATTTTAACTATATCAATTCCAACTTTTCTTTTGTATCAATACATTTTTAAATCCATATTGAACTGCCCTGGAAATCAGTCAGGAAATCAATCTAGCCTGGAATTTAAATTCTTCAATTTCCAACCAGTCGAACTGGGATAAGTTTAGTTTATCAAATGAAATCACTCCAGGGTACAAAATAAACTTGGAGTGAGTTTCCGATAATTTTTGGAACTGAGAAATTCTCGCTGAAAATTCCTTGATAGAAGAAGCAATTACCTGAAATGAATTCTTCTATAAATTTTTCTTCATCTGGTTTCTCATGTATATCTAAATAGTTGATATTTTTTTTTTTCAAGTTGGGGAAGTACATGCAGTTTTTTGTAATAATATCATTTACTAAAACATGCATTTTAGCTTCAAAAGAGAGTTAGGTTTACTTCAAAGTGAACTTTGTTATTTTGATCTAAAAGGCAAACTTTTTAGATCAGTAGCTTGCCCAAAATATTGCGCGCGATCAATGGCACGCATTCCACCGATTCGCCAACCCCGCCCTAGAGCAGTGATCTTCAAACTGTGTTCCATAAAACCCTGAGGATCTACAAGAAACACTCAAGAATTAAATGAGTCACAATAAAACAAATCAAAAAGAAAATTATAAATTTGCATGAATAAAGGATTCATATTCCCTATAGCTTCAAGTACCAAAGTCATTATAATTGAAAAGAAACTTTTATTACTATATCATAAAGTAATATTATACATCATTTTTTATATCTACTACAAATAATATTATCGATATTTTATTATTAACTATATCCCGGTTTCACGAAATACTTTTCTACTCGAAAGTAGAAGGTTTTGCAAAATTAAACGATTTTGTAGTCGAAATTGTACTTTTTATTATTTATGGGAAAAAATACCTATAATTATTGTGAGCGGAACAATGTATCGATATATCAACAGATTCATTTTTAGAATCTAAATTTAAGCTGGTACAGTTCCTAAATTTTAGTTTGCAAGTTCATTTAGAATACAGAGGATTTCTCCTACAGCTATAAACATTTTGATGCGATTCAGTACAATGTATTTATAAGAAAAACCATTCTTAAAGTGAGTGATTAAAATTGCATAATTTAAAACAAGCTAAAAGCAGAATATGAAATGCAACTGCAGATAATTTCAATAGATCGACTTTGACATTTTGTGTAAAAGATTGCCGGTATATATTCCAGTTACTAAATATGCATAAGTATGTATGGCTCTTGGATATACCAAATTAATAATATTAACGAGTAAATTGCATTTAAAATTGTACATTAAAGTAAGAATCTCGTACAAAAGTTTGGTTAAGAAAAACGACAAATATGAAAAGTTGTGAGATTTTTCAAAAAAGTATTCTTTTTTAACAGTTTTGAGGTTCATTATTTTCTTCAAATTACTGATTCAATTAAATAGTTTATAATAGAGACAAACACCTAAAAAAAACATTTTAAACTACAAGTTAAATAATTAACAGCTTGAAACGTAAAAATATCCATTATAAGCGTAAATTAAGATATTAAATAGTCGTACTGGTAGCCTGCGAAGTGATGTTTCTTTAAAAATTAAATACTTTAGTTAGCGAAGCGACATTCACCAAACAGACAAGAACTGATCAGAAAATAAAAAAGACTCTTCCCGACGATAAGCTGCAAAAATCCCCCCAACTCTGCACTTGTTTCTCTTATTGCCCTTAGCGCACACATGAATTTTTCAAGGTGGGGGGGGAGCTCCAGGGTCGTAATTCCTACATTCTTGTATCATGCTCCGTTTAATTTTGTCAATTTTCATGAATAAAAAGCACCAAGCCTAACTATAGAATAAATAATTAGCATTAATCTATAAAATTAATCATTAATAACAATTATTTAAATAGCCGTGCAGTCAGTTAAAATTTATATTGAAGGTCGAAATCCACAGTCCAGTCAAAACCAGCTACATCCCATTATTTCAGTCCCGTGTCGTTCCCGAGAACGAAGTATCCCAGGAATAGAAAAAGTATGAAAATCATGCGAGTTCTCTAGAAACCGGTTTCCTTGAAAGAAACCCTAGCTCCAACATTTTTTACATAGTGTGTTCGTAAGTTGAAAAATAAAATGTGTGCTTGGTTCGATATTAAGTAGATAAATACTGAGTACTTAGTAAAATAATTCGTGCATTTATCGCAGAAACATTCAACAACAATAGAACAAGTAAGATATATATATATATATATATAAAAGAAAGCGTGTATCAGTGAGAACACGTGTTAGAAGTAACCTTCGTTGCTACTAAATTTTAAAACAATAGATGTTGTTTGTATTATTTCCTTTAAAAAAATTTAAAAAACTGTATGTCCAAGAAACTCTCCTTAAACTAATTTTTGACAGATTTTGAACCATTTAAATGCCTACTTCGGGTAGATTAAGGACTCACACATTTCTGAGATTTTTTTTAAATTCATAATATTGATTATAATTTGACTTCTAGATAACGTAAAAACAAAACAAATTATGTATCGCAAAGCTAGAAGAGGAAATGCTTGTTAAAGCTGCTGTTGAACAAGGAGAGGGGAGTGGGTGCTAGCTCAGGGCTAATTGACGAAAAACACAAAAAAAATTTTAAAAGCCGTAATTTTTAATCCATTTTTTCAATCTTTGAACAGATTACGGATAATACTATTCTACATATGGAAAAAAAGTTTCGTTAGATTATTTTTATGCATATTGACGTTATTAAATATTTAATTAAAATTTTGAGTATTTTTTGAAAAATCGCAAAAAAAAAAAAAAAAAAAAAAGATTCCGTCATTTTTGTGTGTGACTGATTTTAAAAGAGAAAAGCGTGAACTTGTTTAGAATAAAATATCAATCCATTAACTCGAAAGGAAACTTAAAGGGAATGATTTTGAAACCGTTTTTATAAAAGCGTATCAATTTTGATTCATTTTAAAAAAATCGTTAAAAAATAGAAAATATCATTATTTTGTTTAAAAAAATATACCATATCGTGGCGAAAAAAATGATTTTTCTAATTCTGTAATTATTTTTTGTCTGAGATAGATATTATGAATTAGGTGGCGTTTTTTAAAACGAGGGGAAAATTCGGAACTTCATTCATTCCTATCTTACGTTCATCGCTAACCATAACTCGTAACTGAAATTTCTCCCTAACGTGCCATAAGAAGTTAACTTCACACAAAAAGTCAATTCCTACTTTGGATGGATGAATACAAAGTTGTTTATTAACGATTGGAAATTGGAATAGGATTTATATATATAAGTAGATATAGGGAAAGAGGGAACTAATGGTAGAAGTTGAAAAAAAGAGCATGATTTGCCTGCATTGTTGTAACAATGCACACCAGTTAGGGCAAAAAATAGGTTTTCGAAGCCACTTTTTGTCTTTGTTTTAGTAGTTGCATTGCTTAAACAATAGAGACGAATCTAAGTTGGAGTAAAAAAAGCGAAATTTAATATAATAAAATTTAATTATTTAAATTATATTTGAAAAAACTCTATTAACATCAGGTGCCATCCACTATAAGTTTAAAACAATTTATTTGAACTTGACTGTATGAATAGAAAGTACTTTATTAACGATTGAAAATTTGAACAAAATAAATATATAGACAGAGTGAGCTAATAGTAGGGATTGAAAAATACTGTCAAAGAGCAATGATGACACTTTTTAGCCATTGTATATGCCACGACCATTTCATCAACAACGCCAACTGCTTCTTTAATCAAAAAACACAAAATTATTATTTCAGGTTCTTTCAAGTCATCTCTGTAGATATATCTATTCCATCATCATTATGCATTGTTAAAAGCAGATGAGCGTTCCTAATTTTTTTTTGGTGTATATGAAGCAAATGTTTTTTTTTTTTGGAAACAAACCAAAAAGGAGTAACTTCCTAAGTTCTTTGGGTTATATAAAAAATGTTGGTACGGTTTCTTTTTTATTTTTCTCATGGTTTTAACAGTGTATCAATGTTTTATTTTTCAAAAGTTCAATTTTTCTTTTTTCGAAACATATTCTTTTGTCTCTCTCTATAAAGCAGATATTTTCAACAGCGCCTTCCTATTCCGCTTCTAAATCTGAGTCCATTTCAATAGAGGAAACATGATTGTTTTTGTATTCTTTATCATTACCGCAGAAGCTCTCTTTTTGCACGAAGTTACTGTATCTAACAGATGTCTCAAGTATCGTACTCCTTTAACGTAACTACGATAAAATCCTTCCTTCCACAGTGGCACAACTGCCAAAGGTGGGCCTTGGCCTTCTCAAGAAGCCTTTACCAGGCTAGCCTTCTTCCTACTAGTGTTCTCTAATTCCTAGTTCTCGAAACTAGGAGATCTTTTTCTAGGCCATCAATCGATCTGAGATTTGGCCTGCCCTTTCTCCGTGAGCCAATTGGTTAGGCATTGAATATTTTTTTCAGTTTTGCGGTCTTCTTTCTTTCTCATAACGTGAATTGCCCATTTAATTCGCTGTATTTTGATGAAGTTAACAATGTCAGATTCTTTATATATTTTATAGAGCTATAAATTTGATCTTCTTAACAGCGTTCCATTTTCTAAATTCCTCCAAAGATAAATTTTACAATCTTCCTTTCGTATTACTTATCATGTTCTCATCTGTTCGAGACATGGACCAAGTATCACATGCATAAGTTAGTGCCGATCTTTATACAACAGAACCTTTTTTTTTTCTATTGCTTAAATAACTACTATAGCATACCATATCGAAATAAAGAGTTTAAACCACGGGTGGGCAACCCGTGGCACTCATGCCACAGTATGGCACGGTGAAGTTGTAACAGTGGCATGCGAAGACTTGATAAAAAGTTTTAAAAAATTTAAAAGATAATAATAAATTATTTTCTTACAATTTTATAAAAATGTGGTTGTTTTAGAAAAAAAAAAACCCTTCAAAAAGTTATTTTAAATAAACTTAAATGAGTTATAGTAGAAATTTATCGTGAAATGAATGCACCTGCATTGTTGTGCAAGTTGGCTTTCCAAAGCTTTTCCACTCGCGTGATTCTGGAATTTGAGGGAAAATATTTTTAAATATCTTTAAGAAAACACACTGGACAGCCCAGTGAGTACTTGCTATTCTAAAATGAAGGCAGGCAATATGATTTAGCTTTTCTTGCCGATATTATGGGACATTAAAATAATTTAAATTTAAGATTACAGAGAAAAGGTTTATTTTTCCTAACCTAGTTGGTAATATTCCTTCTTTTGTGGACGAACTTTTTTTTGTCTTTTTTGTCTAGATTTGGGGGGGGATTAACATAGTTGTGACATTGATTCAGGAAATATCTACCTAAAATAATAGTTCTCCGAGCTGTGATGGATTTAAAAATTTAAAATCCATTTTTTCAGGATTCTTTCAGTGCTAGACTTGATGATGAAAAAAAAAAAAATGCAGATATTTTCATTTAGTGTTTTTCAACTTTTGTGCAAAATGTTAATTGTTACCCACCTGAAATCTAACTGAAAGTTAATGTAAACAGCACCAAACTAAACTGAAAAGCAAATATAAGGAATTATGTTGAATTTTGGAAATTTGTATAAACAAGCAATTTTTTTCAAATTTTCACGATTTGGCTGTCAGATATTGTTGCAAAATTCAACCAACAACTACGTGTGAGCATAACATAATCAACTATCCTTCAAAATTAACTAAACTGATTAACAATAAAATTTAAGTTTTTTGCTTTGGTCACATTTACTATATTGTTTTTAAATTTCCACTATGCATTAAAAATGTGCTCTTTGCGTAAGTGTTGTAATAAGCCTATAATGAACATTTTTTCTCTTATCTCTTCGAAAAGTTAGAAGTGGCATGTAAAATTATTTTTTATCTGCTGGAGGAACTCTTCTAGAAAAGGTTGACCACCCCTGGTTTAAACCGTGCTCATGTATTCTGAACTTCAACGAATCACCTGAGAAAGTGTTTATCCAACTATCTATTTTTAGAATTCACCCAAAGGCAATGCACCTTCAAGGTTATGATGTTAAAGTCGCTGCACAAGGAGTCGTACATTTTCGAAAAATAGGTTTGGAAGGAGCATTGAAAATTTTTAGGTGCTAGGTAAGCGCATACACTTCCTGGTTAAGTTTATTTTGTTTACTTATACGCGTTATTAGTGTTGATAAATATGTTCTTTTTTAAAAAAAGTTTCTGCAAAGAACAAAATTTTGCAGTAACGAAGTGCATGAACTGATTTACTGGAAACGCATGATTACATTTGTCGTATGATTATGACATTACGTGAATTTATGAAATAATTGGCTGGAAACTCGTGTTTGTCATTGTCATGTGACTATGACATCACAGGAATTTAGACCATTGGTCTTACATTGAAGGTACTTTTAATATATATCGAATATACATATATCCGCCCTTAAATATAGTGCCACAAAAATAAAATTTGGTTTCTGGATATTTTTTATGCATTATACTCGCATTCTTCAATATACACATACAGAAGAAAATTCGTTTGTTTGAATATATTTATTAGAAACTTGCAATTTGATTCCGTTTGAAATGAAAGTTTGTTCCTTTGAGCTTAAAGGGAAAAAAAGATCAATTTCGTGCTCTACTACAGTAGTATAAACATACCTCTCGTGTGTTGGGGGAGGTACATTTAAAAAAAACATGAATCAAAAGCGCAGATTGGTAATATCTGTGCTAAAAATTAAAGTATGTTTGTCTAGGTTAAACTCCCATACCCAACGTTTGTGTACGAATCTGAACTATTTAAAAATTAGAATACTCTTTCAAATGAGGAGCGTTATTCTTTTATTTTGCCGATTGCTTCGGCTATTTGGTCTAAGTTATGAGCAGAGACAACATTGATGGGAGGGGGAGGGCGTATTCTAAAGATCAAAATTAGTAATTCTAAGCTGGTTTTACCAGGTGCCTAAATCACCTTCAGCAATAAAATTGCCGTAATTTTTCAAACAAAAGTAACAAGTTTTATCAGTTATTACGAGTAAATTCAAGAGAACAAGTCAGATTTTGGAAAAGGAATGTATTTAGCCACTTCTTTCCTCAGAAGTTTCAGAAAAACACGCCCGAACATGATTGAAACAGTTTTCGATGCGATCTGCTTTTGGATATATTTTAATGCGTCCCATTCCATTTCTTTTAACATGGAAATTGGAGTCAAAAATTTGCGAGAAAAGTCGTTTCGCTGAAATAACTTTGACATATGATATAAGTCACACATTTTCGATAACTGTTCGGGAAAGTAGGAGAAAGTCCTAGATAAAAATACTTTTCCATCATCAAAGGCTTGATCGATTGCAGCAAATTCTCTTATGAGGGCTAACCATACGGAATGAGTAACATTGATTCCATCTTGTTAGGTAGGAGAGATCCAGTGGCATCGAGCTTGTATCGGCGCAAGTGATTTCGAGCAACACATGCAAAATCAGAAACAACGGGGTAGTTGGGACCGCCTAGATGGAAATCATTCTCATGAGCAGCATCTGGTTTAAACGAAGAAACTCTTCCCAGTTATCTTTATCAAAAAAACACTCATTTGACTTGAGGATTAGAGGAGATGAGAGGTGTAGCACGTTTCATGGTTAATTAATAAATTTCAATTCACTAATAACAAAAGAAAATATCATTAAGTATTATGATATGGTTGGAACGTGAGCAAAAGAACTTGAGCAAAGTAGAATAATTTGAAGCAAAATAATATACCATGTCAGAGCTTGAGAAGAAATGATACACAGAAAGAAAAAAAAATAGTATTACAAGGTAGCAACTAAAGGTGATCGGTTCATTTTTATCGCTTAACTTTGAAAACAACTGATTAGTGGAAAAATACTGATGTCACTAGTCTTACGACATCATTATTACACTCGCGTCCATAAATTAAGAATAATGGAATTCAGGCAAAGAAAGAGACGGAAGCAAAACAAATTTGACTTATTTGTAAAGTCTATTTATTAAACAAAAGGTAAACAGCAAAAAAGATGCTATATGTTTGACATAATTAATAAAAATTGCAATCTTTAGTCCCTGGAGCAAATTTCAAAAAAATAACATATTTACAAAAAACAGTATAACATGGTTAGTATGATTGTTAATACGGAGTTTGTCACCCGAACGATGCAATACAGGCCTTACAACGACTAGGCATGCTGAGTATCAAATTATCAATCTGTTCTTGGGGAATATTACAACACTCATCAAGCAATGCCCTCCGAAGTTCCGGTAGACAGGAGGGAGGGGGTTGACGGGCTGCAATTCGTCGGCCAAGCATATCCCACACATGCTCTATTGGATTCAAGTCCAGTGAGTATGCTCTGGCCAATCTATACGGGTGATATCTTTCGATTGAAGGTATTCGTCTACAATTTTTGCACGGTGAAGACGGACGTTGTCATCCATAAACAGAAATTCAGCACTCATGGCGCCCCGAACAAACAGACATGTTACTCTAGAATGACATTCCGATAGATGTGGCCTGTCATCGTTACACTCTGAACATGCAGGTCAGTTCCGGAACCAAGAATCATTCCTCCCCAAACGATCCTTCCTGCAACACCGTAACGGTGTCGTTCAGTGATGTTCTCTTGGTGGTAAACGGTACCTGACGCTCTCCATATTAAAGCCCAGAAAGAATCAGACTGTAAATTAAGCCTAGACTCCTCGGAAAACATCACACAAGTCCACTGTTGTGGTGTATCCAATGCATGCTTTCTACTCCAGGTTAATCGCAGGCGACAGTGAGTTGTGGTAAGTGGAACACATTTGACAGGCCTACGAGTATATAGACCAATGTGCCCTAAGCTATGTTTACGGTCTGCCTTGAAACTGTCGTACAGGTAGCTGAAGAGAGCTGACGAGACAGGTCCGACGATGTGCTCCGTCTGTTTCTTTTGGCAGTAACTGCCAAATATATATACCGGTTTTCATTCGGCGATGTAACTAGAGGGCGACCTGTGCTGTAACATCTACTCACATTATCATCGTCTTTTAATCGTTCCCAAAGCCTGTAGATGACACTCTGGGCGATTCCAAGTTCCTCAGATACTTCCAATTAGTATGTCTACATTTCAGTCGTCCAATAATTCTACCACGTAAATAATCATCCAAATGCTTCCTTTGTGCTATACCTATGCGGTTATTGCACTGAAAGGCTTTTAAAGCGCTTGTGAACAATTTTACTAACTAAAATTAGATGATTAGATGATCACGGGTGCCTATTCCCAGAAGGATGGGAGAAAAAGATAAAACCATGATTGTAATTTAAACAAATACCGAAATCTCCCACAAAAAACGGGGAGGGATGACGTACCCCAATGCACGAGCGTTCTAACGAAGCAGACAGCCGACAGGGGGGGAAGAAACGCAGAAAGGCAGACGGGACGGCCGAAAGCTGTGAATCAATTCGGTGAAATATTCTCCTCAGAACCCAGAGTGAGAGATATAATTTTACTTGCGGTTGATTTTAACAAAAGGTGTCTAGGCTGCGCCAGCAGCCTTCAAACCTCTATCTGGTACACTGATGTTCGTGGTGTTAGAAGCTTAGGTTTGAAGAGGAGGGCGTGACTTCAGGAGAGGAGGTTCAATGGGAGTGCAGGAGACATCGGCTTTGGAAGTGATCATTGATTGGAGGTTGGTAGTGAGCTTTTAAGAGAGAAATCATGGCCATGAGATAGAAATTTACTTTAAAAAAATAGAAAAAAGAAAGTATTGGTAAATAATAATGGGAGAATTTTAAAATATTTAGGAGAGAATTTTTTATGTTAGATAAGTAAGAATAGGGAAATTTAAACATTTTTCATTATATTGCTTCAGCCAGCAGGCAAGTTTTTTCTTTGTCGGAATTAAAATTTTTAAATTTGGAGAGGAGATCGAGAATTTCAGTGTTTTTCTTAACTAATTTTGAAATAATATTAAAGAGTCCAAAACTTGAGCTAGATCTGAAATATTGTCTCCTTGGCTAAGGAATTCACGTGGGGAGTCTTCCTTTTTATTATTATTATTATTTTCGGGTGCAGTTTGACTGAAGATTTCCCCACTAACAACGTTAGCGAAGGAAATTCCCTCGTTGGTCCATTTACTGACGAAATTTTTCTTTTTAATTGGGTCTGTAAAAGCGGTTCCTTTCTTAGGCTGGGGAAATTTTGGGCACTTTGTATAACATGCCGAGTGACCAAAGTCCTTCTAGTTAATACAAAATGGGTTTATTAGTCTCTCTTTGATGTGGCAGTTCTTGAAGGCGTGCTCTTTTCCGCACTTTAAGCATCTAAGCTTCATGAATCAGTTCACGGCTGTATGGAAAAAGTTACAATTTTACTAAAAACTAAAATTAGATGATTACGGGCGCAGGCGCCGAAGGCCGCTATTCCCAGAAGGATGGGAGAAAAAGAAAGACCATGAATTGAAAATTTACAAATACCGAAAACTCCCACAAAAACGGGCAGGGAGGACGTACCCCAAGGAACGAGCATTCTAAGGAAGCAGAGCGACGGCGGGAGGAGGGGAAGAAACGCAGGAAGGAAGACATGACGGCCGAAGGCAGTGAATCAAATCGGTGAAAAATTCACCTCAGAACCAAGAGTGAGAGATGCAGTGCAATGCAACTAATTTATGTTGTTAAGAGTGAGAAGAGAGTGTTTTTGCATTGTTATGGGGGGTGGAGCGGGTTTCTAAACTTCGTTGAAGAGTATGCATATTTAATTTTAGGATGAGGATACATAAACAGTGTTTGTGCTTTGATAATTGGATTCTCATCAGATTCAATAGATTTAAAGACATTTCTAGAGAGTTTAGTTATGTAATTAGAAATCGGCTCCATATGTAGATCGTTGTGTATCACGTCATTTCGGACGTACCATGCGTGGTGCGTTCGTCATGACGTGGAGTATTTTGTTTTGGATTACTTGAATGACAATTTTACTTCTTTGTCACCATTCCTTATACACCCCTCTCTTACACTATCGTCATTGTGAAATACTATACGCGCCATCTGGTGGTTTCCTGTAATTTGCATATTCTTCTTCAAGATGTGTGTAATAATTCTTCAGGTGAAATTTTTTTAGAGTTCAATTTCTGTGTGATTCTGAATCATCCTTAATTTATGAACATGAGTGTATAATCAGATTCATAAGAAAACGCGTTTTTCAATACGGTTCCTTTACGAAATCTATCTTCCCATATTTTGATAATTACTGTAAAAGATAAGCAATATTTCAATATTGTACTTTAAAGACACTAATTTGAAAATTATTTATGCATTGTTTTTCTCTTTTGGTTGTTTATGCAATATCAAACTAAGAGAAAATTGATGTGACAATGCTTTACAATTTGCATGAAAAAGAAAAATAGTACCCTTAAAAAAATGAATGCAAATAACCTAGACTTTTAACTACTTTGAAGTCCCCCAAAAATATGTTCTTCATTATTCGAATTTAAAGCTTTATTTAAAATTAGAAAAAAAATTCAACGCGTTTTAAAAATTTTTCAGTTCCTTGACTTAAAAATTGCATAGATTACAATACTAAATTAAGGACTAAAGCTGTAAATGACTTTCAAAAGGATTGCTACGTACTAATAAATAATAGGATTTTCGAGAAAATCGACAGAAAATAAAAGAAAAAGAGTAGATATACGTTTATGTTCAACAGAAGAGCAAACTCGAAAACATAATAGCGAAACCAAATTTTAATCGTCACACAGTATTTCTGAAAACTTAATGGCCATTCATTTAAAAAAGCAAAATTAAATTTTTTGAAAGCAATACAGGTAAGAATGGTAATTTTAGATATCTCGAAAGTTGTTATGTATTCGTTTCACTGAATACATGAAGCATCGTTACGATTCGAAAGTAAGGCTCATGTACACTGATACCGATTATTTTATGTATGAAATAAAGGCTGACGATTTTATAGTGACATGAAAGATCATAACTTTTATGACACTTCAGACTATGACAAAAACAACAGTTATAATTTATATGTTGTTATCAAAAAAGTCATCGGATAAAGGAAAGATGAAAACGGGGGAAATATTATGACAGAATATGTAGGATTAAAATCGAAAAAGTATGCCTACAAGACAAGCAGTAAGATTGAAAAGAGGCTAAAAGGGATTAAAAACAAACTTTGAGTAACAAAATAACATTTGAGGACTACAAAACATGTATTTTTAATGAAAAATTAAAATAGGCTGCTATGAACTTAATTAGGTACAAATTTCCCTCATTACATTCAATAAAGCAAAACAAACTTGCTCTATCATATAAAGATAACAAAAGATTTATTAATGGTGATGGCATTATTACTCTTGCCCATGGACATTGATCGTTGATGAATTTAGACCTATTCAATGAGCAGTACGTCATAAAATCCAATAATGTGATAAATTCACAATAATGTGATTTTTGTAATGTAAATAAATGATTGTAATGTAAAACGGAATACAGAATGCTGTTTATGTAAATAAGTAAATTACTTTGTATCTTTACTGTACATGTGTTCATTCAAATTTATAGAAACACAATTTTTAAAACCAAATCTTTTTTGAAATTTATATAAAAATATTGTTTTTAAACTTATATATATAAAGTTTTTTTTCCTTAGATTTAGCATCTTAGCAGTAGTAGAAAACAACTCATCTCGCTCCCTCACCTTGAAAACCAAAACCATAGCAGGAGAAAACAACTCAACTTAACAGCGAAAAGAAAACAATTCAACTCAGCACAGTCTGCTCCGCCTGCCCACATATCAGGTGAAAAACAACTCAACTCAGCGGCAGGAAAGAAACAACTCAACTCTGCTCCACCTTCGACTTTTATTACCTACTAACAGCATTTATAAGCCTGCACTTTGAGTCAAACGACGGAGATAGATGGCTTGTGCAGGTAGGTACACATGATCATGCATCTTCAACACAAAACAACAACTCATGAAATATAGTGACTGGCGTTTGTTGACGATCTAGTCGCTCCGCAACCATAAACCAGAATTTTCTGTTGGCTAATGATTTGGTGAACATGCAGGCCAGGGCAACAGTCGAACATTTTCCATATCTCGGAAGGTCCTTACAATACCGGCAACATGCGGTCGTTCATTATCCTGCTGAAACGTAGGGTTCCACAGGCCTCGAATAAAGGGTAGAGCCACGGGTCGTAACACACCAGAAATGAAACGGGCACTGTCCAAAGTTACATGTGCGCGAAGAAGAGATAACCGAGACATGTATCCAATAGCACCCCATACCATCACTGCGGATGATGGGCTATGACGAATACACGCTGCCAATGTGCATTCACCACGATGCCACCGAACACAAAAGCGACCATTCTGATGCTGTAAACAGAAACTGAACTAATCTGAAGAAATGACGTCTCACCATTCATGCGCCAGGTTCGTAGATGTTCACACCATTGAAACCGCTTCTGTCCGAGATGCAGCATCAAAGGTAGCTGCAGCCATGGCCTCCGAGCTGAGAGACCCTGTTGCAGCAAACGTCGTCGAACTTTTCGTGCAGACACTTGTTGGCTTGCAAACGACCCCAATTTCTGACTGCGGGCTCTTGACATGGCTGCATGATCCATTCAGACAATGCAGGTAACATGTATGTCTTCTCGGCTGCTAGTGATAGAGAGTCGTTGGGATCCAACACGGCGTTCCGTATTACCGTCTTGAACCCATCGATTCCATATTCTGCTAACAGTCATTGGATCTCAACCGACGCGAGCAGCAATACTGTGATACGGTAAACCCAATTCCAATACGCTGCAATTCGACCTTTATCAAAGTGAATAACATTCTGGAACGCCTTTCTGCTTCTTTCGCCAGGGTTCATAACTTTTCACCGAGCAACAAAGTTCAAATTCAATTCGTGTATGAGAAACCAGCTGAACAATTTCCTCATTTAAGCGCATTGTAGGTGTCGCTACCAGTGCCCGCTTTGTCTGAATGCTCTCAAAGCAATTGCATATCACAACACCTTCTTCCTGTTGTTTAAATTTCACATCTATAGCTTGTCACTTTCTTGGTATAGCATTTTTAATGGTCAGTAGTGTATTGATATTTGAATTCTTTACACAAATAAAGAGGGAAAAATGCTTGAATGATTATAAATTGCTTTTAAAAGTAATTGTCTTAAATGCTGTTATAAATTAATAGCGAAGAAATATTTCTTTATAAAACAGTCAGATTAAAAAGAGTTTTTTTTATTTCTTTTTATCAAACTTATTACGAAAGTATGTACTAACTTCAATGAATTACTTTAAAGTAACATTTTCGCCAAGTTTATAACCTAGTCTCAAATATTCTTTTGTTAATATTCAATACACTCAAAATACATTTTATTTTTTAGAAAATCTTCGACATATCAGCAGCCTGAGGGTGTATTAAGGCATGGATCAACTGGACCCAGGACTCAGTGGTCACAATGGGGACATCGTCTCGTTCTCGACTCAGGATTAGGGCGTGTTGGAAACCTAAACTTTTCCCAAAATGAGAAATTGAGATTTTTTTTTTTTACTTTCTCGTCGTTCCTTAGCTTTCATAAGATGCCTGTAGGAGATTAGAACTCACGATCTATGGATTCGTAAGCCCGTGACATACCACTAGACAAAAGTGATCACTCCTCTACAGAGGCTTATTTAGATACCGCCACAATACCTCATTTTAATTTTTACCAAGATTAGAAACTCTAAGAAACCTAGTTTTGTACCAAATGGCAAAAAGATGGTACTAGAGCGCCCTCTCCTTGCCGTATGAATACTTAACCAGAGTCGGCCAGTATATTTCCTACCGGGAAATTTGATATTTCAGATTCCCTCTGTCTTCGTGGTGCATCAGATAAGTTATTTTATCTTCGAAGTAGGGGGAGAAACCATTCCAGTTATGCCTCTCGGAGAAAAAAGGAAGACCCAGGAACGACAATTCTGCTGGTTCTTCTTTGAGGACGATGTTTAGGAACCCGAGGGGGACTATAACGAATGGAAAAAAAGATGGTACTAGAGCGCCCTCTCCTTGCCGTATGGATACTTAACCAAAGTCAAACTACCACTTCGGTGAAGGCTGGACGAGTCAATATCCACCCACGCAAACTCATTAGTATTTGAATTGTATTAATTGTTTTCATGTATTTGTAACTGGGCTCAATTAGAATGTACAACCAATTAAAATTTTTTGAGCTAGCCGTAGGTGTTTTTTTAAATGCATGTTATAAAATGTGGCGCCCAGCGAGTAAAATGAAGAGAAAGTTAATTTTAATAGGACTTCTAGTTTAACAAAATTGTGTTCAGTATTCTGAACTGCAAGTTCATAAAAACATTCTAATAATATGTGTGAAGTGGTAGCTGCCAGCTACGAAGAACGTGTGAATTGTATCTTTCCTACTTCATATTTAGAAATTTTCGATTGCATTCATGGATCGGCAGCTAAGTATCTTTTGTTTTGTTTTCTGTTCCATTTTGACTTTTTATTGAATTTTATTTGTGTATTTATATTTTATGGTATATATATATATATGATAACCCTGATTTATTAGTCTATTTTATTTGTGAGTAATTATTTTCCCTAGTAAGAAAACTATTTCTACTTTTGTTCAGTCTTTCTTCCTGGCTGTGATTTATGATTTCTAGTGTACTTGATTGGGGAAACGACCTCTTGTTACTAAGGGTCGCCCCCCCTCTGATTTTTTGTCTTTCGCCTCTTGCCTGGTGAACATCAGACGTTATTTATTTTTTGTTTTTTTGTTCATTTTACAAGGAACTCAGAATACAGCAATCCCTGTTTGTTTTGTTAAATTTATGTATCTTTGATATTTTTCACTTTTTCTGCTGACACATTAATTTACTAATGACCCCAGAGTGTCACTGAGATTGACATTTCTTATTTAGTATTATATTGTGTTTTTTTCTAGCTATATTGAGGAATTTTGATCACATGTAAAATTTATGTGAATTTAAAAGAAAGAAATTATTATTTTTTTGTTAATAAAAAAATGTATAGTAGAATTTTTTTTTATTCCATCGAAAGATTTATTCATAGGTTTTGTTTCGACTTAGAGTTTCATCAGAATTTCTTTAAAGTGAGAATTATTTTTGTTTTCTAAGCTAAGGTTTTGCATTTAGTCAAATAACTACAATATTTTAAACAACATTTTTTTATTCCTTCAAATGATTAATTAATATTTTGTTTTGACTAAGTTCATCAGAATTTCTTTTTACTTGAATTTTTATTTTGCTTTCAAAGTTTAGATTTTTGTTTCCAGTCAAACATCTATAATATATTTTTTAAAGAGTATTGTGTTCGAATATTTAATTCTTGTCCTTCTAATGACTAGTTGATAATCAATTATAAAGGTTAACTATTTTAAAAACCTAATTAACTGCATTTAATTTGTGGCTGAGAACAGAAGAGTCCGTTCCCAATGGATCAACAGGTGACTGTTCTCTTTACTGATGAGTATTTCCCGAGAACAGAAGAGTCCGATTACAATGGAACAATATGTGCCTATATAATCTCTTCACTGATGAGTATTTCCAGAGAACAGAAGAGTCCATTTCCAATGGATCAACAGGTGACTGTTCACTTCACTGATGAGTACTTCCGGAGAACAGAAGAGCCCGCTTCCTATGTGGCTGAGATTATGGAGATCAAAGCATGAATAAAAAGGTGTCTGTTCTCTTCGCAAATGAATATTTCCTACCGGGAGAAATGGAGCTCAACGTAAAATTATTAATTCAATTTCTGAACACCTAGTTCATAAAGAATTTTAAAGTGTTTTCTGAAGTGTAGCTGCCGGCTACGAATACATTTTGAGATTGTATATTTCCTACCGGGGAAATTTGATGTTTTGAATTGTATATTTCCTACCGGGAAATTTGATAATTCAGATTGCATTTGTCTTCATGGTGCATCAGATAAGTTATTCCATCTTCGAAGTAGGGAGAGAAATCATTCCAGTGATGCCTCTCAGAGAAAAAAGGAAGACCCAGGAACGACAAATCTGCTGGTTCTTCATCGAGGATGATGTTTAGGAACCAGAGGGGGACTGTAACGAATGGAAATAAAAGATGGTACTAGAGCGCCCTCTCCTTGCCGTATGGATACTTAACCAAAGTCAACCTGCCACTTCGGTGAAGGGTGGACAAGTTAATGACCACCCACGCAAACTCATTAGTATTTGAATTGTATTAATTTTTTTCATGTATTTGTAACTGTGCTCAATTAGAATGTACAACATATTAAAATTATTTTGAGCTAGCCATCGGTTTCTTTTTTGAGTATAATAGGTTATATGGTTTTAAATTATCATTGATTCAGTTCTTCGCCATTTTAAAAGGGCGACATTTTTTAACATTACACATCGTTTTTGTTTGACAGTTGATTATATGACGCAATTTGAATCATTTAACTTTTATTCTAATCTGAGCCTTAGATTTTTTTTATTTCCTAGTTGATGAATAGTCAAACTGTATCTGTAACGGGCTAATTTGGAATGGTTTAAAGTTGCGCGTTGTTTTTAAATTCACATGAATATACTCTCTATCTATAACTTCGACTATTTTTTTTCTAAATATTTGTTTTATTTAAATTATTTTGTTATACCTAGATCAATCACAAAGGGGTATTATTTAAAAAGCATAATGGATTTTATTAAATACAACGACAGATGTAAGAAGGCCAGTAATGAATGTGAAAAAGATTTTTGAACAGAAAATACTGTTGACTATGCAGTGACGGATCTACTAATGGGCAAGCCGAACTTGCGATAATTTCTCCCAAATTCCAATGGAGAAGGTTGCAATATAAATTTTTTCAGTTTAAAGTAATTTTGAATTTGTAGGGATATACCCTAAATTCTTTCCGTTGTTGGTTTAGTATTACGAACTTGTTGAAAAGTTTATATAATTTTCATGTTTTTCATTTCTCTATTTTTTTAAGCTCGATGAAAAATCTTACCATACTTTGAGATTCATAGTCAGCTAGATTCCCGTATTTCAATATTTCGCAATCTTTTCCTATCTAAAGGGTGTTTTTTTAGAGGTATAGAACTTTAAATTGTAATAAAACAACAATGTATTATTCGATTGACATGATTTTTTTTTATTCGAAAGATAATCTTGTGGCATTACATTTTCAATATGATTTCTGGCATACGACTGCCACGGCTGTAGTCCAATCTGGAGGTCTGATTTTCGATGACTTTTTCCAACATTTGTGGCCGTATATCGGCAATAACACGGCGAATGTTGTCTTCCAAATGGTCAAGCGTTTGTGGCTTATGCGCATAGACCAATGATTTTACATAGCCCCACAGAAAATAGTCTAGCGGTGTTAAATCACAAGATCTTGGAGGCCAATTCACAGGTCCAAAACGGGAAATTAGGCGGTCACCAAACGTGTCTTTCAATAATTCGATTGTGGCACGAGCTGTGTGACATGTTGCGCCGTTTTGTTGAAACCACAGCTCCTGGACATCATGATTGTTAAATTCAGGGATGAAAAAGTTAGTAATCATGGCTCTATACCGATCACCATTGACTGTAACGTTGTGGCCATCGTTTTTGAAGTACGGACCAATGATTCCACCAGCCCATAAAGCGCACCAAACAGTCAGTTTTTCTGGATGTAACGGTGTTTCGACATAAACTTGTGGATTAGCTTCACTCCAGATGCGGCAGTTTTGTTTGTTAACGTAGCCATTCAAACATAAGTGCTCTTCATCGCTAAACAAAATTCGCTTATGAAAATCGGGAGCAACGGCAATCTAGTTTTGGGCCCATTCGACGAATCTACGCCTTGCTTGATGATCGTTTTGATGAATTGCCAAACCAAACTGAGAATAAATCACTTGACAGCTGTTAAATCAGTTGCCATCTTGGAAAGTAATGCCAACTTAAACTTCTATACTTGGAAAAAAACACTCTTTAAAATGGACTGATATAATTCGTCCCCCCTCCTCTGCTATGTTTCAAAAGGTTTTTTTTTTTTAAGAATAATTATAAAGATAAAATTTATTTTACCTTTTTGTTGTAAGGGCGCCCTTCTCCTAAACTATCAGCGTGAGCTAGATGTGTAGGAATAAATAAAGAACTAGAAGCTGCCATAGTCTTAATATTATTTTATTAAGATCTTAACTTAAACCTTTAACAGATTACATAATAATATATGCGACAGTATCTACGGTGGGGGTAAACACACAATATACACTGGTGTGCAAAAATTAAGGACGAAGTAAAAAATTAGCATATCATCTGAACGAAGAGGCAGAGCGGACAGAAAGAACAATCAGGAGATTAAGTAAGGTGATGAACGGTAGCACATGCGCAGATATGCAGGTAGACGTAATGGGGGAGTGTCTGAGTAGTATAAAGCATGTTGTCGGTGTAAGATCAGTATTTCTGGCAAAGAGATTGTGCACGCCGTATAGCAGTTAAAATGACACCGAGTTGCTGCCTCCGCGAGAAATGGCGAATAATCAATCTGTTAGACTACATCTGGATGCTTTTACCCGAGGTCGAACCATTGGGAAGTTGGAGGAAAGCCGCAGTGTTAAAAGTGTGGCTGCAGAATTCGGAATTGCTCACAGCATCGTTTCTCGACTTTGGAGACAATTTCAAACTACAGGAATAGCTATCCGGGGGTTCAGTAGTGGTCGTCCACGAGGAACCACACCCGCAGATGACCGGTACATTGTCTTACAGGCCAGAAGAAACATGCGGTAGACAGCGAGAGAAATCGCTAGACAAGCGACACAGGCGACTGGACGGCCGATATCGCGTTTTACCGAGGCCAGAAGACTGCACAGTGTGTACCTTTAACGCCTGCCCATTGCAGAAGGCGTTCTCTGTGGTGCCGGGACACCGGAATTGGAGAGACCATAAATGGGGAAGAGCACTCTTTACAGATGAGAGCAGATTCAGTTTGAGTAGCGATTCTCATCGCATACTCATCTGGAGAGAGCGGGGAAGCCACAATCATCCCTCTAACATCATTGAAAGGGACAGGTATGGAGGTCGCGGTGCTCTCGTTTGGGGAGGCATCATGCTTGGTAGTCGTATAGACATTCAAATCTTCGACGCAGGTTCAGTCAGCGGGACCCATTATTGTAACGAGATTATTCTTCCATATGTGCGTCTTTTTAGAGGCGCTATGGGTCTGCAGTTCCTTTTCATGGACGACAATGCACAATGTCATCGCACAGTAGCTGCAGAATAGCTCTTAGAGAGTGAGGATATTGAACGTATGGATTGGCCGGCACGATCTCCGGATCTCAATCCCATCGAGCATGTAAGGGATTTTCTAGGCAGACGCTTGGCAGCTCGTACCTTACCACCAGTAACGATTCGGGAGCTTCGATTGGCGCTGCAAGACGAATGGGCAGCAATGCTTCAACAACTCATTTACACCCTCATTCTCAGCATGGGCAGACGCTGTGAAACCTGCCTAGCAGTGAAGCGAGATCATATCCCCTACTAAAGACCGGATGTTTCTTGCTGGACACCCATCACAGGGATGTTTCGGCCTTCAGTCGCATTGCGCTCCAAGCTTCTTTTTCAATCATGCTTCTTTTTATCCCTCTGATATCTCTTTTAGTAAGTGTTGCTCACATTACACATGTCCTTACGTATTGGGGATCTTACGGTATTAAATGTGTTGATTTGGAAAGCTTTTGTACCAAGTTATATTGAAAAAACCGTCTCGTCCTTAATTTTTGCACACCAGTGTAGTTACTAAATCTGGCAAGGGTATATGGAGTTAGTCGCGAATTCTGGAAATCGTTATTCCTGATAGTCGTGTTCAGGACAATGGAACAAAATTATAAAATTATTGTATTGTCATAGGTCCTTGACAAGTGTGCGAAATTTCGAATGAATCTGACACTTTAAAGTGGGTAAAATTCGGTTCAAAGAATACGTTACATGCATGTGATACTTAGAAAAGTGTGTTAAAAAAGAAAACCGGGTGGTGTGTTTATGCACAAACTATCCCAAGAGGGAAAATATAGCATGGTATATTTAACTGCAACCAGTTAGACTGTTAAATATGACTGAGTGGAGGATTGTATATAAATACCACGCAACTATGAGAAATTATCTGTAATTAGTAATGAGTTATACTGTGATGTAAGATAGATATTAAACTAGTATAAGGAAGTAAAATGTGCATCTAATTATAGTTTGAACTCACACAACACAATAGATAGAAAACAAAAATTATAGTTTTTTTTTATATTTAATGCATTCATATATTTTAAATTTTTGCATGATAAAACCTAACCTAGATAAGACCCTCATTTTTTTAGCATCAGGATCTTCGGATAAATAGCTACGCCACTGAGTGATTATGTAAACCATTCAAGCAATATAATTGATTTATTTTACTGTGAAAAGAAGGTTGTAATTATGGTTGCCTATTCAAATCAGGCTTACATTTTAGAAATGTAGCTCAGAGAATTAATATTCTTTCTAAAAGCTGCTAAATCTTGTAACTGTCACAAAAAAAAAACTTTGATATCAACAAAACAAAGATTTCAACAAGATTATCATTGCTGAAGAAGAATGCCTTTAAAATAAATATTATGTTCTTTTTATCTCAAAATAGTGTGATCATTATTCTAAAAATTATGAAATTAACGCTAGTGGGCCAGAATATGTGCTATGATTTGCTAAGCGATGCAGATAAGCCACCAAATGCAGATGTGGGGTGAATATTTCAAAAATCAGACTTGCTTAGGGAAAATTTACATCATAAAATAAGTTTACATGTCCTTATTGTGAAGGCTGTAATTCCCTATTTTAGAGGTGCATCAAATACAAAATTATTAAACAAATATTTATTTGGCAATACCCAACATCCAAGATAATGTAATATTTGTTTTTATTTAGCAATTAAAATATCCATGCTTTTATAATTTAGATATATATAAATATTGATGCAGTATTATCGTTTAATATTGGTAATGTATATAAAACCAATAATTTTATAAAAACTGAAAAATGAGTCGTGTGATACCTTGAAACAAGACTTGATTTTCCTCGACAAACATAGGTTATTTTTGCTAACAAAAGAAAATTTCAAGGGACAAAAATCTTTAAAGGAATATAGAGCATATATCGCCAAAGTGAGACCGTGAGAAAATTTCACCGGTCAAGAGAAAAATGTGGAAGGTACCCTTGGTAATAACCCCCAGAAAATGAGATAAAAAGCCCTTTTCTTAGTGAACGGGTGATGAAAATTCTGAATCAATTATCTACATTTTATTTATGTGAAATTGCCTTTTCATCTGTCACAGCCATCAAAACACGGTGCCATCCCCAGCTTGAAATAAATATCTTTCAGTTACAACACTGGATCTAACTGTTCATAATCTTATTTCAAGAGTATATAAAAAAAGCAGGAACATTCATCACTCTACCAATATAACACACTAAAAGTTTGATACATCTAAACCATTTTTTAACTGTGTTATTTTTACAGTTTTTGTTTATTTTATTATGGTATATAATAAAGCTTTCATAATTGGGTTACAATTAACGGTTTCATTTTATTAATTAGGTACATTTTATGTGTGTTCTTAGATTGCATTATTTTAAAAACTATATTTAAATCCTATTAGTGGGCCGTGGGATTTAAATTATTAATTTTCTGGTTCATGAGGTAAAAAGGTTTGGCGACCGCTGATATAGAGGATGATGAGGGGAAAAAAATGTACGCAAGATCGATTTTGGGTGAAGATCGTTATGAGGGAAACTAGTTTTTGATTAAAACGTGATTTTCTCAAAATGGGATTTTTTCATACTCGATGTACATTTCCTAAGAAACTTTAGTTTACAGGCAACCGGTTCTTTTAGAATATGTTCATTGCGTTTGCTAGGGAATGTTCACTTTGCGTTAATTTGATACTATTATAAATGAAGGTAGAATTTTTACACTCGCCCAATATAACCTTCATATTATGAGGAATCCGTTTCTAGTAATTTATATTTAAGTTTAGCTTTCATTCTGTAAATATTAAAAATTAATACTGTACTTGAAAACTTTCATATGAAATCTGAGTGTTTATTTATATTGTAAACCGAATTATTTTTTCAAAAAAAGAATAGTGCCATAAATTTAGTATAAACCATTGCTTCTCAAACTTTCACTATTAGCGACCCAATATTCAATCATAAATTTCATTGCGCACCCAACCTCCACACAATAACAATGTATTGAATTCAATACTATACTATGACGATAAAGCTACAATACGGCTTTAATCTCTTAAGTACCACCGGCGTATATAAACGTATCATACAACCAAAGCGATAATTACCACAGACACATATATACGTCTTTCCATAGTTCGATCTTTTTTGTGCACTGCTAACCTTAAAATTATTCCGAAAGCTTTGCAATGCAACAAAAGGACTTTGACAGTGTTTGTGAAGAATTTACTTATACCAGAGGATATTCTTACTTATTCCTCATCTTCCCCCAATATATCACATATGCGCGCTTGTGACAAACCTATACGGAACTTTATCACTAACCTTCTGAGACGTCTTTTTTAGGGAAATTTAATTCCCCTACCTATTTCCAATCACCTCCAAAAAGAGGACAGGATTCCTTGTTATGCAGATTAGATAAAGTATTTAAGTCAAACGGAATAGTAAAGTAAAAGGCAGTAGGAGAGAGAGATTGAAGCAGGAAGGTATAATATTGAAGTTAGAGATTTATTATTGAAGATTTCTAGGTGGATAAATTAATCTCAGGAAGAGTTGAGATTCAGTGTGGTAAATATTGATTTATATTTAAAGTCTCATTAAAGCTTTATATTAGGAGTGAGATTAAAGTTAAATGTTCAATAGGAATATTATTGGAATATAACTCTGGGATCTCTTATCGTGGTATTCTCTGCGTGATCGATATTCTAATTGTTAATTAAATGGATCATTAAATATTTAAGTTAATTTAAAGGAAAGTCCCTCATATAGCTAATTTGAATGATTTGTTATTAAAAGACTTTGATTCTATTTGGGAAAGATAACCAAATAAAGTTATTTATAAAAATGGCTACTGGCTCTTATCTGACTCCAAATTATTCTCGTTCTCAAAGTGAGATCCAAGGGGATCTCTTCACACGCTTACGTGAAAAACAGTAGCATTGGGAAGCGATGGTAATTATCAACTTTTCAATATGCTCTCGCCCCCTTCGTACAGTTACCACGTCCCTAGAAAATGGCGCATATTATATATATTTTAATATACATAATATGGGCGCATTTTTATAGATATTTCTTATACGAAATTTTTTCCTATAATTGTTATTTGGTTGTATTCTTGACAATATTAGAAATTCCATAGTATTATGGTTCAAGCGCTGTTTGCAAGGTAATTTCTATTGGGTTCACAAAGAGGAGACCGAAAGTATTTAATAACTTTATTTCAATAATAAAAGAATATAATATCAAATCATATCATTATATAATTTAAATTTCTAATGCATTCATTGTTTTGGCAAAACTAGAGAGAAGCAAGTCTCTAAGATGTCATATAAAACACTATTCTCTCGTGTTAAAATACCTGCTATATCACTCCCACCTTGACATTCAGAACATCTAAATGGATCCTACGTTAAACTGTCTTCTATCTAATTTACAATTTATTCCTACATGATGAAACTTTAAAACATCATCCCGGTAATTCTCCAGAATCACTTCATTTGGAAATCTTTTGTATTGCTCGAAATTAATGACAGATAATACAACTGGGTAAATATCATCGTTCTTTGCAAGTTCCTTAAAATTATTGGGAGTTTCCCTCCAAAACTCTTTCATCAGCCACACATAGTCGAAGTCCTTCCATCCTATCATTATTCTTTCATATATAATAAAATGCAATATATCAATGTAGTTTTCTATTGACATATAGGGCCAAATATTTTTCGAAACAATTAGGAATTCCTTTTGCCATGGCCAAACCAGGTAATACTGCAGAATTTGGGAAGAGTATTCTCTCAAAATGCTTTCTTGATCATTTTTTTCTAGAAGTGAAAGACAAAAACGTACATCCTCACAATCCATAACTTTTAAATGTATAAAAATTTCATACCAATGCGCTTTCAGAATTGGCGTCAATAAAGAAAAGAATGCCCTAAAGTTCAAGGGATTGCCTGTTGCTTGGCAAAAAATTTGAATCGAATTCTCAACAGTTCTTGTTGCCCCACACTCAAACCAAACTTGTTCAGCGTCATGTTCAATATGTGTTGCAGAATGTCTTTCAAACGAATTCATTTTTTCCCATAGAGAGATAACATCACTTTCGAAACCATTATGACGAGCTAAGTTAAAACGTACAAAAAAGGGTAAACTTTTGTCATTGATTAGGGATTTTGCCGTTTTTATCCTGTCAATTTTTCCCTGTGCATTCCAACAGAAGCATCTTTGATAGTTTTCAAAATTGAATCCAAATTTCTCTTTATGCTCTTTCTTCCACTTATGTAATTCTATGCAAATGCAACGGATTATAGACATGAGTTCATATCTAATAATGTTTGGAAGACCTAAGCTAGATATCTTCTTTAAAACCATCTCCTCCCACATTGTAGAAGGTAGATTATTTGCTGTGGATTTAAATCCATCAGAACATAAACCGGTCGAGCGCCAATAGGTCGAGGTACGCGAAAATAATGTGTACATAAATTCTTCGATGTACAATTTGTATATTATTTGCTTAGAACTCTTGGGTGCTTCTTTATTTAAAAATATACCTAATTCTTTGCTAGGAAAAGCGAAAGAGAGAGCTCCATATTTTTTCATTAAAACCTTCAGCTCTGGATCATTGCAAATACTAACGGCCATTGCGACAAAACTCATTTGCTGTAGTGTTGGTACGACTGGGTCACCGAAAATCATGTTGACGTATTGTCTTATGAAAACCAGTTCCTTGCAACAATCAAAGGAAATCTGAAAATAAAAGGAGGGAAAATAGAATAAGAATACAAGCATCCTCATAGAAATATAATACATATATATCAATGTTTCTCAAACTGTGGATGCACCACTTAAGGGCGCGGGATAACTCTACGAGGGAGGCTCTAGCACAGGGGTGTCCAACTCACATGACCTTGCGGGAAACTTCAGAAAAACATTATAATCTCGCTGGCCGCATATAACAATATGTACCTTTATACCAAATTCGGAAACAAAAAAACATTTTGATAAAATATAAATCTATTTTAATCTAAATACATTTTTATTATCAAAAATTATTTATTTTAAAAAAGAACATGTAACAGGCAAATACATTGTAGATTTATAAATATACATATAAAAATTTCTCCTCAAATAAATTTCAAAATGAAAACACTTTAAAAATCTCATATTTAATTTTTTTTTTAAAAAAAGAGTCAGCGAGCCGCAACTTACGTACTGGCGGGCCACGTGTTGGACACCACTGCTCTAACATATTAATAAAACGAAAGTAGAAGATTATTTAAAAAATTAATTAATTTACTGAAATTAAACAAAATACATTCTGACATAATAAAATGAAATACTTATTTACACTGATGTAATATACTTATAAACCTATCACTATTTCACAATGTGTTTTATAATTAATTTTAATAATTATCCATGATATCCCATCCGTTTGTCATATAAAAATTATACACAAAAGCGAACACTTATATTGATAATTTTATGTATTATATTTAATCACTTGACTGTCGATTAAAATGTACGTGATTCGCTCCTCTTTCATATCGTCTTCCACGCAGACACGCGTGTTTGATGTATTTGGGGGAATTAATATGCAAATTCTCTGAAAAATGTAAATTCTTTGCAAACACTGTCAGGGTCATTTAATTGCATTCCAAAGCCTACGGAATAACTTTATGGACAGCAGGGCAGAGAGAAGAACCTTTTTCGGAAAGACATATATATACGTCCATACCATTACACGCTTTGGTCGAGTGAGACAATAATATACGTCAGTGGCACGCAAGAGATTAAAGCCGTTTTGTGTTTTAGTGTCACAGTATAGTGTATATATAATTGAATTCCATACATTGTTATTGTATAGAATAAAGGTTCCCATACTTTTTTGTCTCGTAGACCCTTTGCCATGTTTTTGGTTTGTGGTAGACCCATGCTTACGTAATATAGATTTTTTGCAAATTTATTAACTTAACTGTGTTTATGACAGCTCGTACAGAGCTACTTATTTTAAATGATATAAATTTCTAACTGTAGTGAAGTATATAACTTAAAACTTAAAAAACCTATACTAATTAATTTAAAATTTAAGTGATACATAAAATAACTGATTAAAAAACAAATGTTTATAATGATATGAATGATTCTGGTGATTCAATAACAAATTTTCAACATTTGTTATCAATCTTGCCAGGTTTAACGCTAAATTTCCTCGGTTAGTAGTGACCAGCTGACAACCGCGCTGAAACTTCTCACTAGAAAAAGCAATTAAAAGCTTTCTCCAATACTCCATAACTCGAGGTAAATAACTGGTATGTCTCTTTAAAGCCAAAATTGCTGACATGTTTCTAAACTTTACTCCGTTACTTCCTATTCCGATCAGTTCCTCTTGTAATATGACATTTTTTTTTCAATGTGACCATAGGAGAATTCATTGTCTTCTGTGGTAATGACCAAGTAAATGCGTTCTCAAACCTAGTTTCAAAATCTGAATAAAGAGACTAGGAAAATTCGTTACATCCAATATTATACTCCTTTCGCTTAATTATGGCATTAGAACTGAAAGGATGGTCCTTGTTTTAATAAAATTTATGCTGTCACATGATTGCAAATTAGCCTCATTAAGTATAGTAAATAAATGTGTGTGTTGTTAAGGGTAAAATTTGGTTTCCATTTGATTAAATTTTCTTTTAAAATTAAAACCACGATTTGGTTTAGTGAGAACTGTCGCAGACCTCCACTTACACCTCATGGACCTGCAAATTATTTTCTTGCTGTCGTGGACCCCTTACAAGTCACCATAGACCACTAGGGTTCTATATAGACCACTTTAAGAAACACTGGTATAGAGGGTGGGGAGAATTGCGATGGAAATTATGAATGAATATATATATAGAGAGAGAGAGTCGCCAATACTGAAAGTTTGAGAACTCCTGATATATATATATATATTTAATTTAATAAGACATACATAGAAACAACAATTTCATTCTGGGCTTGACGAAAGCTCTAAGGCCGGAAAGAATAAGCAAAGATTGAAATTAAAAGAAGCACATAAAAGAAAATCAATGCATTTAATGCAAATAATATAGTTAATGTTATAAGTGCCGCAAGAAATTATGTAACAAATGCAATACAAAATTAGCGTTTAATATACCGTTGTATCTTACCTTTTTATAGATAGAGCACCAATGTATTTCCAGAAAATGTAATTTCTATCTAGAGTAGAAAGCTTGTATCTTGAAGAAATATTTCTAGAGAAATAGATGCGCCTAAGAATGCCTAAAGAATAAGAAACTGCCTAAAGAATAAGAAAATAATAAGAATAAGAATAATAACTGCCTAAAGAATAAGGAAACATGAATCAAAATATTATTTCTTAACTGTATTAAGCAAAACGGTTAAACAACAACAAATAAAAAAAATAGTTTTTTGTTTACAGGTTAAAAGCGAAAATGATTATTCGATTTTAAACTATCGTTATTTACACTTATGTCCAAAAATTAAGGATAAATTAGAATCACACACAAATTGAACTCTAAAATAAAAATTTATCTGTAGTTATCACACACATCTTTAAGAAGAATATGCAAATAACAGGAAACCACCAGATGGCGCGGATAGTACGCCACAATGACGAGAGTGTAAGAGAGGGGTATATAAGGAACGGTGGCAAGCGCTTTAAATGCCCAATCATCATCATGCCACTCAGCAGAACGTAAAACACCACTTTCGCCATGCCCCTCATCGAAGACATGTCCTGATATGGGATTGAGGACTGCTTCGCAGTCCAGACGCCCAAAAAAGCAACGTCTATGCTTTTTAAATGCCTTCCAGTGCAATAACCGCATAGTTATGGCAAAAAGGAGGCATTTGGATGATTTTTTACGTGGTAGAATTATTGGATGACTTGAATGTTGACTGACTCAGCTGGAAGAATTCGATGAACTTATAATCGCACAGAGTGTCATGTAAAGGCTTTGGCTACGATTCGAAGATGATGGTAATGTGAGTAGATGTTACAGCACAGGTCGCCCCCGAGTTACAACGCTGAATGAGGACCAGTATATATTTGGCAGTTACTGCCAAAAGAAACAGACGGAGCAAAGCATTAGACCTTTCTCGTCAGCTCTCTTCAGCTACATGTACAACAGTTTCAAGGCAGACCGTGTACATACGCTAAATGCACATTGGTCTGTATGCTCGTAGGCCTGTCAGATGTGTTCCACTTACCGCAACTCTCTGTCGCCTGCGATTAACCTGGAGTAGAAAGAATGCAATTGTAGACACCACAACAGTGGTCTTGTGTGATGTTTCCGACGAGTCCAGGTTTAGTTTGAAGTCTGATTCTTTCTGGACTTTAATATGGAGAGCGCCATGTACCCGTTACCACCAAGAGAACACCATTGAACGACACCTTTACGGTGGTGCAGGATGGCTCGGTTGGGGAGGAACTATTCTGGGTTCCAGAACTGACCAGCATGTTCAGAGTGTAACGATGTCAGGCCACATCTATCGGGATGTCATTCTGGAACAACATGTACGTTTGTTTCGGTGGGCCATGGGTGCTGAATTTCTGTCTATGGATGAGAACGCTTGTCCTCACCGTGCAAACATTGTAGACGAATGCCTTTAATCGGAGGATATCACCTGTATGGATTGGCCAACTTACTCACCCGACTTGAATCCAATAGAGCATGTGTGAATATGCTTGACCGACGAATTGCAGCCCCTCAACCTCCTCCCACCTGTCTACCGAAACTTCGGAGGGCATTGCTTGATGAGTGGTGTAATATTCCCCAAGAACAGATTGATAATTTGATACTTAGCATGCCTAGGCGTTGTAAGGCCTGTATTGCATCGTCCGGGAGACATACTCCGTATTAACCATCATACTAACCATGTTATACTGTTTTTTGTGAATAGGTTTTTTTTTTTTTGAGATTTGCTCCAGGGAGTAAAAATCGCAATTTTTATTAATTATCTCAAACATATAGAATTTTTTTTTTTTTTTGCTCTTTAGCTTTTGTTTAATAAATAGACTTTACAAAAAAGTAAAATTTGTTTTTCTTCTGTCTCTTTCTTTGCCTAAACTTCATTATCCTTAATTTATGGACATGAGTGTATATGCATTTCAAAATGATCGATCAGAAATCCTATATGTTTTAAAATACTGGTATTCAATATGTTTTACAAGAATTTTAGATTTTCTGAACATTGACATGAACTGTAAGAAACATAAAATATAAATTTTCTCAGAAAATATAAAATTTTACTCTTTCTTTTCCATAACATTAGAAAACGAAAGATAACATACAGAATATTAATTTCTTTTCCATACCATGTTACAAAAGGAGCATTAAAAACCCTTCATTTTTTTTTACCTAGCGCCTTCAGTGTTATCACTAATCACGTAGGTATGTACGAAGGTGTTTCGAATGTAAATTTTGTCTACTTTTCTGAAAAGAAATACGCAGCACCGGGGGAAATAGGAAATCACGATAAGAAACCATGTCTGTTGCTTGCTCAACAAAACAAGGAGCGACAACGTAAAAGATGTAACATATAGGTAGATATTCGAAGAATAAAGGTAAACATCAGACCTGCTTGCTCGTGGTTATTCGAGTACAAATCACGATTGCTGACAAAAGTGGGCTAAAAAGTGATCGCGAATGGAATTGCGTCATTATATCCAGTATGAATAAACATTTAGTACATTCAAAAACGCATGCATTGTGTATGGTAAGGACGTTGTATGTCTTCAAATTGTTGGTCGCTAGTGTTGCATGTTCAAAGATGGAAGGCAGACTGTGGAAGCTGAAGGTCAGAATAAGTATTCTACCAGGAATGTCTTAAGACTTCTTGAGCCTACTCAAAAGTAGGCTCTCGGTCCCTAAACAAATGTAGTCTCCACCTATGACCCCTGAAAGAAGACAGTGTATAGCATACTTCAGCGTTTCTCAAACTGTGGGGGGCACCCCCTAGTTGGGCGTGATAACTTTACAAGGGGAGTGCGAGCATATTGGAAAACTGAAAACGAAAGATTATTTAAGAAATTATTTACTTACTGAAAGTAAACAAAGAAAATATATTCTGGCATAATAAAAAATAAAATACATATTTACTCGGATATAATATACTAATAAATGTACTTACGTCGTATTTTATAAGTAATTTAACATTACTAAGTTAAGAATAAGTTCATTAATTATCAGTGATCCCATGGGCTTGTTGTATATAAAATTAAATACAAAATTTAACACGTATCTTGATAATTTGAACGGCTTATATTTAAACCCTCAACTGCCAATTAAAAGTTACGCGATTTGCTCCCCAATGCCACCGTTTTCCACATAGGTGCTTGCATGTGATGTATTGGGGAGAGGAGAAGAAAGGGAACGAACAAATCCTCTGAAATAAGTGAACCCTTTGCGAACACTGTCAAGGTCCTTTTATTGCATTCTAAATCCCTTGGAATAATTTTATGGTAGCAGTGCTCAATAAAGATTATACTTTGGAAAGGCGTATATATACGTTCGGGGCAATTAGCGCTTTGGATGAGTTAAGAAGACGTTTATATACGGCGGTGGCAGAAGTCGTATCGTAGCTTTAGCGTCAAAGTGCATAATTGTTTAATTCAATATATGGTTTTAGTATGGGGGGCGATGAAAACTATGATTGAATATTGGGTCACAACTATTGAAAGCTTGAGAAACACTGATATACGTTGTCAAATACTCGTACAAACAAATCCGAGACAAATAAATGTGCTCGACTTACCATCGCACATGCGGGCTTGACCAACGTTCACCTATTGTCTGCATGAGTAATAATGGTGTATGGTGGTAGGTTTAGGTCTGTACGTGGACGACGGACATCCGAGGTAGCTCGTTGACGCATCCGAAATTCATCATTTTTGGAAAATACAACCAGAAATAGCATGCAACAGTTGAAAGTGTTAGAATCATGTTCCTAAAAGGGTTGAGTCGAGAACGAGACGAGAACCTGGGACCAGTTTTCACGTGCCTTAAGACGTAACTGTATTCTACTTCCAACAATGAAAACATCATTCCACTATCGGATTTCAACTTATTCTCTGCACTTTCCTGAGATGTTATTTCCAAAACAAGACTCGGGTACGACAAATGTCTCAATATTAATGGCGCCTATATGCAAGATGTAAAGTGTATGACGCCACGATGTAAAATCTTCAAAATTAATTAATAACACAAAACAAAATGTTCGCTACATGTTATAGATGGAAAAGGTTTATTACTTGTGCCGTTAATTTTATTAAGTGTTCCGTAATAATTAAAATTTATTGAAGTTCACATGTGCTTTTATTTATTGAGTTTTGTGACATAGTCTATTGTCGTGAATTCCCATGTTTCGATAAATGTTATGGTTTCACCAGCTGTTCAAGGACAAGCGCCTCACCCATCGATTGTCCATGAATTTTTTACGATCAACCAGCTGTGGAATGACCGGTGCACGTGGCCATGGGGCCATTGTTTACTGTCTGAACTCAGGGAGTGGAGATAGCAGACGGTTCGGCATAATAGACTTAAGAGTTCGGCGCCCCATTGACAATAGGCGAAGCCTATCTTAAAAATAACCATGTTGTCCATGTACTAGAAACAGGAGGCGTGATGGGCAAGTGTGTCCAGATGTGGACAAGGAACTATGGCGCCTTGGACCAGACAGCTCGGGTGTGTTTTGCGCCAATAGGAAGAAGGAGGAGGTCAAGAGAGACTTTGGTCCTGCGAATAAGAAGGAGCGAGGGGCGTGTTGTGAACACACCCCTGGTGTTTAAAAAGGGTGGTTTTTGAGGACAGAAACAAAAAAAAAACCCCGAGAGAGAAAAAAAAGAGTAAAGACCGAGGAAGAGCAGAAAGAAAGGACAAGAGAGTCCCCGAGAGAGAGAGCGCGAAGCCCGCCTTGAATGGAGAAAAAGGGCTGAGTCCGGAAATTGGAGTGAAAAAGACGATGAACGCCGGTGGCGTTGAGTATGGGAATATGAACTGATTACACCGGCTTGGCAAAATTACTTCAAAAAGAATTGTTTATCAAATAAACAATATTTTTTTATTTCTATATTAAGCTGTAAAGATTTTTTTATTGATGGATAGCTACTCACGACGTTACAGTTTAGTGTTATTAACGCGTGGTAGCTCTTCATTAATAAGGTAAGCCATTTTTCTTTGAGTATTTTCTTCATTTTAAACAAAAATAGTAATTATCTATATTTTTACATTTGCTCATTTCTTCCACTATACCACAATACACAGCTCTACTGCGTATTTTCTTACCAGTGGTGCATACAAGGAGGAATCTCTGGGTCTAGATCCCCCCTTCTTATAGACCTTGATTTTTTTTTATAATTATTATTGGTTATAATACTATGAATATTGTACGTAAATTTTAAGCAAATATTGGTTATTAAGTAATAACAATCATTTATTCAATAAATTATTTCTTTTTACTGTTTTTTTGCTCGTGATAATCGACCAAATCCAAAGAATCCAAGAAATTTTCAGAATTTAAGTGAGAGATTAGGCATAAGGCATGTGAAGACTGTTGTTTATAGACCTCAAGCAAATAGAACAAAACGCGTAAGTCGCGATCTGGTGCAAATGATTGCAAATTATGTCAATGAGCAACATGACACATGGGACCAGAACATGCCTTGCACAAATCTAGAGCTAACTTAAAAGCATTTTCACTGTCACTTTATATGCAGTATTTGGTCAGGGCTGCTTTTCTGTTTAAGCACACAAGGCACGTTTTTAGGGCACTAAATAAGCGAAGATTTGGAGGAATGAAAAGAGAAAAAATTAAAATTACAGCGAAAGTACCACCACCATCTAGTGAATCAAGAGAGAAGCATTTATACCTAAAGAGAGTTTAGATTGAAATGCGATCTAATTTGGAAAATGAAAACCGTAAAAATTTTATGTTGCAGCGCACAAAAAAAAAAAAAAAAAAAGATATGCAAGAAATTTATTTTATTAATGATTTTGCAATGAACAAACTGGAATAAAACTTGTGTTATATATGTGCAATGACAGTGACTCAACAAAGATTAAGGTTGTATATAAGTAAAAAATAACAAATAGACAAGTGAAGAAAAAGATGACAATTAACAAGTTTAAAAAAAGTTAATACAACAATGTATACTCTATACTGTAATTGTAAACAATTTTATTAATTTTCTATACCAATTTACAAAAGGGTGGGTGTATGGTCCGTGATGTTATAAGGTAAGTCACACACACACAAAAACAAAAGTGGAAAAACCATGCCTCACTAACCTTTTCTTACGTTTGACAGTCAATGACATGTTTGGTCCATATTTGGTGGATAGTGGAAATACTCTTTATAGAGCAAAAAAAAAGGAGAGGAAAAGAGTAAGGGGGTGTTCAAGAAAAATCCCTCTTAAACTTAAATTGGGAAGATAAGAACCTAAAGAGGAGGGTACACTTAAAATAGAGGAGTGGGGCTTTACAGATTGAAGTGTCTAGGTGTGCCGGGTACGTTAAAAATGGTCCTGTTTTTTTGGTCTTTGGCATAAAAAAACTAATATTTCCCACCTAATGTGGTATGAGTTTGATTCAGTGGAAGGGGTTTTCACACAAACACTGAACATCTGTTAAATAACATTTTTTACATGAAAAAACAGAAACGTCAATGTACATTAGTAAACAGATCAGTTGGCTTAATATACAATTGATGCCAAAGCCTTTCAATTTTAAATTCTAATACCAATTGCGCTCCAATCTGTTTTCGCTTTGACAGGTACACCTACATGGATTCACATCGAACTCTTTTTTTTAATAAGCCAAACCGCGCGCGTTACCGCTTACTACAAATAAATCATGTCAAACTTGTAGTCATTCTGACCTACCAAAAGGGATCTTTTTAAAATAATCCTGAACATATTACTTTTTACCTTAAGAGAATCCATAAAAAATAAAATTTCATGTCAAGTTCGGCATTAGTTTTCAAACAAGAAAAAATGGGCAAATATACAATATAAATGAAATCCCCATAATTTAATGGAAGTAACACATTTAATGATTTTAAGAGCCATCGAATTATAAAACGACTATAATACAATACTTGTATTTAAGATATGAAGGTATCTACCTTACAAGAATAACTTTTTTTTTCCAAAAAATATATTAAATGCGTCGTGGGAAACTTGTTTCTTGAAGAAATTCATCTAACCACAGTTTCTTCAAGAATTTCTGTAACATATTGCTGCATATTATTAAATTGCCTTAAAATTAAGAAAATAATAAATAAATAAAAGTATGAAAGTTTATTCTTAACTGTATTGTCGAAAGCCTTTCAACAAAATAAAAACCATTCACGTTAATAGAATGAGGCAGTGCTTCTGAAACTTTCAACATTTGCAACCAAACCTTCAGTCATAATTTCAATCGCACCCTACATATAATAACATTGTTTTGAAAGCAATAATAATGTATTTTGAGGCTAAAGGCATACAATACGATTTTATTTAAAGACCGTATAAATTAGCAAGATAATTCTAAACTTTTGTACATGACAAGCCCATGGAATGTACTCGTAATTATTAAAATCGCTCTTAACTTAGCACTGATAAGCTAATTATTAAATACATTGAGCAGTACCCTAATATATTTATAAGTACATTACATCAGTGTAATGTGTATTTCCTTTTTTACGATGTCGGAATGTATTTCGCTTGCTTTCTTTCAGTATATTATTATTTTTTTAAAAAAAATAATGCTTTATTTTCTTTTTTTCGATATAATCGCGTTTCCTACGTAGGGTTGTGAAGCCCCCTACGGGGTACTCCCTAAAGTTTAAGAAACGATGGTATAAGTGTGAAACTCAATATTCCATTTTGAACTTTAGTGATTTTAAACATTTAAAAACAATTAATAACAATGAATATTTTTTTGAAATATTTTTAATAAGCATAATTTACAAGAATTTAAAATAAGAGCCTTTCTAAGAATTTTACTATGTACCGAGAATAAAATTAATTGTTATTAAATTTAGCTGCCTACATAATTCCTTTATTAAAAAGAGAAAACAAAATATAATTTACAAAATTCTCAAAGTATTGACATGCAATGTAATAAAACAAGCAATAAATATCCCTTTTTTTAGTGTGCTAAAAGTCTCAATTGCAATTATTAATGGTATATATATGTGTGTGTATATATACAGATATAAAAAAATTGCAATTAATATTTACTTCAAGTTGGAATTTTGTTTCTTTGTAATCTCTAAATCAAATTTCTCAATGCTCTATTTCGAAACATCTCTCATTTAATTTAGCATTAAAACCGATATTTCGACATATTTATTAGTGATTAGCACTTGTTGCGTAGTACTCTGTATCAAATTAGTTCCTTTGTGGAGATCGGCATTCTGATAATCAGGCCAACGTTACATCATTTTGGGGGAGAAAAAAACTAAATTTTTATTTATGCATATTAAAATTATTCGCTAATTCGGGGTTTATTAATAGTTCAATCAGGGTATATTTTAAGACAATGGTCTTCAAACTTTGTCCCACAGAAAACCTGGGGTTCGTAATAAAGAAACCGAGAAGAAATTAATATGTATGCAAAATGGATTCCAGGTCTCTATCAAGTTTGCATAGTTATAAGTATTTAAAGCTCTTCCTATTCATTAAAATTGTAAACTGTATTTATATATAATAACTTTATTTTTTAACTCTTTTTAAACTTTTATGATAGTAAAATAAAAGAATATTAAAACGTTTTATCTTTATATATACTAGCTGCATGGCTCGGTGTTGCACGGGCTACCTCTACTTTTATAAATTTCCCTTTTTTTCACGAAATCAGAACTTCTAATACTCATTTTCAAAATGAATCCCCTACTTCACCACTTAGCCCGGCGTATAACAAAGTCGCTTAATCCCGAATTTTTCGAACTAAAAGATACGAAATTACCAATAGGATTAATCAATATTAGAAGTGAACAGAGACTAGTTCAAGAACATGAGACTCCTGACTAAAGGTGAAAGGGGTTATCGAAGATGTTAACATGAACTGGACAATGGGGGTTAAGTGTGGCACTTCTTGGATGAAATGCCCAGAAATCAATTGCTCTCGGCAAGCTAGTCGCCTAATAAAACCAGTTCAAGATTTATGCCTCCCATAAATAAGTTAAAAGAAAGAATAACTTAAATTGTGAGTGTCCAGAAATAATTTTAAAAAATATAGGGGAAAAATTTGAATCATAACAGAGAAAGTTCCTTATATAGGAAATGAACGCTATTGGGTGGTTATTTTACGAAGAAAATTGTGAAATGTCCTTGGATCCAGAAAAAAGTTCGCTACATAGACTAAATCGTAATAGAGAGTTTCTTTGTATGGATGTTCGACTGTATATATATATACTAAAGCTAAGATTGCAAAATATATGAGCTAATTCAACAACCTGGGTCGTGTCTTAAAATTTTGCAAAAAATTAATTACGTAATTCAAAGTTATCCCTTACATAACGTTTCATACTTTAAAAAGATGAAATTTTATAAGATTTCAAAGCTCCATACTGGTTAATCAAGATTAATTTTCAAGAGAAATATATATATATATAATCTATCAAATTTTACCCAATGCAAGTTTTGAATTGTTTTAATCAGTCTCAAAAAAAAAATGAAGCTCGTCACCCAAGGCCCTCATGTATGCGAATGTTAAAAGAAAGTTAAGGGGTGAAAATATTCAAGTATATTATTTAAATAAGAATACTAATTGTAATGTATAATTTAAACTGAGAGGGATCGGCAGGTTTTTTCTCAGTATAATTGTTCCCAGGAATAAAAGGAAATATTGATAACAATTTTTCAATTCCTAACATGAGTTTACCCTCTCCCTAAATTTATTTATATATATATATATACAATTCCTTTCCTATATATATATATATATATATATATATATATATATATAATATATATATATATATGTATACACACACACACACACACATATATATATATATATATATATATATATATATATATATATTGATCAAATTTTCAATTGTTAATTAATTATTTTATATTCATCAATTCATGTTCAGATAAATTTTTTAAAACTTGTAATGTATGACATATGATGTTAATAGTCTTTTCAAATATTAGGTTATTAATTAAATTAAAAAAATAAATATACATATATATATATATATATATATATATATAGGTACAAACAAAAACATTACATATATACAAAGGAAAGCCGTTCGTGGTGTCTCTGTAGCGCAAGGGATAACGCGTAGTACTTTGAATCTAAAATTAGAGGGTATGAATCCCACTTGGAGTGGCCTAATTTCTTGAAATGCGTTTTTTTTTCTGTACAATTTGGTAAAGTCCTAGTCTGGCACACTGCTGTTTTTGGCGCCATTTTTTTTCGCCAAATGGCGCCAAAAACCCATGTTTCAAATAATGACGTCATGGAAGAAAACGAAGAAAAATCAGGGGTTGAAGGTCTTAGGTGGTGATCCAAAACCCTAAGAAAACAGGGTTTCCGTAATAGCACCAGGGCCGAAAACGAAGGAAAGGGGGCGTTCTCAGCACCTGTTTAAAAATCCTAAAAAACGGGGTTTCCGTAATGGCGTCAGGGACGCTGAAAACACATGTATGCTACACATGCTTGGCTAGGATCCACCCTACAATTTTATTACAATAATTATTTTAAATTAGTTAACAAACAGAAGCAAACAAACATAAAAATAGTCCAACACCCTATACATATTGAAATTGCAATATAAATAGGAACATATATTGCAAGAAAAACCGCTTTCTATTTTGTCACTTATTGTGATTCTGTCATATATGTATAAACATATTTATACTAATTGTACTTTTTTAGTAAAAAGTAATTAAAATAAAAAATTTTCGCGTTCACTTATGTAAGATATTAATAAATTTTTTTTCGATATTATTTCTTGCATTTTTTTTAAACCACTTTTGCTTGAAATTGCTCATTGTTTTCAGGTTTCCTTTTTTTAAATTCTAAAAGCTTTTCTAAAAGAAAATATGTACACCCAAATCTTTAAACGTTAAATACGTTCCTTAGAAAAAAGTCAAAAAAAATACATGCAAAATATAGAAATTTGAGCATATGTTTCTTAACTTTGTAAACTCAGAATAAATGAAAAAGAACTCTTCATAATTTCCCTTAAAACACAATTTACAATTTTTGTATACTATTACTTATTACATAAAAAAATATTAGATATTTATAAAAAATTCATTTATATTACAAAATTAATTCAAATTGTGTACAAATAAAATTCACACAGTCTTTAAGTACATACAACATTTAAAAATTATAACTGAAATTAGGAATAAAACTACTAACAAACAAATACCCATCGCTACTTAAGAAAAAGTGTCTACGTTTAATACGAACTAGATCAACAATGCTATCATTAGAAGCTGATTTAGATATTTCTAGGGAAAAAATTATTATCGGTTTTGATTACAATGTAGAATTTCGTTCTTTATTATTGTCTTGTGTTGGTTTATTTGTTGCAAGAAAAACTGTTATTAGCTACTGTTTTTTTTTTTTCGGTTTCTCAATTTGCTAAAAAAGTCTTAGATGTCCTGCTACACAAAACTTATGATAACGTTGAATTATACTGCAAGTTCTCTGTCAGGATCATGAATAAGAAAATACTCCTTATTTTTACCAAATTTTGAGCAAATGCTAATTAAACCAGCTGTTAATAACTGAATTTTACCTTGGACGTTTTCATTACTGGAAAAAAAAGTGAATGAATAAAAAAATAATGTTTACAAAAAAAAAAAAAAAAAAAAAAATCGTTAAGTTCATTACCCTGTTATTACAAAATTTCGTGATAAAGATCGTTTAACAAAAGAGTTGGGTTTACATTGCCGAATAACAAAAAATAAATAGATAAATAATAAGAAGAATATAATTTTCTGAACATGGATCTCTCTGACTTTTTGCATTTTTCTTTTTCGAATATTGTAAGAAACTTAAAGATTAACAAAACAGCTTTCGAATTCAATACATGTTATAAGTAAGACCCATTATTTGTTTTCATACATGTTCACATTGAAAAGACAATTGCTTAAAAAATGATTTAAGGCATTTCAAATAGGAAAATTAACACAAGCTCATGAAGTAAGTAAAATTTCAACAAATTGAATTAATGAAATTCAAAAAATTCTTACTTATTTAGTAGTAAATAATACTTACAGTTATATTCTTGTGTTTAAAATATGATATTTAGATGCTTCCACAGACACCACACAACAATACACTGAATGAAAGAATGTGTACTTCAAGCACAGTCTTACAAACGGACTCTCTCTTTACAAATTTAGCTCTTTACAAAGTTCTGTTCGTATTTCCCACGTGGTAAAATGAATGTCGTCTTAAATGCAAGATGGCAACGTATAAAAATTCAACTGCGCATGCGCCTGGACGAGTCTATATTTTGTAACGTAGGTGTGTCCTTGATTGCAATGTTGTTCAGTGGACCGTATAAGCATTATGTAAATTATTTCTTGATGTCGAGAGGAAATGTTATTTTATAAGTTGAAGTAAGAAGTGCTCATAATTCAATATTGCGTTGAAATTATGTATTTGCCATCTATATTTTTGAAAAGAAATTGTTTCTGTAAAATAAAATTTCTATTCTTTTACAACTCTTAAGATATTTTTTTTAATATCAATCTCATTCTTTATACATTTATTTATATAACCAATAAATACAGCTCAATTTTCTTTTTCGTTAATAAAATAATTTTATACATCCCTTGAAGTTAAAATATATGTATTTAAAATTGTGGTGTATGATACTTGATTTTATTAAAGTTTTTTCAAATATTATATCATTAATCAATTCAAAAAATAAATAAATAGTAGCAACAAAATAACAGTTTAACAACAAATGCAGGGAAAGGAAAATCGTTCGTTATGTCCCTGTAGTGCGTTGGACTTCTAATGTGAAACTCGTGGGTACGAATCCTTTCTGGAGTGGCCTAATTTCTGGGAATGTGTTTTATCCCCTTTACTATTTTATTAGAATAAAATTTAATGAATGAATAAATAGTTACAAACAAACAAAGTCTTTTAGAACACCCAACATAGGAAAGAAAATTGCAAGAACAATGGCTTTCTATTTTGTCACTTATTATTGTGATTCTGTCATATATGTTTATACATATTTATACTAATTGTACTTTTTTAGTAAAAAGTAATTAAAATAAAAAAAAAATTCGCGTTGACTTATGTAAGAATTTAATTATTTTTTTTTTTTTTGATATTATTTCTTGCATTTTTTTAAACCACTTTTGCTTGAAATTGCTCATTGTTTTCAAGTTTACTTTTTTAAAATTCTAAAAGCTTTTCTAATAGAAATTATATACACCCAAATATTTCTTTAAACGTTAGATACGTTCCTTAGAAAAAAGTAAAAAAAAAATACATGCAAAATATAGAAATTTGAGCATATGTTTCTTAACTTTGTAAACTCAGAATAAATGAAAAAGAACTCTTCATATTTTCCCTTAAAACACAATTTACAATTTTTTGTATACTATTACTTATTACATAAAAAAATATTAGATATTTATAAAAAATTCATTTATATTACAAAATTAATTCAAATTGGTGTACAAATAAAATTCACACAGTCTTTAAGTACATACAACATTTAAAAATTATAACTGAAATTAGGAATAAAACTACTAACAAACAAATACCCATCGCTACTTAAGAAAAAAGTGTCTACGTTTAATACTCCTTATTTCAACAATTATCATTAGAAGCTGATTTAGATATTTCTAGGGAAAAAATTATTATCGGTTTTGATTTTAATGTAGAATTTCGTACTTTATTATTGTCTTGTGTTGGTTTATTTGTTGCAAGAAAAACTGTTATTAGCTACTGTTTTTTTTTTCGGTTTCTCAATTTGCTAAAAAATTCTTAGATGTCCTGCTACACAAAACTTATGATAACGTTGAAATTATACTGCAAGTTCTCTGTCAGGATCATGAGTAAGAAAATACTCCTTATTTTTACCAAATTTTGAGCAAATGCTAATTAAACCAGCTGTTAATAACTGAATTTTACCTTGGACGTTTTCATTACTGGAAAAAAAAGTGAATGAATAAAAAAATAATGTTTACAAAAAAAAAAAATCGTTAAGTTCATTACCCTGTTATTACAAAATTTCGTGATAAAGATCGTTTAACAAAAGAGTTGGGTTTACATTGCCGAATAACAAAAAATAAATAGATAAATAATAAGAAGAATATAATTTTCTGAACATGGATCTCTCTGACTTTTTGCATTTTTCTTTTTCGAATATTGTAAGAAACTTAAAAATTAACAAAACAGCTTTCGAATTGAATACATGTTATAAGTAAGACCCATTATTTGTTTTCATACATGTTCGCATTGAAAAGACAATTGTTTAAAAAATGATTTAAGGCATTTCAAATAGGAAAATTAACACAAGCTCATGAAGTAAGTAAAATTTCAACAAATTGAATAAATGAAATTCAAAAAAATCTTACTTATTTAGTAGTAAATAATACTTACAGTTATATTCTTGTGTTTAAAATATGATATTTAGATGCTGCCACAGACACCACACAACAATACACTGAATGAAAGAATGTGTACTTCAAGCACAGTCTTACAAACGGACTCTCTCTTTACAAATTTAGCTCTTTACAAAGTTCTGTTCGTATTTCCCACGTGGTAAAATGAATGTCGTCTTAAATGCAAGATGGCCACGTATAAAAATTTGAACTGCGCATGCGCCTGGACGAGTCTATATTTTGTAACGTAGGTGTGTCCATGATTGCAATGTTGTTCAGTGGACCGTATAAGAATTATGTAAATTATTTCTTGATGTCGCGAGAGGAAATGTTATTTTATAAGTTGAAGTAAGAAGTGCTCATAATTCAATATTGCGTTGAAATTATGTATTTGCCATCTATATTTTTGAAAAGAAATTGTTTCTGTAAAATGAAATTTCTATTCTTTTACAACTCTTAAGATATTTTTTTTAATATCAATCTCTTTCTTTATACATTTATTTATATAACCAATAAATACAGCTCAAATTTTTTTCGATAATAAAATAATTTTATACATCCCTTGATGTTAAAATATATTTATTTAAAATTGTGGTGTATGATACTTGATTTTATTATAGTTTTTTCAAATATTATATCATTAATCAATTCAAAAAATAAATAAATAGTAGCAACAAAATAACAGTTTAACAACAAATGCAGGGAAAGGAAAAGCGTTCGTTATGTCCCTGTAGTGCGTTGGACTTCTAATGTGAAACTCGTGGGAACGAATCCTTTCTGGAGTGGCCTAATTTCTGGGAATGTGTTTTATCCCCTATACTATTTTATTAGAATAAAATTTAATGAATGAATAAATAGTTACAAACAAACAAAGTCTTTTAGAACACCCAACATAGGAAAGAAAATTGCAAGAACAATGGCTTTCTATTTTGTCACTTATTATTGTGATTCTGTAATATATGTTTATACATATTTATACTAATTGTACTTTTTTAGTAAAAAGTAATTAAAATAAAAAAAAAAAAAAATTTCGCGTTGACTTATGTAAGATATTAATAAATTTTTTTTTCGATATTATTTCTTGCATTTTTTTTAAACCACTTTTGCTTGAAATTGCTCATTGTTTTCAAGTTTACTTTTTTAAAATTCTAAAAGCTTTTCTAATAGAAAATATATACACCCAAATCTTTCTTTAAATGTTAGATACATTCCTTAGAAAAACGTCAAAAAAAATATATGCAAAATATAGAAATTTGAGCATATGTTCCTTAACTTTGTAAACTCAGAATAGATGAAAAAGAACTCTTCATATTTTCCCTTAAAACACAATTTACAATATTTGCATACTATTAATTATTACATAAAAAATATTAGATATTTTTAAAAAATTCATTTATATTACAAAATTAATTATAATTGGTGTACAAATAAAATTCACACATTCTTTAAGTACATACAACGTTTAAAAATTATAACTGAAATTTTTTAGGAATAAAACTACTAACAAACAAATACCCATCGCTACTTAATAAAAAGTGTCTACGTTTTTTACGAACTAGATCAAGAATGCTATCATTAGAAGCTGATTTAGATATTTCTAGGGAAAAAATTACTATCGGTTTTGATTACAATGTAGAATTTCGTTCTTTATATCGTCTTTTGTTGGTGTATTTGTTGCAAGAAAAACTGTTATTAGCTACTTTTTTTTTTTTCGGTTTCTCTATTTGCTAAAGAAGTCTTAGATGTCCTGCTACACAAAACTTATGATAACGTTGAAATTATACTGCGAGTTCTCTGTCAGGATCATGAGTAAGAAAATACTCCTTATTTTTACCAAATTTTAAGCAATTACTAATTAAATCAGCTATTAATAACTGAATTTTACCTTGGACGTTTTCATTACTGGAAAAAATAGTGAATGAATAAAAAAATAATGTTTACAAAAAAAAAATCGTTAAGTTCATTACCGTGTTATTACAAAATTGTGTGAAAAAGATCGTTTAAAAAAAGAGTTGGGTTTGCATTGCCGAATAACAAAAAATAAATAGATAAATAATAAGAAGAATATAATTTTCTGAAAATGGATCTCTCTGACTTTATGCATTTTTCTTTTTCAAATTTTGTAAGAAACTTCAAAATTAACAAAACAGCTTTCGAATTGAATACATGTTATAAGTAAGACCCATTATTTGTTTTCATGCATGTTCGCATTGAAAAGACAATTGTTTAAAAAAATGATTTAAGGCATTTCAAATAGGAAAATTAACACAAGTTCATGAAGTAAGTAAAATTTTTCAACAAATTGAATAAATGAAATTCAAAAAATTCTTACTTATTTAGTAGTAAATAATACTTACAGTTATGTTTTGTGTTTAAAATATGATATTTAGATGCTGCCACAGACACCACACAACAATACACGGAATGAAAGAATGTGTACTTCAAGCACAGTCTTACAAACGGACTCTCTCTTTACAAATTTAGCTCTTTACAAAGTTCTGTTCGTATTTCCCACGCAGTGAAATGAATGTCGTCTTAAGTGCAAGATGGCAACGTAAAAATTTTTTTAACTGCGCATGCGCCTGGACGAGTCTATATTTTGTAACGCAGGTGTGTTCTTGATTGTAATATTGTTTAGTGGACCGTATAAGCATTATGTAAATTATTTCTTGATGCCGAGAGGAAATGTTATTTTATAAGTTGAAGTAAGAAGTGCTCATAATTCAATTTTGCGTTGAAATTATGTATTTGCCATCTATAGTTTTGAAAAGAAATTGTTTCTATAAAATAAAAACTTTCTATTATTTTACAACTCTTAAGATTTTTTTTTTTACATCAATCTCTTTCTGTATACATTTATTTATATAACCAATAAACACAGCTCAAATTTTAATTTCGTTAATAAAATAATTTTATACATCCCTTGAAGTTAAAATACATTTATTTAAAATTGTAGTGTATGATACTTGATTTTATTACAGTTTTTTCAAATATTATATCATTAACCAATTTAAAAAATAAATAAATAGTAGCAACAAAATAACAGTTTAACAACAAATGCAGGGAAAGGAAAAGCGTTCGTTATGTCCCTGTAGTGCGTTGGACTTCTAGTGTTAAACTCGTGGGTTCGAATCCTTTCTGGAGTGGCCTAATTTCTGGGAATGTGTTTTTTTCCCCTATACTATTTTATTAGAATAAAATTTGATGAATGAATAAATAGTTACAAACACCCAACATAGGAAGGAAAATTGCAAGGACAATAACTTTCTATTTTGTTACTATTGTGATTTTGTCATTCGTATATACATATTTATATTAATTGTAATTATTTTACAAAAAGTAACTAAAGTAATACTTTTCTTTATTGACCTAAATAGGAATTAACTTTTCTTTTTTATATGTATTATTTGTTCATAAAAGTATTAGAAAAGAATAACCAAAAAAATTGCTTTATCATGGACTTTTTAAAAATTCTAAGGAAATTTGTTTCTTGTCTTCTTGGAAAAATGTCATTCATAACAAGACAATAGAATTAATTATTTTCAGAATCAATAATTTCAAGTAACCTATTGATTTACCACAAATAGATTGAAATTAACTATGCTGCTAATGTGTTTTTGTATCATCTAAGATATTTTTAAAAATTACTATGTTTTAAAAGTTATACATGTAAACTAATACTGTATAATCCATACATGACCATAACAAAAAAAATTAATGTGAAATATCTATAAAATTTAAAATTTTCGTTCCAATGGCTTTCTTAAATATCCATATTTCCTTGCAGATATCTTTTTTCCAACTGCCTAGTGACGTCCTCCTTTCTCGAAACTAGTTTCACTCTTTCAGGACAATACTAGACTGAGTTTTGAGTGCACGTGCAGCTGGGGTTCATTATCGCTTATTTAACGTCTGGACTTTGGTGCCAGTTAGACTAGACCAACAATTGTCTGACCATTCTACTGTGGATGAAATCGCTTCCGGGGCAGCGGACTGTCGCCTTACATACACAATGGCGAATTGTCCTTAAAGGCGGTAAAACGACGACAGTGGGCCGAAGGGGCTCGGCCGTCAGTGTATGTGTCGGACACCTGCTGCTTTGAGAAGAAACCGGGTGAGTGGACGATTGGCGGATTATGGACCAATGGGCTCTAATGAGTTGAGGTTGAAGGATCGACTCATATGGGCCCACCAATGAGAAGACGTGAGGGGGGAGAAATGGACTGCCCCTGATGTTTTAAAAGGTTGGAAAAACCGGAAGAAATGAGGGAAGAAAAAGAGAACGAGAAAAAGAAGGAAAAAGAGCTCGGAAAAGACAAGGGCTGGTCGTTTTAGGAAGCGGAGAGGAGAATCCCAGAGTTTTGTTCGGTGATGATGACCAGGAATCCGAAACGTGAATAAGTAAAAACGCCTTGCGGACTGGACGGAGACAAGCTGTGGAGTGAGCGACTTCAAAACGGGGCCACCATACTGGCTAGGCACGGAAACTATTAACTTTACAATCTAACTTAAATCGATTATATTATTGGGGAAAAAAATTAAAAGTATTTTTTTTACTCCCACAACCTTGCTGTGATGTATTATTTTCATGCTACCTTCTGAGGACGTTACAGCCTCATAAAATAACTAGCCGATTGCCTCTTACTTCACGTCTCTTGTTCTTCTGCTTTTGAAAATCACGTGTTATCTTAAATTTTCACATTCGCTCGCCTGCAGTGGTAAGTAACCCCTCGAGGATTCTACCACCGCTTCTTCATTCGAGGAATCTCGATAAACTTGAAATGGACGGGGTTCCACCTCAATCTATCGACCTGCCTGACGACACGATTTATTCGGATTCGGTCTCTGAAAACGAAATGGACGAAAGCCGATCTTCTTCTCCTCTTCATTACCCTCCTTCCATCGACGATTTGAGAATCTCCGTGAATTCCTGCAACTACCCTGTGAAGGTCTCCTTGGACCTCACTTTGAGAACGAGAATAAATAGGAGTCATGTAAGAACCAGATGCCATTTCCATAAACAACTTTCTTTATTTGGTTATCTTATCCAAATTGAATCAAAGACTTATTAACAAATATGTTTAACTAGTATTATGAGGTTTTAAAGATAATATCCTTTAAATTAGAAGATCCCAGAATTATATATTTAATAATGTTCCTATTGAACATTTATCTTTAATCTCACTCTTAAAACTTTAAAGAGACTTTAATTATAAATCAATAATTACCAACGGATTCTCAACTCCTCTTGAGAGTAAATTATCGCCAACACAAGAAATCTTCAATTTAACTTCACTATAACTTTCTGCTTCAATCTCTATCTCCTACTGCTCTAACTTTACTATTCCGTTTGACTTAAATACTTTATCTAATTTGCATAACAAAGAATCCTGTCCGCTTTTTGGAGTTGATTGGAAATAGGTAGGGAATTAAATTTTCCTAAAAAGGACGACTCAGAAGGTTAGTGATAAAGTTCCGTATAGATTTGTCACAACCCTTCTATGTGTATTAAATCTTATCAAGGTATTGACGGACTGATCAAAGGCATTGATAAATTTTACTTCAAATACAAATCTACCAAGAAGAAATATATTGATGACCTGCACGCCCTTACCAAGAGATGCTACGATATCTATCAGGTTCTTAGAGCGTTTTCAAAAAAATCCAGGTGAAAGACTCTATTCTACTAGAGAGGTCAAGAAATCAAAATCTCGTCAGAATAGTATATCTCCCAGACAAAATGATGAAGCTTTCAAAACAGTGAAAGGCCGCAAAAAAGAAAGGAGCCCTAACCCGCTGGACGACGCCTCTGCAAAAAAAACATAAACCGGTTGAAGTGATCACGTCGAATAAGTTCGACGCTCTACAAACCCCCCAAACTCAAGAAAACGAAGATGACACCGGAGCTACTGCCGAAAACCATAATGTAATTTACCTTCCACCTCCAATTACCATCGATAATGTCAAACAGTCGCATCAACTTTTGAAGAAACTGCAAGACATTACTAAACAGAAAAAGCGAGGAAAAATCACAGGGAAGGGACTCGGAGTGTACCCGGAAACCCCCGAAGCCTATCACACCATCAGACGCTACGTCGACGCAGAAAAACTCGAATCCTTCACCTACCAACTTGACGAAGAGAAGGATCTCAAGGCTGTCATTCGAGGTATGCGCTCAGATACCCCAGCTCAAGAAATCATTGATAACCTTCGGACTTATGGAATCACAGTCAACGTGTGCCATGCCATGACCAGTAGAAAAACTGGAAAGCCTTTGCCTTTATTTCTCGTTATCCTCCCCAGAAGTGACTTGAACATAAACATATTCAACCTGACAGATCTTTGTTACTTGAAAATAATGGTGGAACACTTGCGACCGAAAATTGGACCGGCCCAGTGTTACCGATGTCAGGGATTTTTTCATTACTGAAAATTCTGCACAAGAAATCCGAAGTGCGTCAAACTCGGCCAGTTACGTGATCCGAAAATTATGGAATTATTTCAAGTTTTAAAGGAGGTCATAGCGATTTCCAACTCCGACAAGGCCCTTGCAGACCGTGCCTTCGAAGCTGCTGCTCTACTTCAAATTGATATTCCATTGTGAACATTTCCTTCAGGAGAATCATTTACAAAAGACTGATTGACTTTTCTACCCCCGTCGAATGCAGCTTCCTTCTCTCGCTCTTTATGGGCGTTTTTTCTTTTTGGACTACCTTTTTCCACGGCTTTTGTAGACGCTATTTGTTCCGCGGTCTGCTTGCAGACCGCTTGTTTTTTTGTCTCTTTTCAGGCTCACTCATACGGAGAAGAAACGACCTCCGGGCGTTGGATCTCTAAAGTTCGGATCACCCTAGACTGCCTCATAAAATGCTACACTAAAATATGCAGGAGCTTTATTTATGTGTAACTACGTATTTTTTCTTTTTTTTAACAGATAAATTTTCAAAATGCTTTAATTTAGACAATAATTAAAAAAAAAGAAACTACTACTCATCTTAGAATTAATTCCATACACTCATATCAGTTCACCAAAACATATATTTCAGAACATTCTTAAGAAAATTCACAACCTTACTTTAATTGTTAAAAAAATCTATAGGGTTTTCAGAAACTGTATATGAATAGAAATTCGACATACAAAGATATAAATTTTAATTTTTTTTTTCTTTAAATACCGTTACATCAAATTTATATTCATTAATGCTCCGTTGATGAAAAAAAATCATTTTTTAATAAAATATTTTTTTAATATTTAGAAAAATATGCATGTGGGCGCTGCATTAGAAGGGCGTAGCTACCACCGCATCAATGATACGGGGACCTTTTGTTTTTAAGCAAAAATCGTAAAATCTTATCGTGAGTGAGTGAGTGAATATTAACGTCACACTGTTTAGCTGCACGAGGGCTTTCGGCGACAGACCACCGTCAAATCTTATTAGTAGTCTCCATTTTATGTTTCTAAAGCCGTCTGTCACGGGCTTTAAACGGGTAAAATTCCTTACAAAAAATATACAAATAATTTCCCACCAGTGGCGCACACAAGGGGGGTGTCCTATGGGTCCGGACCCCCCTTCACCCCAAAGCCCTTGATTTTTTCCCCCAATTGATTATAATTTTAAGTATATAATACGTAAAATGTAATTAAATATTTGTTTTTAATGAGAGATTAATTTTATAAATTAATACTAATTATTTGTTCAATAAATAGTTTTTTACTGTTTTTTATTCCCCCAAATCGACAAAATCAAAAGGAGCATGATGCAAGAATGGTGGACATTCAACCCTGCCCCCTTGGAAAAATTCTGTGTGCGCTACTGGTTCCCACAATTAGAAAACTTTAATAGATGGCATGATTTTACCAAAAATTAATGAGAAAACCATTAATGATGTAGAATCGGAAAGACTTCTAAAACATCCCTATTCAAAGTGGTTCGTTAGAAAGACCTTTTGATGTAAAATGCAGATAACTTTTTTAATGCGAAAAATCGATCCGGAATGTTGTTTGCATGTAAATGACAACATTCATTGGTCTGCTTAATTGGCTGTATATAAGTGTCACACTTAAAAACTACAATAAGGCTTGGCCTTTAGTCGAAAGATTGTCCAGAGGATGTTCAATGAAGAGGAATAATAGATTTTATATATATATATAAATATCACGGTTCTTTTTTCTTTATATAACATCAAAAATATCATACATGCATTCATGGGCAAAAAAGGTTCAAAGCCCATGCGAAAAAACATGGGACCGTAAAGGCCGTATCACATATACACGCGTTTCAAGCAATTTTTACTCAGTTGCCATAGCAACGCCTTAAGAACAACTCTTTTCGAGTGAGCTCAAAAAGTTGTTCCAAATAAAAATTGCTTGAAATTCAGCCAATGGTGTTCTTCGGCGCCCTGCGTCATAAGCAAGATGGCGGCTTCAATTTCGTCTAACACATCAGATATGCCGTATAATATTTTAACGACGTATAATATTTTAATTAGGATGGTGCTCCATTTCTGTTTACACCCATCAACAAAAGCCGAACGCAATGAAAGAAATAATTTTGGATGTTCGATTTCAGAAGCAGAAAAATTGGCGAATAATTTTTCAATGTGGAGACAGCGTGGCTGACGTCAGAGCTTGTCGTTTTGCTTACGGCATCCCTTCCCCCTCACATTAGTCCAAAAATTGCAAGGAAAACGTACGTGTGATACGGCCTTAAGGGTCAAAATTCCTTTGTCACCCTTCCAGTTGCTAATTAATTGCGCCGTACACAGCTCTCTTGTGATGCACAATTATTCCTCCAAAATCCCTGTTCTTTATGAAGTTATTCTAATAGTCTCAAGATAGTTTGCTGTTAAAATTTGTTTCATAAAAATTTTATAGTTAATTTCATTTCAATCTGTTAATTCCATTGTGATTCCTTGTACGGTGAGCTATTGAATATCTGGGCAAAAATAGGAGATCATCTGCCGTAGTGGAGGTTTAAAACGTTAAATTCAGAGAAAAATAAAGAAAATACCGCAAAAAAGTTCCCTAACATTCCATCATTTTTCTCTAGTTAACAAGAGCAACTTATTTGGATTGTAACGTAAGATTGTTTTTTTCTGTTTATTTTCTCATAGGTTTCATATTACATCAAACTTTATTTTTCCATGGTTGATACGTTATTCAAAATACCATGTAAAAACCATGTGGAGTAAGAAATATATTTGTATAGTAAAAAAAAAGTTAGGTTCCACGTTTTTGTAAGTCATGTTGTTTGAAAATATGAACGCAATTTAAAGATTGTATGCACATAACATGAATTTTAAATGTATACATGTTTCAGTAAATAATTAAAATATGATGAAGGCGCACATATTGCCTCAACACGTATGACAATAAATAAGTTATATTTGAAATAATAATATTAAATTACACACCTCTACTCGTATAAAACAGATAAGTTAAAATTGTATGAGATACGTAGAAATACCTATTTTCAATATAAAAACCTATGTTATACTGCTATGCTGAAATCCACAATTTACGTTCTCGTTCTGTAACAACGTTTTGAGAAGCAGAATAGTTTCTATTAATATTTCGTTTTGTAAATATTAAAATTTAATGCGGTACTCTAAAGTTTTCATTTGCCAGCTGAGTATTTATTTTTAAAATAAGACTAATTAATTTTTTTTAAAAAATAGAATGCAGTGTCAAAAATTAAGTAAAAAAATTAAGTAAATAATATATATATATATATATATTTCTTAAGGCAGTGCTTCTCAAACTTTCAATACTGGCGCCCCCCTTTTCGATCTCAATTTTTATCGCGCCCCCCTTATACATTAATAATGTATTGAATGCAATAATAATGCACTTTGACGCTAAAGCTACAATAGGGGATCTTAATTATAAACCATACAAATTAGTAACATAAGTATTTAATTTTGTATGCTACTTTTAAGCAAAAATAAATAAATAAAATAATGGGATAATTATTATGTTAATTTTCTTTTCTCTAATTTTTAAATTGAACATATTGCAAAATCCGGTGGCTGCTTAGAAGACAAAATATAGATACCTGCTAAATATAGAAAAAGAACTCAGAGGGTCAATTTCTATAATCATAAGCATTCCTTATTAAAACTTTGCTTTACAAGACAAGCCCATGGAAGTCGTTAATACTTATTAAACTTGTTCTTAATTTAGTATTAATTAATTAGTTATAAAATACTCTGTGCAGCACTGATACATTAAAAGTATACCGGCTGAAGTGCCCACTCTATGCACGAGTTCATTTATAAGAAAATAAAACATTATTGATATAATAGCTGAATTGTAAGGAGAGCAAAGCCAAGTGCTCGACAATGTTTACAAAAATGTAAAATGATCTTTTTAAAATGGTTGCTGAAATTATAATTAGTTTTAAGCGAATTGTAATTTTAAGCCTCAAAGAATTAGCATTTATAATTGATGTTAAATAATGAACAATAATATAAAATTCCGATGAAGAATAATTGTATTATTTTTAATATTTAAAGCAAAAAGACTTCAACATGTTTTAACCCGGGAGCAGGCGTGCACTCGATACAGTCGAGCGGGGTTAATGAGTCACCCCAATCCTTTTTTTTTATAATTATTTTATTGTACACGATACAAATCGTGATTCCAGTGAATAATTTAACTAAGAGAAAGTTTACTTACCTACTTCCAAGAACTTTTCAATTTTTCTTTGGTAACAAATAAACAGTTTTGCCGGAATTAACGATTTCGTAATCTGTGTGTCCCGCGTGACCACTTCCGGGTAAAAATTGTATTCATTATGATAATACGTATGTTACCGCTAAAAAAGTTGTGTAAAACGTTTTATTTTTTTTGCATGGAAAAAAGCGTAACAGAGAAATACTTTACTTACAACTTCCCTAAATGAGAAACAAACACACATAAGAGAGGGGTCATAACTATCCGTACCAATAACTTAGAAGGTCATACAGGTTACAGCTATAATGGGCAGTATTTCAAAAATAATGACAGTGATGAATTTTTTATGTTCCTAAATTTCTTCCATTGGTCTGGGATCTATTTTTTCTCTGAAAGAGTTGTATGTTAGGCTTAAAAAGAAAGCGTAGTAAAAAAATTTCTCATCATGGGATTACAGAAAATCAAATAAAAGTTTTTTTTTTTATTTTGTTATAGGATCAAAGATAGCTAATTAGGATTTGAAGAAGTTTTTATTTTTGATGACTTAAAATCGCGTGCCTATAAATTATATCAGAGAAAAGGTGCATTTTTATTATGTATGAAAGTATTTTGTTTTAATTCAATCCAGTAAATTAATTATTTTTAAATCTTTTATTTTCGATATGCTCGCGCCCCCCTCGTAAGGTTATCGCCCCCCCAGGGGGGCGCGCCCCACAGTTTGAGAAACACTGTCTTAAGGTATCCGTCTGCATGAGGAACCTTGATTTTGCAAAGCGCATAAATGGATAATTTCCATGATATTTATTAACACCTAGATTAGAATTAATGTATAAAATTGTTTTAAGTGTATTTTGACAAAAAAAAAATTATTTAAATACAATATTTTGTCAAAAGAATTAACTTGGAGCAATCTTTTTTCAAAATGTTCTCCTTTTGTGAAAAATGCTTCTATTATAATATTTTGCCTGCACATAGCTCAACAGAAGCTCAACTAGAATTTTTGAAATATATATCTTAGAAGTGGGTTTATCCATATTTTTTGACAACAGAGGGGAGCAATTTATGAAAAAAACGCCGATAATTATTTCAATTGGTGTTAACTCTGAAAATAATGTAATTTTTTTAAAAATTCTTGTTGAACCTCTGTAGAGAGGTCTGAGCTATATACATTCAAAATATAATTCTAATAGAAGCATTTTTCGCAAAAGAAGAACATTTTGAAAAAAGATTATTCTAAGTTAATTTTTTGCCAAAATATTGTATTTAAATAATTTTTTTTTGTCAAAGCGTCCTTAAAACAATTTTATCCGTGTATTCTAATCTAAGTGTGACACTAAATATGATGAAAATTATCCATTTATGCGCTTTTTTAAAATCACGGTTCCGAACGTAGTCGAATACCTAAAAGAATTGTTTACCTATTATTATTTTGTTGTATGCTTAATAATATTAGATCTTCCTAAGCTTTATTTTCCAAGTGCAGTTCTTAAATGAATATCTCTGTGTTAGAAAGAGGAGGCCGAAAGTATTAAAAAAATAACTTTATTTCAAAAAGAAAAAAATATCAAATCATATCACAATATAAATTAAATCTACAATACATTCGTCTTGGGGACAAAATTTGATTACAGTGGCATTCAGGACATCTAAGAGAATCCCCGATAACTAGTCTCCTAGTGATGTTTATTGCAAAATGATGAAACCTTAAATCATTTCCTTTGTAGTTCTCCAGTTTCTCTTCACACATTCGGAAGCTCATCATTAATGACAGGTAATACAACCTGTTCTATGTCATCTTTCTTTACAAGTTATTTAAAGTTATGATGAGATTGCCTCCAAAACACTTTCAGCATCCACGCGTAGTCAAATTCCTTCCATCCTATCATTATTCTTTGATATATAATAAAATGCAATATATTAATATAATTTTTGATTGACATATATGGCCAAACATTTTTCGTAGCATTTAAGAACTCGTTATGCAATGGCCAACTGAAGAGTTGGAGACAAATATTTTCTCAAAATCTGTTCTTGTCGGAAGCTCATCATTAATGACAGGTAATGCAACCTGTTATATGTCATCTTTCTTTAAGAGTCCTTTAAAGTTATGATGAGTTTGCCTCCAGAACTCATTCAGCATCCACGCGTAGTCAAACTCCTTCCATCCTATCATTATCCTTTGATATATAACAAAATGCAATATATTAATAAAGTTTTTGATTGACATATGTGGCCAAACATTTTTCGTATCATTTAAGAACTCGTTTTGCAATGGCCAAACCAAATAATACTGAAGAATTGGAGACAAATATTTTCTCAAAATCTGTTCTTGTTCATCTTTCTCCAAAAGTAAAAAACAAAAACACATATCCTCATAATCCACAACTTTTATATTTATGAAAGTTGCATAACATCCTACTTTTTGAATTTGTGTCAATGTAGAAAATAAGGTCCTTAAATTCAAGGGATTGCCCATTGCTTCCGAAAAAATTTGAATCGAAAGCTCGACATTTCTGGTTACACCATACCAGTAGCTCACACAGTAATTTTTCAAGGGGGTGGGAGAGGTCCGGGGTCGAAAGTTCACCTTTCTGGTATCATGCTCCTTTTGACTTTGTCAATTTTTGAGAATAAAACACATTAAAAAACTAATTATTGAATAAATAATTAGCATTAATGTAGGATTTTAAGTATTAGGGAATATAAATATATTCTCCGATCAGTGAGGTTACAACCTCACCAATAGATGGCGCTATCAGCCAATACATGTATCCCCCCTTTGGAATGGTGGGTTTTAGGGAAGGAGCGATTGCGACGCGGAACGAGATGGACGCGAGAGAAGAGACTCCGATTTTACAGGCGAGAAACCACGTTTTTCGGTCAACGTGGAGGCCAATAGGCTCAGCGACAATTGATAGTATGCTCCGTGAAATAACTCGTAAAATTTTAATTGTAAATAATCTAATGTTTCATTAAACAGTAATTTCATTCTAATCTGCCTATTTCGTTGAAATATCAAGATCTCGAACATTACTTACCCCTAGACACCCCTACATATTTTATGGGGGCTCGACCGGGATATTTTTTTTTTAATTTAAAGGGGAAAAAAACAGAATTTTTTCCAGAATGCCAAGAATTACCTTCTACATTGCGAAGTAATGTGCCATCCTACCAGGAATAACATTTGTTTTTAATTCTGATTGCTGCCTCGGTATTAGAATTCCTTCAGTGAATGCCACTCTGGTATTAGAATTTCTTCAGTGAGTGCCATCCTGGTGAAATAGTTCCTTCAGTGCATGCCGCCCTGGTATTAGAATTTCTGCACCAGTGCCGTCCTGTGAAATAGTTTCTTCAGTGCCTGCCGTCCTGGTAAGTTTCTTCAGTGAGTGCCGTGCTGGTAAAATAGTTTCTTCAGTGCCTGCCGCCCTGCTTTTAGAATTTCTTGAGTGAATGCCGTCCTGGCCAAGCCAAAAGTGCAGTCACTGCGTTTGAAATTGTAAAGATTTGTGTGTGCGCGAAAGTGTAAAACCGTCAATATTGTGTAAAGGCCTCGTATCCTTCATTTTGCACGGGAGGAATAAAAATTCAAAAGGACGGATTAGGTTGATGTAGTAACCGACTTTTGTGACGTAGGAAAAGAAAGGAGTGTTAGTTTCTCCTTCCCTCTTTTGTGCCAAACCCTCAGCTCCGTCAAGGCCAGACTTATTTATGTTTACTTATCTGTAACAAATTGATTTTTTTCATTTCTATTATCTCTATAATTTGTATGAACATATTATTCACCTAATTTTGCCATTATATACTTTCATATAATTTTCTTTCTTTTCGAAGTTATATTTAATAACTATTAATTTAGAATTATGTATCCCAATTTAAATTATTAATTGATATGTTTTAAATTATTGATGCATGATTTTTTATCATTTGAATTTTACATTGGTTTCGGAAATTTTTAATTGAAAAATTTTATTTGCATAACTTTTATATATTTAGTAGAAGTGTGGGTAAAATTTAGCAGAGCTAGCATCCTATACCTTTCACAGTATTTAGTACTATACCTGTTAATCTCCAGTACAATAATTCTTCTATAAATTTTTAACTCCTTAATTAAAAAGGGGGAAAACATGTATTTCTTGTTAAAAGGGAAAAAGGAGGATTTGTTAGACTTAGCTACAGTGTTAGGTTTAGAGGCGATAGTCGACATGAGACTAAGCCAATGGTAAAAAATTTAATAACTAAAAGTGCAGGGTACGATGAGGAAAACACCAAATTGATGCACGAAGGTATCGTTGAAGAGAGAAAGGAGAGAGAATTATAAGAAGAGAGGAAACGACGGGATAATTTAGAGTTAGAGAAACATAGAGTCGAAGCTCAGATCGGATTAAATCAGGAAATATTGAGTAGGAATAATCGTACACCTAGTGATGAATTGAACCAACTGTTACCTAAATTTGATATGAAAGAGGATATCAGCTTATATTTAATATCGTTTGAGCACCAAGCATGTATGATGAATGTGCCGGAAGAGTTTTGAGTCTCACAACTGTTAGGCTACTCCCATAGGAAATCACACAGTTGATCGCTAGAGAATCTGAACAAGAGGCGAGAGATTATGACCATGTGAGGTCTCTGCTTTTGAGAAGGTTTAAATTGACCCCAGAGAAGTTCAGACAGCTATTTGTTACACATCAGAAAAGTTCGAATAAAGCACGGCGTGATTTCTACCAAGAAGTTCAAACATTCTTTAATAGTTGGATTGAAAGATTGGACGTAAAAACATTTGACAAACTACGAGATCTGATGATAGCTGACCAGAAAAGAGCTGAAGAAAAGAGCCCTTGTCGAATTCAAAGAGCGTCACCTAAACGAATGGCCCCAAGTATCAACTGCCCAGTTGAAATAGTCGAGAGACTTGAAGAATTTGAGGATGTCTAAAGGACGTTGAAACAGAAAACACATACATTAACACCTGTTCGAAGACCTGAAGTTAGAGGATCGAATCAATCAGAGAATTTCAGGAAATTTGATAATCACAATACAAGGAGAACAGGAAATTTCAATCCTGAAAAAAGATATTTAGACACTCCTCCGAGTAGATATTTTGATAGAAGTACACCTAGGAGATGTTACATATGTTATTCCTTATATCATTTGAGTTTTAATTTCCCGAAATCAATCAAAGAGAACAACCCAATCCCCAAGTACAAAGCTGTTCTGTCTCACTGCAGAAAGGACTTCACTTAAAAAGCATTATGTTAGGCAATGAAATTGTATCGGCACTTATAGATACTGGTAGTAGAGTTAGTCTAATCCGAGAAGATGTAAGCTCGAAGATTGTTCACCATTCAATACTATCCAAAATAAACACTGTGTTGTATGGTTTAGGAAAAACTGAAGTAATAACCAAGGGCTCCTTCGAGTATGATTTTGTTCTGGACAGAGATCAATATTCCTTAACGTGGCATGTGGTGCCAACCAAACAGCTCAATTTTGAAGCCATTATAGGTGCAGACATTTTGGAACAAGACTCTTTCAATTTCACCCAAGACGGTGTTATGTTCCATAAGCATGAGGAAAAGGCATGGCTAATGCAAATATCCGGATTACATCCTGAAGATGAGTTAGATTTCAGTCACATCCTTGAATCACAAGTGAAAATTGATCTAACCAGAGTAATTTCATCTTACAAACCTGACAAAACTGAATACATAGATGTGACGATGAGAATAATACTGAACGATGATATCCCAGTCTATTAACCAGCACGTCGGTTGTCGTACGCGGAAAAGCAAATTGTGAACAAACACATTGAAGATTGGCTCGAACAAGGAATAATCAGACCAAATTCATCCGAGTATGCTAGTCCCTTAGTAATTGTGAAGAAGAAGAATGGAGATTCTAGACTTTGGGTTGACTACCGTCAACTGAATCGCAAGCTTGTTAAGGATAGATTCCCTTTACCTTTAATAGACGATGTTCTTGATAGATTACAAGAAGTGAAAATATACACCACCCTGGATCTAAAGAACGGATTTTTTCATCTTGACGTAAATGAAGACTGCCGAAACTTCACTTCTTTTATTGTCCCTGATGGCCAATTTGAATTCAATAAGGTACCATTTAGCTTGAGTACCAGTCCCAGTGTTTTCCAAAGATACATCTACAGTATTTATCGGAACTTAATGAATGAAGGTTTGATAATAATTTATATGGATGATCTACTAATTTCATCAGCGGATGAAGAGGAAGGATTGAGAAAATTAAGAACTGTCTTTGAAGTAGCATGAAAATATGGGCTGGAGATCCAATTCAAGAAGTGCCAATTTTTAAAAAGGAAGGTAGAGTTTCTAGGGCATATTGTTGAAAATGGTACTATCAGTCCATCATTCTTTAAAACACTGGCAGTGAGAAAATTTCCTCAACCAACAACCCTCAAAAAAGTTCAAAGCTTTTTGGGTCTGACTGGTTACTTTCGAAAATTCATACCATAATATTCTAAAATTGCGAAGCTTCTTAGTGATTTATTAAGAAAAGATAATTCATTCGTTTTTGAACATTCCCAAATCGAACCTTTTAGAAAACTCAAAGAAATCTTAACGTCCAGTCCAGTCTTACACATTTTAAAACCTGGGAAGAACACAGAATTACACACAGATGCAAGCCAACAGGGTTATGGTGCGGTTCTACTCCAAGAGGCAAATGATGGGAGGCTTCATTCCAAGTACTATATTTCCAAGAAAACCAACACTGCTGAAGAGAAGTACATTACTTATGAGTTAGAGGTTCTTGCTATTGTTGCAGCCCTGAAGGAATTGCGAGTGTACCTGCTAGGACAAATGTCAAGATAGTTACAGATTGTTCTGCGTTCCAGAAAACCATGAACAAGAAAGATTTGGTCACACGTATCGCAAGATGGGCAACGCTTCTTGACGAGTTTACTATGAAATAATACACCGTCCAGAATGAAGCACATTGATGCCTTGAGCAGGTATCCGGTCATGGTTATAAGTGATACCCTAACCCTCCGGTTGCAGAATGCGCAATCAGAAGCTAAAGAAATTGTCACATTGAAAGCTCTCTTGGGTAGTGGAAACACACAAGACTTTTTTGAAAGAAATTGTATACTATACAAATTTGTGAATGGACGAGAACTTATAGTTGCCCCTAGTGGCATGCAGACTGAGATAATTAAAATAATTCATGAAAAGGGTCACTTTTCTGTCGCAAAAACTGAAGAAATAGTTAAGCAAGAATTTTTCTTCCCAAACCTAAACAAACTTTCCCAACAAGTAATCGCTAATTGTGTGCCTTGCATTCTAGCGAACAGAAAATCAGGTAAAAGGGAAGGAATTATAAATCCAATACCTAAGGATGAAATACCTTTACATACCTATCATGTAGACTTTATCAGCCCATGGGAATCAACCAACAAAAAATACCAAAACATTCTAACGGTAATCGATGCTTTCACCAAATTTTCATGGTTGTACCCATCAAAAATCTTTTAGCAGACAGTGTACTGGATAAGCTAAGGTTGCAGCAGAAGACATTTGGAAATCCGAAACGGATAATAACACATCGAGGATCTGCATTCACTTCCAAAGCCTTTATATAATGATTAAAAATACAACATCTACAGATAGCGACAGGAGTTCCACGTGGCAATGGTCAAGTAGAGAGAATTCACCGTAAACTTATCCCAGTGTTAACGAAGTTATCACTTGATGATCCCACTAAATAGTATCGACATGTTGACCGGCTACAAAGAATCCTGAACAGTACAGTTAGCCGTAGAACCAAATGGACAACATTTGAGTTACTAACTGGCGTTCAGATGCGTGATAAAGAAGATTTAAAAATCAGAGACCTGCTGATGCAGAAGCTAGAAGAGAAATATTTAGATCAAAGAGAAAGCATGCGCCAAGATGCAAAACAAAACATCCTCAAAATCAAAGCTGAGAACAAGAAAACTTATAATATGAAAAGGAAAAAGGCTCTCGAGTACCAAGTTGGTGATTTGGTAGTAGTCCAACGTACACAATTTGGTGGAGGCCTTAAACTTCGATCCAAATTTTTCGGACCATATCAAATTACGGAAGCGAAACCTACAGATAGATATACGGTTGAGAAAGTAAGGGATCACGCTAAATGTAACTGCTACTTCCGCTGATTTAATGAAGTATTTTTCGCATGGATAGAATAGTAATTACAAATGTATATATTTAATTTTAATAACTATAGATTACACCCTTCACTTTAGATGTCTTATGCATGCTGTGTACTTTTTCTTATATTTTGTAATGTAATACGATATGTAATCATGAGAGCATCCTCAAGCGTTGCTGAGGTCATCGACAGTCAGGATTGGCCGAGTTTGTAGAATTTAAAGTATTACGGAACATACATATATTCTCCAATTAGTGAGGTTACAACCTCTCCAATAGATGGCGCTACCAGCCAATACATGTATCCCCCCTTTGGAATGGTGGGTTTTAGGAAAGAAGCGATTGCGACGCGGAACGAGATGGACACGAGAGAAGAGACTCCGATTTTACAGGCGAGAAGCCACGTTTTTCGGTCAACGTGGAGCCCAATAGGCTTAGTGACAATTGAGAGTATGCTCTGTGAAATAACTCGTAAAGTTTTAATTGTAAATAATCTAATGTTTCATTAAATAGTAATTTCATTCTAATCTGCCTATTTCTTTGAAATATCAAGATCCCGAACATTACTTACCACTAGACACCCCTACATTAATTAAAAAAATAATCATGAATAACAATTACTTAATTAAATTTTACGTACTATATACTTAGAATTATAGTCAATCGAAGAAAATTCAAGGGTTTTGGGGGGGGGGAGTTCGGCTCCCCGAGACTTCCCTCCTGTGTACTCCACGGCCCCATACTAAAACGAAACTTGTTGATTCTCGGAATCCCAAATACGTGTTGAATCATATTTTTCAACGATACTCATTTTTTCCCATAAAAAGAAAACATCAGTTTCAAAACCCTAATGACGAGTTAATTTATAACGTTCAGAAATGGGTAGACTTTCGTTATTGATTAAGGGTTTTGCCGTGTTTTTATCCTGTTTTTACCTTGCACATTCCAACCGAAGGATCTTTGAAAGTCTGCACAATTGAGTAGAAATTTATATGTATGCTCTTTCATCCACCTATCTACTTCTAAACAAATGCAACGAATTATAGACATGATTTTACTTCCCCTAATTTTTGGAAGACCTAAGCAAGATATCTCCATGGAAATCCTCTCCTCCCGCATAGTGGAAGATTCATTATTTGCTGTGAAGCCACATATATTAAAATACAAAGCATCATACAGATGCGAAAAGTCCCTCACTTTCCAACAGGACCAGGTCTTCGAAAATAATGTGTATTTACTTTCTTCGATGTACAATGTGTACATTATTTGCTGAGAACTCTCGAATATTTATTTATTTAAAAACAAACGTAATTCTTTTCTAGGAAAAGCGAAAGAGACAGATCCATATTTTTTCATTAAAGCCTTCACCTATGGATCATTACAATTTCCAACGGCAATCTCGACAAAACTCATTTGCTGCAGGGTTGGTAGAACTGGTCACCGAAAATCATGTTGGCGAGTTGTCTTAAGAAAACAAGTTTTTTACAATAATCAAAGGAAATCTGCAAAAAAAAAGAGAAAAATAGAATAAGAATACTAACATCTTCATAGAAATATAATACATATATTATAAAGAGTGTTTTTTTTTATGGTATAGAAGTTTAAGTAGGCATTACTTTCCAAGATGGCGACCGATTTAACAGCTGCCAAGTAATTTATTTTCAGTTTGGTTTGGCAATTCATCAAAACGATCATCTGGCAAGGCGTAGATTCCTCATATGGGCCCAAAACGAGATTGCCATTGTTCCCGATTTTCATAGGCGAATTTTGTTTAGCGATGAAGCGCTTTTCTGGTTGAATGGCTACGTCAACAAACAAAACTGCCGCATTTGGAATGAAGCTAATCCACAAGTGTATGTCGAAACACCGTTACATCCAGAAAAACTGACTGTTTGGTGCGCTTTATGGGCTGGTGGAATCATTGGTCCGTACTTCTTCAAAAACGTTGAAGGCCACAACGTTACAGTCAATGGTGATCGGTATAGAAACATGATTACTAACTTTTTCATTCCTGAATTGAACAATCATAATGTGCAGGAGCTGTGGTTCCAACAAGACGGTGCAATATATCACACAGCTCGTGCCACAATCGATTTATTGAAAGACACGTTTGGTGACCGCCTAATTTCACGTTTTGGACCTGTGAATTGGCCTCCAAGATCTTGCGATTTAACAGCACTAGACAATTTTCTGTGGGGCTATGTAAAGTCATTTGTCTATGCGGATAAGTCACAAACGCTTGACCAATTGAAAGACAACATTCGCCGTGTTATACCGATATACGGTCACAAATGTTGGTAAAATTCATCGAAAATTGGACGTCCAGATTGGACTACATCCGAGCCAGCTGTGGCAGTCCTGTGCCAGAAATCATATTTAAAATGTAATGCCAAAAGATTATCTTTCGAATAAAAAAAAATCATGTCAATCGAATAATACATCGTTTTTTTATTGCAATTTAAAATTCTATACCTCTAAAAAAAACACTCCTGATTATATATCAATGTGTCTGAAACTGTGGGACGCACTATCTAAGGGTGCGTGATAATTCTGTGAGGGCGCACTGGTATATAAATTAGTCAAAAATAAAAGATTATTAAAAAAAAATAATTGGCTGAAATTAAACAAAATACATTCTAACATAATAAAAAATAAAATGAATATTAACACTGATAGAAAAACTTTATAAATGCAGCAATATTGTACGATGCATTTTATATTTAATTTAACAATACTCATTTAAGAATATGTTTAATAATTATATTAATAACATAGGTTTTTCATGCATAAAATTAAATAGAAAAAGAAAAACTTATATTGATAAATTTTATGATTTTTAATTAATTACTTAACTGCCGATTAAAATTTAAGTGATTCGCTCCCCCCCCGCACTGCCATCACTTTACACGTAGGTATGCGTGTTTGATGTATTGAGGGGTTGGGAACAGAAAAGGAATAAATAAGCAAATTCTCTGAAATAACAAATTCTTAGCAAACACTGTCAAGGTTCATTAGTTTAAATCCAACGCCATTGCAATAAATTTGATGGACAGCAGGGCAGAGAAAAGATCGTGCTTCGGAAAGGCGTATATATACGTTTGCTGAAAGAGACAATATTTTACGGCACGAGAGTTTACAGTCGTATTGTAGCTTTAGCGTCAAATTATATGGTATTATTGAATTCCATACAAAGATATTGTAAAGAGAGGATTCTGCGATGTAAATTACAAATGGATATTAGGTTGCAAATACGGACAGTTAGAGAAGCCATGATATATATAAAGGGTGTTTTTTTTTAGAGGTATGGAACTTTAAATTGCAATAAAACAACGAAGTATTATTCGATTGACATGCATTTTTTTTATTCGAAAGAAAATCTTGTGGAATTACATTTTAAATATGATTTCTGGCACAGGACTGCCACGGCTGGCTCGGATGTAGTCCAATCTGGACGTCCAATTTTCGATGAATTTTTCCAACATTTGTGGCCGTATATCGGCAATAACACGGCAAATGTTGTCTTCCAAATGGTCAAGCGTTTGTGGCTTATCCGCATAGACCAATGACTTTACATAGCTCCACAGAAAATAGTCTAGCGGTGTTAAATCGCAAGATCTTGGAGGCCAATTCACAGGTCCAAAACGTGAAATTAGGCGGTCACCAAACGTGTCTTTCAATAAATCGATAGTGGCATGAGCTGTGTGACATGTTGCGTCGTCTTGTTGGAATCACAGCTCCTGGATATCATGATTGTTCAATTCAGGAATGAAAAAGTTAGTAATCATGTTTCTATACCGATCACCATTGACTGTAACGTTGTGGCCTTCATCGTTTTCGAAGAAGGATTCCACCAACCCATAAAGCTCACCAAACAGTCAGTTTTCCTGGATGTAATGGTGTTTCGACATACACTTGTGGATAAGCTTCAATCCAAATGCGGCAGTTTTGTTTGTTGACGTAGCCATTCAATCAGAAGTGCGCTTCATCGCTAAACAAAATTCGCTTATGAAAATCGACCATTATTTTCGAAATAAAATTGCACAATTTGAAAGCGTTGTTCAGGCGTGAGTCTATTCATGATGAATTCCCAAACCAAACTGAGAATAAATCACTTGACAGCTGTTAAATCGGTCTCCATCTTCGAAAGTAATGCCAACTTAAACTTCTATACCTGAAAAAAAAACACTCTGTATATACTAGCTGGTATACACGTTCTTCGCACGGTTGAACTGAGAAATTAAACAACACAGATTGAAGGAAAAATAAGATTTAATGAGTTAATTTTATGTGAATTGCAAATTAAACAAAAAAAAAGCTTTTTGCATATCTCAGCGAAAAAAAAAAAAAAAAAAAAAAAACACTTTTGTTAAATTTTAAGTATGTAGATCTAATAGCTGATAAAAAATAATTTTTTTATTTATAATTCCTCGTAGCACTCTTGAGGGTCGATTTTTCAAAATACCTTCCTAAGCTGATCTCTGCTCAGCAAAAGTAACAATTTGTTAAAAGTTTTGTGTAATGAACGCTTAAAGTAGTGTAAATAATTTATATCTGAAAGTGTAATACATTAATATTACTTTCTGTAAAATTTATTTTATTTTAAAATTGCAATATTCGCAAGCAACGCCGTCTCTTAAATTATAATGGTGATTCAATGATAAACATAGCGAAATGTTAACGATAGAGTCAAGTTGGCAAATGCCTAGTTACTTTCGTAGCTCTAGCTTTATAAGAGCTTTGTAAGACTCGCCGTGTAGGGGCGAAAAGGACTTTAATACTTAATCCAACCGCATTATGATTTACTGCAGTTTTTTTCATACAATATTTTTTTGGATCACTACATCTACAAATTTAGGTATATACATAAACAAAATTCTCCACTTTGGAAAATTTAATCCTTTAGAGCTAATAAATTAATTAAAGATATTCCACTGTAAAATTAACGATATACACCGTTCACTTAAAATAAGTAGTCAGATCATTTTCCTAGGTCTTCACTAACATACAAAAACATAAGACATTTAAATTTTGACATAAACTATTTTTTCGGGACAAAAATAATAATCTTTGCAAAACGCCGTCAGCTGAAAACGCAATAGCTGCTACAAAACTGTTCGGCTTCCCCTCTAAAATACTTATCATAGAATCCGTGCTGCCATATATCTTGGAAGAGGGGATTTCAAAGAATATTCCTGATAAGTATTGGTAGATTATTCCTTCTAAGTTGGTGTGGTGTAGTAGTTAGGAGAACAGGGTGCCAGCTCAGGTGTCGTCCACGTCACTTAACTTTAGTCCAAAATTACGTGATACGTTGCCAAAAGCCCTCGTGTAGCTGAACAGTGCGATGTTAACATTCACTCACTCACACACTCCAAAAAATACAGTACAGTATTTATAATTATTTTTATACTTAAAAACGCAATATCTTCCTATTCAATTAAAATTATAGCGTTATAATTAACTACTAACCACAAACAAATTTTGAAAATTTGTCCAAATGATGCAGTATGAAAGAGAAAGTTTATTTACTTTAAGTACCAGAACCGATAAAATCATTTATTTTGAAAAAAGATCAATTTCTTTACTACCAAATATGCATAATAAAATCTAAAAAAAAAAACACATTAAATAAAGAGAGATTTATAACAACCTCTCCCTTGACCCTCCTCTTAGTTTGATTCTGAAATAAAAAAAAAATCGGCATTATTCTGATCACCGGAATTAATTAGAAGCGAGCCCCTTGCGTAGCCAAAACAAAAAGTTTTTCACAAACAAAAGATAAATATATGCTGACGTGGGCTTTTTTGCAGCGTAAGCCAGATTTCCTTGCAGATGCCAGAATTTTTTCCTAATTACTTGACAAAAATTGTTATATTTTGGACACTTTTTACAAATTTTTATAAATTATAACCTATGCTACAAATTATAGCCTATGTGTTATTTTGTGATGTATAAGCTATATTACTGTAACGTTTCATTAAAATCCATTCAGTTGTTTTTGCGTGAAAGACCCACAAAGATCCTCACAAACTTTCACATTTATAATATATATATTATATATATATATATATATATATATATATATATATATAAAAGAAATATGTATTATTTATCAAAAACAAGAAATAATAGATAAACATAACAAGAAATAGCATAATAAAAATATAAAAGCTGAACATGAAGAACAAAAGTATAGAGAAATAAAAGAACTACAAAAAAGCAGAACCTAGCGAGTCAGAAAGCAATTTCGGACTTAGGACCGAATAAGAGGGGTTAAACTAGTTTAAAGGCGCCAACCTTCCCCCTTTGCAACTCGGTAGGAAAACCAAATAAAATAAAATAAACAAAACTTCAGAGTATGGATAACTCAGAGAGCATGATAAAACCAATCACTATTATTATGTAACAAACTCTCGCAAAACTCTTAATGCAGAAAAAAATCACAAAATCACAAAATAATTATGTAAGAAAAGTAGAAAAATGCTAAAACAATTACATAAGAAAAGTATCATTCAAAAATTAATTTAACAAAATTTCTTTACTCACAAAGCTTTTACGAAGAGAAACAAGCGTCTTGCCATTAATGAAAGTCAATTATTCACTAAGTTAATATTATATATATATATATATATATATATATATATATATATATATATATATATATATATAATTTAATAAGCCATATATACACTCAGGAACATTGAAAATAGCGACCCAAGAAGGAAGCTAAGTACAATCGCGAAACTTTGCAAATAAGTACAGCGAAATGTTATATGCAAATGATTCAAGTTTTGTGCCAATACGCATGCTCATTCACGCCGAGGTGGTGCTACAATTAGGAAGAGGGTACTTTATAAGCCAGCGCAAATTCGAAGATTCATAAACGTGACGTTGACACCAGAAGGTACCCACGTGTGAAAAACCGGTTCTGGAGCGACCAGGAAGACCACAAGGAGAGAGGATCGAAGAAATATGCTGCAAGCACTTGTGGACCCTACAGTCACTCGTTCAACGATACGAGCAGACGTAGGAGTAGCAATTGTTCCACAAACAATTAAGGTGATGGCCGGCCATTAGTTTAACACCTTACATGACATCTAGATGGCGTTGGCTATTGCGAAATTTTTGGCACAAATATTTGTCTCAAGATTCCCAAGATGGGCAATAAATTTCTCTCTCGGGTAACCTTTTCAATGAAATTCTCCCCTTCAGCGAAAGGGAACACGCGAGGGGGGGCTAAGGGAGGGTGATGGTCGTCAAACTAGTAAAATAAATGTTAGCTCTTTTTTTTTTTTTTTTTTTCGGGCGAGGGGGTTAAAGCAGCAGAGTGAATCTTGACCATGAAAGACTTCTCATGTCTAGACATTGGTCAATCATCAAACTTTTTCAACTCTTGGACCCCTTAGAACTGTAACATGTTTTCGAGGAAACCCCTTCCTCGCTGAAGGGAATATATCTTAAAATAATATTTAAAGTATATAGATAAACATATTTTTGATATTATATGTAAAGACAATTTTAAAAAAAATATTTTATTTTTTATTAAAAACTTTTATGATGTAATTTTAATGTTATTTACTCATTGATAATATAAATTTGTGATCCAAATGTCACCTACGCATGCATTATACTTAGTAACTGAGATATGTGTTCACAATTTTTTGCACAAACTATCGACGTATAAGCTTTTTTGAAATTATCTGCAGTAGCATTTCATATTCCGTGTTCAATTCGTTTTTGTATTTTGTTTTTGTTGCCAATCGCGTTAAAAATATTTTTCACTTTCTAAATACATTTTTGTGAATGGCATGAAAATGTTCATAGCTGTGTGAGAAATTCTGCGTATATGGCATGAATTGGTAACCTAAAATGTAGGTCTTCTAGCTTAAATTTAAATTTTAGCATCGAATCTGTTCATATGTCGATAATTTTTTTATCTTCTTCATTATAGGTGTTTTTCCCCCACAAATGTAAAAAGTTTCAAAACATTGTACTAACTAGTATAAAATTACTTCGTGGAACTCGGGATACCAAACAATAGTATATTCACAATCTACTGCATAAAATAAAGTTTTAAAATTCATTTATTATATTACAATAAAAGTTAAAAAAAAAAAATTTTCAAATTATGTATAAATAAAATTTTTAATTTTAGTCTATGATCTTTAGATAATTGTGGCTAAACGAATTTTATGAGAACATAAATCCATTTTGCATACATATTTGTAATTTTTCTTTCCCATTTTTTTTTTTATTGGGTCTCGTGGAACACAGTTTGTCGATCAATTCTCTAGATAAATGATGTACAGAACGAAACTGTTTAATTTTTCCTGAACAAATGATTTTTAAAGGAAGAATAGGTGGATTTAAAGCAATGAAAAATTAAATTTCACGTTTTAATGAACAAACAGTATGATACAATTTTACTTTTATACAATAGAACAGGGTTGGCAACCTATTTCACGAGAGGTACAATTCTCAGTGGTACTCTGAATTACTCAACAAATGTGTCAATTTTTGAAAGGATGGAAGATGATAAATTTATAATGGTCCTTATTATACGAAGATCTCTAGAATTATGGACAATTGCGAAATTTCGAAAAAATCGGAAAGATATCTCGAAACATAAATTTACAGCTATTTTGTGAATTATTGAATGTCATTGCTGGTGAGATTTAATTGTTTGAAAAGAGAAGATCGCGTGCTCTCTGCTCTCCGCTTTTGGTTGATTTCGAAAAAGGCAAGAAAAAAAAAAATTCTCTCTGTGTAGCGCACTTCCTTCAATAGAATCCTCCCCTTTCTCTACAGGGGAAGAGGGCCACAGTCTTTACGACTGTGAAACGAAATATTTGTTCTTTTTTTTTCGGGGGGGAGTAAAATAGTGTTGACTCTTGACCATGAGAGAGATCTAAAATGGCTTTCTTACTTTTTCGACTCATGGATTCTGATAATTTGTTATGAATGCTTTATTCGTTTCTAACTATGGAAAAAATCCTATGTATATTGCAATCTAAATTTTAGGAGCTGCTCTTGTTTTAATATAGATTTTACCGTCAAATGTCTTTTAAAATATCAATAAGTTGTTCGCTCTCCTTGATTATAGGTGTTTTTATCCACAAATAAAAAAAAAAAAAAGTTCATTTTCCATTACAAAACGATTTAGTTGTGCAAAAACAATGTATTAACGTGAATAAATTTGTTTTGTTGGTCCGGTACAGTAAACAATGGAATATTCACAATCTAGTAGGCACTACATATAAAGAAAAACGATTTAATATTCTTTTATAATGGAATAATAAATGTTTCTAAAAGTATTACAAAATAAAGTTCTTATGTACAAAAAAAAAAATGTTTCAGAAATTTCCAATTAGGTATACACTTACACCTGTATTACATTATTAAAGGTTTAAGGGAAACAATTTTGAATAGAGTTTTCTTTAAAAAGTTGTTTTAAATGTTAAAAAGTTAAAGGTTATCTCAATTTTGATATTTTTCTAAGATAGTATGCAGCTATTTCATTAAAAAACTGGTTAATTATGGTTTTGACCATTATTTTACATATGTTTGTAAAATAATTTTCAAATTCAAAAAATATTTTTATAAGAAATGATACGTAAATGAAAATAAGCATTACAAAATTATTTCATGTTCAGCAAAAAAAAAAAAAAAAAAAGGAAGAAGAAAGAAAGAAAGATATTTTGAAATTAAAATTACTTTTGTAACTTTAGAGAATGATTAAAATATCATTATAAGGGAGAGAAAGTAGGCTGGCAATTAATTATCAAGCACAATTAATCAAGCATATAATATATAAACATTGCTTTTATTTTTCTAAGAAATTTATGTTTATTTAATGAATATATGTCAATAACAATTTTTCAATTTGGAAGTTTACATTATATTTAAATCAAAGAAAATTGCATTATTGTTTAATTTTTGGGCATATTTGGTAACAAAATAATAGTTTCATTCTATGTAGGAATCCAAATAAATGGCTAAGTAGAATACACTGGCCTCAAAAAGTTAAGGTACAACCGGGTTTTTGTGTCTAATTTGCAAATGAATGAATGTAGAAACAAAAAATTTGGAGGATATGTGCATTAAATAGTTTTTTATTGAATGCGTCATAGAAATTTGTATAAGTGTATTGCAAAAACGACGTCTCTGAGACATTTTCTAAACTCTATTGACTTTTGTCACCGAAACTGCCAACAACTGTTGAAAATCAACACAACTTACACACAAAAGTACGAAAGCTTGATATTTGCATATTTTTCTCTCACTCATAAATATACGTTCTTTTCTATAAAATAAAAGTTGTAGCAATCGTTTTTGCATTAATGTTTTTAAAGTTCGTTATTATCATTCATGTAAACTATGCATTTTATTGTTACTGCCATTTTTTTATGGTGAGCTTCGAAAAACATGTTGTACCTTAACTTTTTGAGGCCAGTGTACTTAATTATAAAAATATATATCACGGACAGTTTTTACGGTATCCTGTTCGAGAAGATATAGGAGGTCACAGTAGGCAAGAGTTCATGGTTACGAACTCGTGATCGACGTGGTGTTGCATCGTCGGTTTGAATTCTGGTGTCCCTGCTGAAGATCCGCTATGTAGAAGGTTGAACCTCAAAGCAAATGTTTGAAGTAGATGATACTATATGTTGCTGTTGGAGGAAATTTTGGGAGATTGCGGATCCAGCTCTGATTTCGTCCTCGTCACTTGATCGAAGTTCGAAATGACAAGGTCGGCGATAGTCCCAGTGAAGCTTCAAAGCTTGACGTTAATCAAATAATCATTCGATAATATATAGGTTTCATTTCCTAACCTATATCAATCATTTTCTGTTTTTTGCTTCTACTAGATTCCTCTACATATAACGGCTCCCTCAAAGGCATATTTCGTGGTGCTCTTCCATCAAGAATTTCAGGAAGAACACATTTAAAATAAAACTTTTCTAGTTTTGGAATAATTCCTTTCCAAAACTCTTCGTTTGCCTCTATACGCAGAGTTAACGAATCTTTTTTTGCACCATAAATACAGATCACACCATTTCCGTTGTGTAATAAATAACTGACCTTGTATTTGAAAGTAAAATTTATGATTTAATGGTAAATAGATTCCCCTTTCATTGGAAAATTTGAAACCTAGACTATTTTTTTTGTAATTAAAAATTCCAGCAGATTTGGTTCAGATCTCGCAGAATAAGGGCATTTAATTTCTATGAGTCCATCATCACCAACCAATCCATCGGGTGAAGCACACAAAAAGGGTTTATCTTTGTCCACAAATAAGCCACATATTTTTACTTCAGTTGAATAATCCCTCTCATACTGCTTCCGAGCGATCTCCTCGTTTGCCAATCCATATTTCATTGCTGCATTGCAGAAGTCTGTACCATACACAATGCGCATCACAAGCTTCGAACACGGAGTAGATTTTTTCCTGCAAGCAATTTCTTTGAAAAAAGAAGATGAGAGTCTCAACGATCTCTCATATCTCCATCGTTCAGAAGATGCTTGCCCCCTAGTTTCGCTCTCTAAATCATAGCTATTTTGTACTTTTAATTTTGAAAGATGGTTTTCCATTAAATTATCGTATATCTGTACTGGCACATCTGGTCTTTCAACATTCTCCCCATAGTTAGAATCTGTTGCATTTCTTTTTAATTTTAATTTTTTAGGGTTTGGAAACAATTTTTTTCTTTGTATTTGCTTCAGGTATCTATTTCTTCGATTAGATAAAAACTTAGTTAGCGGAGTACTCGGACTTTTCTTCGCAATTATTTTGTAGGCTTTTTCGTGAAATTGTTGAGCAGGGCTTTGAAAAGCTAAGACAGCAATGTCAGCTCTCCTATTGAAACCACCAGATTTACTGAAGTCTATTCGTTTTCCTCCGGATATTTTACACAACTGGCTCATAAAAGTTTCTGCGGGGTTGTTAGTTGCATTCCAGATTAAAGTATTACTGCAAGCTACTAAAGTTCTTCCTATTTCATATTGAATAGCATTTAGTAAACCTGATGCTTGCATTATTGAATAATCTGTATTATCAGTTTCGATGTTGTTTTTTTTACAAAAAAATTCCACAGTTGTCGTGTTTTCCAAACACATGATTTGGAACATTTCGCAAATCTGATATTAAATTCGAAACTGTTTCCTTTTGTGGCTGATTGTGGTTATTGATAGCGTTGGATTTAATAGCATTACGAGCCCCTTTTATCAGTTTCATAATCTTTTGTTTCAAAAGCTGTCGCCCTTTATACCTGCGGGACCTGAGAAACGAGTTGTATTTCCCTGCAGTTTTTGAATGGCTCTACCGTATCTTCGAACTGCATGATTTGCACATTCAACTTTGAGGATTCGACCACCATACGAAATTCTTTCTCTGCATTTAGCGATAGTGTTAGAATCACCATCTCCAACTAAACGCGTGCATCGAATGTGGTGAACAGATTCTAAGTACAGTAAACCTTCCACAATACTATCACTTTCCATTGCTGTTGATGGTCCTTTCCAGTTTTTCCAGCACAGATGATCTTTCTTTTCCATCCTTCCATTTGCGATGGCACAACATATCAAACACACCTTGTTTCGAACACCAATAAAAACAATTTTTTGTGTAGACATACCAATTAGCACCGATACTCCACTTGACGCATTGTATCCATGTCCGTAACTCCTCTTACACCAGCCACCATCAACAATTAATGTGATGCAATAATATCCGTCGGAATCTATATCACCTCTTGATTCAGCTAATTGTTTCTCATCTAAAATCGCTTTTACCATTTCTTCTTGAGCGTAACTTTTCATAACTTCAGCAGTCACCTTTTCACAAGAGGCGAATTTGTCTTTAGACATGTAGCGAACATTCATTACACTGAATTTTTCTTCTTCTTGAGAAAATCCGCTGCCTGTTGACAATGCCCCCAAAACCGAAAGATTATTCAAAGTGTTCTTTTCTGAATCTGTGGTTACTACTGTGTTCTCGTTGCATAAAACGTCACTACACGCATAATGAAGTTCTGTATACAAACCACACTTGATCATTTTTTGAAAACAAATGTTCCACCAAAATTGCAAGAATATGAATGCAATTCTAGTTGTCTAACTTGTGCAATCAAATGGGATAAATTGCACAAGAAATTTCCTTCTGGGAGGCAGTTTTCTGTACAGTTAGAAGTCTCTATGCAGAGATCTGGCAAATCTGACATATCTTCGGCAGTCAGGGCATTTTGAGGAGTTCGCAGACTAGTTAGAGATTTTGCTTCTGACCTGAATTAAAACGCAATATTAAATAAAGAGTAATTATCATTTAATTTTATAATTATTATTGTAATTATTAAACAGTTGTTTATAACAAATATTTTATATACTTTCAAAAATTTAATAATTTATTTTCAAAATTATATCTTTTAATCAATTGCATAATATTCTCATCTGGGTTCCAATAAAAATATGATATTAAATTAAATTTTAAAATTATTTAAAAATTTTTTTAAAAATCATTTTACAACGCAAAAATTTTTTTTTTTTTGTTGTGAGAAAAAAAAATTTAAAATGAATTGTTGACAGGTTCGTTAGAATATTATGAGTTGGTTTTGGTTATTTTTTAAAAATTTTCCAGCCTTTTTCAGTTTTAAAAATTTAATAATTAAGACTTATTTACCAACATTAGTATTTGAAACTCTAAACAGCTAATTCTTGCAAAATTGTTTTAAATTTGCCTTTATTTGAGCTAAAATATTTGTTAGTATTTTCTTATATATGTACATCAATATAAATAATTTGTTAAGCCCGGTTTTTCATTTTTTTCATATTTATGACTAAGTTCAAATAATTTCGCAATTTTACTTACATAGCATTATTCTGATGCGTGACATCCTCATGAACTATATCTTCACTAGGATCAGTTTGCACCGCTACTTCGCATCTGATTAATAGTAATAATATAAGAATTAAAATCGAAGTTATACAATATGTGGAGCTGTCATAAAACTACATGTGTTAGTGCAAACAAGAAATGTGTTAATGCATAAGTTTCTTTACAAAACATAATTGGGCAAAAATGAGAGATATAACTTCAAGTCAAGACTATTTGTCTTCGTGTAAAACAAATTTCTTGCTGGATCATAAGACGTGCATTATTTTATTAATTTATAAATTCATTCGAAAGTTCTATACAAACTTTTGTATAGGCAACATTTGTATTTTGATAATATGTAGAGCTTAATTTGATAAACCAGATAGCATTTGCTTTGGCAGAAAAAGGTTTACAAATGAGCTAAAGCTGTTAACATGATTTTTGCTACACAGAAATGTCTAATTCAGATTTTCGCAAATTTACAACTAAAGCAATTTATTATAACTTGTATTTTAGTTAGTGGAAATATGATTCAATTTTACCTTGCAAATAAATCTGGTTCGTTGATGGGAGCAATCGTGTTATTTTCGAATGAACTGTCATTATATGTTAACCTAGAAAATTAAAAACGTTACAGATAATCATTCGTTGGATATCATTCATTAGTCAGATATTTAATATCTGTAAGTAAAGTGCTCTAAACTTCTGGAATTATTACGAATTATATTAGCGTTTCTTCCCACTTTACCTTTTTTTTCTTCTATCCGTCGTAAACGTTGAGCTTTTGAAGCCCGATTAAAACTAGGATGTTTACGCGATTTATAACTCTGATTTTTCAAAGGCATTTTTAGAAATATTAAAAGGAAAAGAAGCTAAATTGAAATAAGTCCTGTAAGAAGTAAAGGTTCGTATTCGAAATTTCAAAAGTGACTAAGAGAGCAACGTATTTTACTTCGGTCAGAATGATTATCCAACACCCCATCCAATCAGATGACCTCAAAAATCACCGAAAGTTGGGAACCTTCTCACACATCCCCCTACGGTTTCTTCCTCTCTTTCTGTTTTAGTACATAGGAAAGAAATTGGAAACTTTTATTGCTTTTTTGTACTTTTCTTTCCTAAAGACTTCGGACCAACAAGTGTTTTCAGGTCCCCTCTGAAGTGAAATTCCCATGAGATATTATACATCGTGTGGGGTGGATGACCAGAGTACTTAGCTCTTCCGAGCTATAACCTCTCGTCATTAGGATTTCGAGTGTTATGACTCTTACATTTTTTTAAATAATAGTACTTAAAAGTAAAAAAATTTTTAAGGACAGTAATAGAAATAAAAAATTTAAAATTAAAAAGAATGCATTAAGTGCTTGAAAAATACCATAAGATATTGACCTCATCACATGACGAGATGCCTTTGAAAGGACGCTAAACGGTATTGTGGCTAACAAAACGGCAAAAGTAATTTATCATATAGTGTAACAGATTTTTTAAAAAAATAATTTATGGTAAAATAGCTTTGTAATAATTAGATTGACTTAAGTTTTCTAGTGGATAGATTCAATATCTCCCCCTCCCCGAAAAAAAAAAGGTATAAATTTCTCTTAACTGATTATGATATTTCCTGAGAAAATGAATAGAAAAAAAATAAGAAATGTAAGTCTTTTTAACATTTGAAAATTGATTTGACAATTTGATCCACAATTACGAGATAAAAAAAGCAAACATTATTAATTATAACAGTTATATTTTTCCTTCGTTTATAAAATAAATCATTCATTTTAAAAGTCTTCCAAAATTAAAAATTATGAATATTTGGGTTTAAAAATGAAAACACCGTTTAATTATTTAGAAAATTAAGTTTCAATTTTTTTTTTTTTTTTAAAAATTAGTGTTTTTAAAAAGTTTATTCAGCAGATATATCTTTTTCTGAATGCTTTACTTTCTAATTCAAAAATGAACTAGTTATAAAAATCAATATTTTAATTATAGTAATAAAATAAAAACTCTAATGAGAGCAATAAATATATGTTCATATCGTAATGCCCAACATATTTCTTTTTCCATAAAGAATTCATAATAAAATTTTACTACTTAAAATTTTTTATCATACATTTAACTAAAATGGATAAAATTTGAATTAACATTAATTCTAAATTTTATATGTGTAAAATGTAATGCGCAAAGAAAAATCCCAACTTCTATTATGTTAAAAATTTAGTCAAGAACTTGATCACACAAGTTATTGAAAATGTTCAATGACAGAAAATACTCAAAAATTTAAAGATAGACTTTAAAATCGATGTTGCCATATTTATTCGAATCTAAGCCACACTTTTTTTCCCGATACTTAGGCTACAAAAATTCTAGTGCAGCTTAGATTCGAAGACTGAAAAAAGTTTTTAATGCTGGTAAAGTAAATTAATTATTCACTTTTTATTAATTCACCTTTATTATTTTTTTTATTTCGTTTAGTTAGTGATTGAATATAAACGTCATATTGATCAGCTACACGAGGGCTTTTGGTGACGGACCTCGTAACTTTGAACCATAGTCAAGTGACGAGGACGACACCTGAACTTCCACCTCCCATCTCCTAACTACCACACCAATGAGAGGACGTTTGAGCTCTCAGATTTAACGTTCATCGCTCCCCTACACGACAGAACTTCAGCGATACTAGGCTCGAACTCATGACACGCCAGCTACGAGTACGTTACCTTGACCACTAGGATATCGCAGCCCCTTTTCATTCCGTAAATATATCATACATCGATAATATATTTTACACTATTTTTTTTACAAAAATGTGCTGAGAATTTGGGGTGCGGCTTAGAATCTGAACATAATTAATTGAAAAAATAAGTTTCTGTTAATTAAATTAGAAAACAATATTTTGTGTTAATAATTGTTCCAATGGTTTATGGTAAAGTTTTACGTCAAATATAAAATCGATGGGAAAAAAATTTTTTGTTAGTTAAAAAGAAAATAATAATATAATAATAATAATTGCATTACAATAATTAGATTAAAATTTTAATTTGTGAGCAAGGAGTAGTAATTTGTGTTCTTTAGAGTTAATTCACAACTTTCGATCAAGTATAAAGTAAGTATACTTTCATTCTTCGTTAAGTCATTTCGCAGAATTTAAATATTCTTACAGACATTCCTTCAATAACAGACAAAAAAAAAAAAAAAAAAAAAAAAATCTAAGCTGTATAATTATAAACGATTTTTTTTTAAAGCACACATGCAGAAAATATTTAAAACTTTCCTAAATCGGAAAGTTCGTCAGATTTGAGATGTTAAATCTCTGTACATCATAAATCTTTTCCATTGTCCACTATTTGTAACAATTTGCAAGTTACCATAATTTCAGCTGGCGACTATATTTCAGAAAGATATCGCCAAAAATAAGTATTCGTAGCCAAGAATAAATTCGCTTTTCAAACGATATGGTGCCATCTGTTTGAGATAGTCCTAACTACGCCAAAAATAATTCAGAATGAACTTAAAATTTAAAAAGTTAATTAAGAAAAACATAAAACTTAATTCTGGCTACACTAGTCCAAAGAGGGAAGCTTGCTTTCTTATATACTATTTAATTCTACTCTAAAAAAAAAAAATGTTTTTTTCTGTTAAAATGTCTTTTGCGTTTCCACCTCCTATACTTTAACATAGAAAAGTCAAATTTCATTTTGCAAAAAATGCTGAAAACTGTGTAATTTTCAAAAATCAAAATTCAAAAAACACTATCCTTTAAACAATTATTTTCTTTATATCCATAAAAATTTTTATTATTATTGGAGCTTTTTCCTGCCCACAAATGTCTTTGCCGTTTCATCCCTATCCTTTAACATTGACCGAAAACAGCCTTAACACCGGAACATCGGCAACTGCGCGTCTCACAGTGGTGCCGAGCCAGATTAATGTGGAATGTCACAGATTGGCAAAGGGTTGTGCTTAGTGATAAATCGCGGTCTGTTTTGGGGACAGATAATAACCGTGTACGGGTGTGAAGGTGCCCTTGTGAGCGGTACAATTCCCCCCACACTGTTCTACGTCACACTGCCCGTACAGCTGGTGTAATGGTCTGCGGGCGCCATAGCCTATGGTAGCCGGTCCATTTTAATTGTGATGCGTGGAACCTTAACGGGCCAACGTTACGTTGATGATATTCTTCGACCCCATGTAATGATCTTTCCTAAATGATCTTCCAGGGGCAATTTTCCAGCAAGATAATTCTCGTCCGCATACAGCAAGAGTTGCTGAAGACTTCCCAAGTCATTTTCAGACTCTTCCATGGCCGGCCCGCTCCCCCGATTGGTCCCCTCTAGAGCACGTGTGGGATCAGCTAAAACAGCAGATGCCATCGTATCACTCTGTACCTGATTTAGAGTTGGCTGTTCAAGATTTTTGGACCCATCTGCTTCAGGACAACATAAGGTGCCTAATCAACTCAATACTGGACCGTGTGGCGGCATGTATTGCAGCTGGAGGTGGTCCGAAGCGCTATTGAAGTTGCCTAGTATTTGTGTCGTTGCACACCCTGTATTCACTTAAATGTCTTGTTTTTAAGATCAAGTTAATCTCTCATATGTGTATTAAATTTCATTTCAATCCGATGCTTTCTTCTTGGGTTGCTATTTTCAATGTTCCTGAGTGTAGAAACAATAATTTTTTGCTAGTGTTGAAGAAAACTCTAAGACAGAAAGAAAAAGCAAAAATAGAAATGAAAGGAAGCACAAAAATATAAACAATATAATACAAATAATATAGTTAATGTTCAAACAAGGTGAGGGCACGACTAAGAATATTCATTTGGGATCGAGACTTGATGTAATAGTGGTACATTTTTTTAGGGTATTAACCTTTCAATATAATTCCGTCGAATGGCCAGTCAATTCGAAGAAATTAGCCTTCGTAACTCATGCCTAGCTTTTATACAATTAAATTTTAATTTCTACCAACGATTCTGTAGCTTGGTTCGCAAATCGTCTGTTTATAACGCGCGAGAGGTCAGGGTTCGATTCCATTAAAACAACTATTTTCTTCAATTCATTTAATTATTTCTTTAAATCAAAAAAAATTATTTATGAAAGGTTTATTAAATATTAAATCATATTTTAAGTAATTATTTTGCATTTTATAAAGTAAAAAAAATTACGGTAATATTTTATAAATATATTTTATATTAATAAATAATATTTATAAAATATACTATAAATAAAATATTATATAAAATAACATAAAACATTTTATTGTTATTAACTTAATTATTTTATAATTAATTTAATTAAAAATGTGTCTTTTTTATACATTATTAATTTAATTATTTATAATTTTATAAAATATTCAATAAGTTCTTTACAAATAAATGTATTTAATTTCGAAAAAGTTTATTTAAATAATTTTAATTATAAATTAATAATATTTCTTTTTCTAATACTAATGCTTAATAATAATTAATTAATTATAATAAATAATAATTACTTAATTAATTGTAATAAATAATTAATTTACTAATTTTAATAGTAATTAGACGATTTGCTAACCAAGCTACAAAAACGTTGGATTAAAATAAAATTTAATTGTATAAAAGCTAAGCATGGCTTTCGGAGGCTAATTTCTCCGCATTGACTGGTCATTCGACGGAATTACATTGAGGGGTGAACACCCCAAAGGAGTACTACTATTACACAAAGTCTCGATCCCAACTGAGTTTCATTAGTCGCGCCCTCTCCTTGTAAGTGAACAAAGAAATTATGTAACAAATGTAGTACATAATTTTTATTTAATATACCATGGTATCTTACCTTTTATAAATATGACAACAATGTTTTTGCAGAAAATGTAATCGCTATCTGAGTTAGAAAGTTTGTATTTAAAGTTTGATAAGCACTGGTGTAGAGTATATATTATTTTATGAACTGTTTTCAACTTGATAATTTCCGTCTTTTTTTTAATCGCTTTACTACCATCAGACATTCTTAATATTTATTAATTCTCTGTCATTGTACTTAAGTAACAAAGGTTTTATTCGAGTTTTTATCGTTGCAGAAACATCATTGTAATCAATTTCTATTTTAAAATCATTTTGAGTGCATAGCAAGATCAAATTCTGTGAAGTTTTTAATTTTCAATCTCTGTTATTTAAATCTTTTTTTTTTTTTTGTTGTTGTTTGTTTGCGCCCTAGACATGTGCCTGAACGGAAAATGGAGCTGAATTAGAGAAAAACTAAAAATCGATTGAATATTACAGAACTCGAAGATTTATAATTACTATTAATTGTATTGTACATAACATAAATATATATATATATAGAGAGAGAGAGAAAATAATGAGAAACACCCATCGCATTGGAATTTAAAAATTATAAAAAAATTAATTTTGGCTCTATATAATAGAAAAATTGTTTAATAAAATAAATATTTAAATTTGTTGTGACAGTTATAATGATTTGTAAAAGATTAAAAAATTTCACTAGCCACATATACAGAAAAATCTATCAACACATACATCATACTAGTATATTAATTGAAACTTAACTATTATGCAATTACAATCTATTTTTATGAAATAATTTATATATTTGTATATTAAAAATGAAAATATTAAGAAATAAAACGTACTCACCCTTCCAATTATTTTCTTTAAATATTATTATTATTATTTTTTTTTTTGCGAGCAAATTTAGTAGTAAAATGCTCGTAATGTGTAATAAATATTACAGAAAAATTTAAAAAGATCTTAATTAAAGATTTTTTAAAAAGTTGTTCGTGTTGGATAAAATTTAGGATATTTATCAAGATCAGTGCGTCAGCGTTTCAGTAACCCTGGGGACTCTTCGAGGAATACCCGGGGGCTCCAAGAGTCACAATAAAAAAAAACCGAAAAGAAATTTATAAATGTGTATGCAACACGAATTTACATTCTGTATGAAGTTTTTATACCCACAAAAATTTGAAGCTTTATCTGTTATGAAGAAACTGAAGATTTTATTCCTACAAAATAACATTATTGTGCCTTACTTTTTGAACTATTATTACAGTATAATTAAAAAATACTTTAAAAAACGCGTTTTATCTTATATATATATAAATTTTTCCTACTAGATTGTAAATATTTTATTGTTTCTATACCGTATCCCACGAGATAACTGTATACTCGTTATTACAATGTCTTGCAAAATTAAATAGTTTTCCAATGCGAAATGGACTTTTTAACGTTTGCTGAAAAAACACCTACACTAAAGGAGAGGAAATAACTTATCTACATACGAAATTATTCAGTGTTAAAACTCTAAATTAAAGAAGAACAGCTCCTAAAACTTTTATTGCAAATTCATGCAAAATACACTGTATTTCTCTAAACATTGTAATGTCATTCAGAATAATGTGTATAAGTGCAAAACTTTTTTCTCAACGTGAGTGGCTACAAAAGCAAAGTATAGAAATAAATTAAGCTCAGGATGTGTAACGCTATTGCAGTTAATCTCAACAAATATTGTGTGTGAAAAAATACAAGCACATTTCCCAGTTACGAAATGTAATGCATGGGTAGTTGACACTTGGATTACAGATTAATATTATTAAAGAGTAAATTATATATTAAAATTAGATTAAAACCTTTTATTAAAATATGTAGTACTTTATTAAATACCTGTACATAAAGTATGCCTATAGCATTTTGATACATTTTAAATATTTTTTAAAGATATATTCTTCAAGTGCGAATGTGGAAAAGGGATCCGCACGAATATACTTTCTAGACTTAAAAGGTATCCGACTAGGTTGAAAAAGTGTTTTTTGACAAAAAGGTCGAATTTTTTTTATGATTGTAAAATCAAGCCCCAGCCTTTAAGATTCCAAAACAGTCTTTATTTTAATTTTACGTAAATTAGAACTCTAATTATAGCAATTTAAATAAGTCATAGTAGTTGAAAACGAAACCGGAAGTAATGTAATCTGGACCGGAAGTGAGCTACATATGCAGTATTTAATTATTATTTCCCTAAAATTAAGTTTCAAAAACCAAATTTTAATTATCTGCTTACTAAGCCACAGTTTGCTAATAATTATTTCAAATAATTTTGGTGCAAACGATTGGCAACGGCATTTTAAGACTATCGCTATTCCGTGTTTGTTTACATTCGACGTTAGATTTACCACGCCTATTTTAATTCTTTTTTCTCTATTTTGCTTTATTTTTTAGAATTTAAATTATTTCAATTTAATCTTTAATTTATTTTACCTGAAATCATGGGTAAATGTCGCTCATATCGTCCCCGTAAAATGAAATTTCAAGGAAACCAAAATAAAAGAGCTTCAACAGCTTCATCTAATGAAATTATGACCGCCAGTTCACTGAAGCTACAGCAATGTAATGAGGTAAGTAACATTTCAGAACATTTAACTGGAAACAGATTGATTGATCTGGAAATTTTATAATTGGTATTTTTCCTTATTGTGTTGCCCAACAAAAATGTGTACAGCAGGAAGCCTTTATGTAGAAGATTCAAGGTTTGGATTATCTTCAATCTTTTCTTTGCACTGCAAAAATTGCAGTTTCATATCGGCATTTTGTACTTCGAAAAAGTTAGACAAAATAAATGAACTTAATTCTCGTTTTGTTTATGGATTAAAATTGATTGGTAGAGGTGTTTCAGCAGGCAGAAAACTTTGTGCTGTTTTGAATCTACCTCCTTTTCTCTCAAAGCTTGCATTCCGCCAACAAGAAAAAAAAACTCCTCAGTGCTGCTATTTCCATTGGAGAAAAAATAATGAATGACGCAGCAAAAGGTATTAGGCAATTAAAAAAATCTATACATGGTATTGTAAATTGTGGTGTTTCGGTGGATGGTACCTGGCAGCGTCGTGGTTTTTCTTCGCTAAATGGTTGTGTTAGTGCAATATCTGTTGATACTGGGGAAATTATTGACTTTGAAACTTTATCTCAGTTTTGTAGAAAATGTAATTCAAAGACGAAACAACAAAATGTGAAATTGCAGTGTAATCATCATAAAGGATCTTCCTCCAGCATGGAACCGGTTGGGGCTTATCGTATTTTTGAGAGGTCGGAAGATCATAGAATGTTACGATACACTGACTATTATGGGGATGGGGATTCCAAAGCTTTTGATGCCGTGAAGGACATTTACGGGAAAGATTCTGTTACGAAGCTAGAATGTATAGGGCATATTCAAAAAAGAGTTGGAACAAGGCTTCGAAAATTGAAAAGCAGAAAATAAAGGACTCGGGGGAAAGTAAATTAACTGATGGTTTTTAATTAATAAGTTACAAAATTACTATGGGATTGCTATTCGAAGCAATATTGGGAATTTGGAAAAAATGCAGTCTGCTGCCTTTTTTCATTGTTGCTCATCAAAACATCAGCCAAAACATGGACAGTGCCCTGTCGGAGATGAAAGTTGGTGTAAATTTCAACGGGTTAAAGCTTCAAATATTGTGTACCAGGATAAATCTTTGGGTCTGCCACAAAATATTGTTAACACGATAAAGCCTGTTTATATGGATTTGTGTGTGACAGAAATCTTTTAAAAAAATGTTTACACGGAAAAACTCAGAATCCGAACAAAAGTTTTAATGCAATTTTGTGGCAGATATTACCAAAAGAAGTTTTCGTTGAGCATCAAAACATTACGTTTAGGAGCATATATTGCTGTTGTGCAGTTTAATAATGGCTTTCAGGGATTAATATCCATATTAAATGAAATGGGTATTGTTTCGGGGTATTATACTATACGGGGACAAAAAATCTTCGATAATGAGCGTATTGCAGACTCAAAACGTCACTCACTGCCAACAGCAAAAAACCTGCAGAAGAAAACTTAGGGCCATTCGAAAAAAAAGAAACATAAAAATTGAGGAAGAAGAAGGAATTACCTATAAAACTGGAGAATTTTAAGTTGTTTTTTTAATATTTACTTTATGTAACTTATAAGTATATTTTTTAAATGTGTTTTTTGAAAAATGAAATTTTCAAGATAATTTTTGCACGAAAACTGGGATATCTCCAGAACAATTATATAAAATTTAATGAAATTTGCAACACTTATGTTATAAGCCCTTGAGAGTGTAGCAAAACCGCAGTTTTTAAGATACTTACACTTGATAACATTTTATAGTCTTTTTTAGCATAGAATAAAGAGTAATTTTGACGAAAAAATCATTAACGTGAAGTTCGAATGCTTATTAAATATTTATTTTTGAAAATATTTTTTAACCTGCGGTTTGCGACACTTCAGGTGGATAAATAAATGTATCAATGCAATTAAAATTACATTATGTCCAATATATATTTTTTTACGCTGTTTTTCCTGAAATTGAAATTTTTTTTAAAATTTTATTAAAATAATTTTTTTTTTCAGAAACAGAGGTGATGCATGGTATTTATTTCATAATTATAACTCTTTAGGCCTATTTATGTTCTTTAAAATAATAACATTCTTCTGATAATCAATTTTGAAAAAATTGGTCTTCGAACCTAGTCGGGTGCCTTAAAAGAGTCCCCATGGAAACACATTCTAGTTCTAGGGGTTTCAAAAGTTAAATCGTTTTACACTTTTCCTTTTTACAAAAATGTATTAGGAATTTGTAGTGCGACTTCAAATAAATGCAGTATTTATCTTAATAAATCAGTACATTAAAACAGAAAATTTAAGAGAAGTATATAATGTTTCATTTTTTTAAATTATCCAAGAGTATTTAAAACCTACCTCAAATAAGCTCAAATCTATATGCGCGGATTTAAGTCAATTGTACACGACATCAGTAGAAACACCGAAAGTTTCGTTTAGCGGGACAAAATTTATCTGTTCTGACAATGGAACAAGCATCTGGATCAGCAGTTGAAAGAATGTCAATGACCAAACCTGTTTTGTAAGTGGATGAGTCCCCCCCTCCCCCCACCAACTTTCCAAGGTCAATTTTTCCTTCTTTCCAAAGGGGTATCATTTGTCCCCTTTTCCTTATAAGCTCTTTCATTTGGCCCTTGATAAGAAATATGTCCAGCATAGTTTAATCTCTTTGTTTTGTAATGCTATAAAATAGGGTTCGCCTATATCCAAGGGTCCAAACTGCACCCCAATTTATCGATGCGTTTTCGGAAAAAAATTAAAAAAATGCTGCAAAATTCCTTATCAAAATTTGAAATTTATAAAACAGGAAAAAATAAATAAATAAAAAAAAATAATAAAAATTCATTTTCCCTGCATTAGGTTTCCATCTACGTCTTTGTTGTAAAACTTTACGAATGTCTTGAAACATTTTTCTAAGTATTTTTTTTTTTTTTTGTAAAGCTGGGATTAATTTTATATCAGGATTAATATATTTGTTAACTTTTGAATCTATCTTCTAATTGTTTAATAACAGTATCACAATTATAGCGTTAAAACATTAACATCCAAATTGCTCTACCTGTTTTTCTGTAACTTGATCTGCTATTTCGAGGTATAATCTTTTTCTTTTTCGAATTCGATTTTCAGGAAAATTTTATAAAATATTTAAACTACGTGCTAGCTTTTTCTTTTTCGTCTAAAAATGTGTTAAATATTCCTCTTAAATTTTGAATTTTAGTTTTAATTTTATTGACTAAATTAAAAGCCGAGTCAAGAGCAATTTGTCTTGCTTGAAATAGTTTATCGATAATGTTAATTTTGGACAATATTCTAATGCATATTATCACACATAAAATAAATGGCGTTTCTTGTATTGAGTGCAGTAGAGTTTTAGCTTCAGATATCGCTATATTGTTGTTTTACTTACATCAATGTATGAGAGTTCACTGGGTGTTACTAAACTTGTTAATTTAGTATTGTTAAATTAATTATAAAATGCACTATGCCGTAAAAAGTATTTTTTAGTGTAAATGTGTATTTTATTTTTTGATTATGTCAGAATGTATGTTGTTTGTTTACTTTCAGTAAATTAATATTTCATTAAAATAATATTTTGATTTCGACATCAATTTGCTCGCTCATTCCACGTAGAGTTATCACGCCTCACTTGGGCGCATACCCCACAGTTTGCAGAAACGTTGCAATGAATTCTTCTACAGCATTACCAGTTTGTTAGAATTATGTACACACTGCTTTAATCGATTCTATTTTGGTTTTCTAACGAGTATCGCATAATGGTTTGAGATGCTTTTGTTGCACTTAAGATATTTTAGATGATGTAGAAAATAAACAACATAAACATTGCAATGTCCAAGAACTTTTTACTACATATATGCTGCTAGAGGAAGCATCACAAATTAATGGAAAATTTGTTATAGGTGTGTTTATCTTTATTAGCATGAGAATTTAGAGCAATTATTCTAGATCGTATTTATATGTTGAAAAGGAAAAAGTATCTCACTCAGTCATCCCCATGCCTCTGAAACTGTTAAAACTGTAGATTTTGAATTTGGTAAGCATGTTCATTTTATGGAGTAAAAATCAAAAAAAAAAAATGACCCAAGGGCGATAGGGTGGATTAAAGGTTGAAATAGGTTATTATTTCCATTTTTAAATTATTACATGTACAACTTTAAAAAATTCAATGAACAAATTCCTTTCATGTAGTAGATATCCACTACAAAATGGATTTAGTAAAAATTTTGCCCAAGCGGCGTTTCAAGAGGTTTAGGGGCGTTATAGATAATTATTTTCATTTTTAAACCATTATACGCATGCAATCTTGAAGTTCGACAAGCAGATTCCTTTCGTGAAGTAGAGATCCGCTAATAAATGATTTCGTTAAAATCGACTAATAAAGGTGGTTGCGAAGCTTTAAGTGCCAAAAAAAGAAAAAAATAATAATCCCCTTTTTTTTAATTATTAGACCTACAGACTTGAAATCACAGGCAGGTATGGTCCTTTCGTAAATTTGTGATCTGCTACTAAACAGGTTTAGCTAAGATAGTGAATTGCAAAGCGTTAATATAGCGCTTTTGATAAATATTTACGTTTTTCAACTATTAGATTGTAAAATTGGCTGGTATACTCCTTTTCAGGAGCGAAGAACGGCTATAAAAGTGGCTTTTACGAAAATTGATTATCAAGGGAGTTTCGAGGATTTAAAGGGGTGTTATAGATAAAAGATAACACCATTTTTTCGAAGTATTAAACCTAGACTTGAAATTTACCTGGCACGTTTTTTTCTTCATAAAATAGAAATCCGCTAAGAAAGGGTTTGCAAAATTGACATCCAAGGGGGCTGCGAGGGCGTTTCATAAGTAAAAAAAAAAATTCCTATTTTTATGACTAACTAAACACATGAAATTTATAAAACATATCACTTTTACTGAGCAGAGATAAAATAAGAAGGTAGTTTTCAAAAGTAGCTCCACATGGGTGTTATGGGGGGTTAGAGATAAAAAAAGTATTTTTTTCAAATATTAGACATATAGATTTTCAATTGGGAAAACATAATTTTCTGTTGAAAAGAGATATGCTAAAAAAAGCCATTTTTTTTTTGTTTAAATTGCAGTTGATGTAAAATTTAAACATAAAAAACTTCTGTTGTTTTATTTTTCAATTCACATGTATGAAGTACATCAGCTTTATGTTTCAATTCGTGTTGCTACCGTTGTTGTATGCCTCTGCCATTGTGATACATATTAATTAAATTTTAATTTAATTTACATGTGGTTTTTAAGTTTTAAACAATATACACCGCTGCAGTTAGAAGTTTAAATATTTAAATTAAGTAGATCTATAACACACTTGTCCAAAAGACACTTAACCCTTTGTCTACCAAGGATACTTATAATTACCACTCACTTAAAATTAAATCGAATAAACATTTTTTAGAATACTCCAACGATACTTAGCAGAAACATTCTTTTAATTCCAGTCTTCCAGAATATGAAGCAGCATGGGTTCCATGATGATTATTTTAGCATTGAAGGTGAATCGTTTTAAAGCGGAGATTGCGTTTTCAGCGGATATTTTGATCGGATTGCTAAGATTGACACTTTTTTTAACGAAAAAACACTTAAAATCAAACGGTGTCTTTTTTTCTTGTATGTTAATGAAGATGTTAGAAATCGATTTGACCGTTGACTTTAAATGAACAGCGGATATAACTGATTTTACAGTTGAATAACTTTGTGGCATTTTCAAGTACCCATTGTACCACTAGATGTTAGAGCAAGAATTTACATTTTTTTTTCCGTCCGTTTGACGTTGCTTTTTTGTTGTGTTCAAGAGTCATCACCAGTGGCGCACACAGGAATTTTTCAAGGGGGGGGGGTCCGGTGTCGAAAGTTCACCCTTCTTGTATCATGCTCCTTTTGGTTTTGTCGATTTTCGGGAACAAAGCACAGTAAAAAACTAGTTTTTGAATAAATAATTAGCATTAATTAATAAAATTAATCATTAATAGCAAGTAATTAATTAAATTTTACGTACTATATACTTAGAATTATAATCAATCGAAAAAAAATCAAGGGCTTTGGGGGGGTCCGGCCCCCCAGGACTCCCCCCTTGTGTGCGCCACTGGTCATCACTATAGTGCAATAAACTTATGCATTTTCTGGCATTTCTTTTTAACTGAACTTATTTACTTTGCTTTTTTATTGTTTTATCATAAAGTTTTCAAAAAAAAAAAGTTTAGCTTCGTGTCCGAGCTTGTTTCCCCTTCACACACTTAAATAAAACATATATTCTTATTTGAAAAATTCACAACATTTTAATTTCTTTATGTGTAACCGATATTTAACAAAATATAAATAGGGTACTTTCAAGATGCTATTAAAACTTATATTTCTTTTTCTTAGAATGTGTGGAAAAAAGAAGCTCAGTCTTCAAGAGGCTTTGGATTTATTTCAGAACCTACCATCTGAAATCAGTGATGTGGTAAGAGATGATTTTCCAGATGAAAAGTCCAATCTCTGATGAATAAATCCCATAATATGTTGGAATTTTTGTCAGATTCTTAAGATGACGATCAAGAGGCTGAACAAGCCTGAAGGTGCTATAGTTCATGTTCAGAATATACGGCATTTCCTACCCCATGATTCATTGCTTTAAATCATTCAATCGAAACCTGAATCAAAATGCTTAACGTGTAATGCATTTTTTTGAATTTACGAAAAGAAAAACTTTTTTTTTAGAACATCAAATTGTAACAACTACATTTAAACCATCCCTTCCCTTGATGATTAACGAAAGCCAGGGGGCACCACTTGTTCTTTTGAGAAGCGGGAACTCGTTCTTCCCGCTCTTCTGCCCTGGATCGCCACTGGGGAAAGATGTGTACACGTGGAGTCAGGGAAAGCATGTTTCCCTCCTTTTAATGCTTAAGCTATTTTCTGTAACTACAATGGATGTCTGTTGTTTATTTAAGTGACCCCTTGTGTTGTGGAACTTAACAACATTAAACAATATTTGTTCCAGTAATGAAAAGGCTTTTTTTTTTATTTCAATACAACGAAGACACGACATGGGGGATTGCCATAAAATTAAGTTTATGTGTAAAAAAATATTTAATAATCTTTCAAAATAAATATTTTGTGTTGTAAAACATTTGTGTTCTCTGATTATTTAGCATTTTTAAGAGTTAAAACTGCAATAAAAAAGACATTCAGCATTTTCGTATTATGAGAATATTTTAGATCTTCGTAACTGACGGTACTTTAAAACAGCAATTTAAATAATTAGATCTAACGGACTAAATTTCCTAAAGTTGAGTGTTTTATTTTTGTATATCCCTTAATTTTCAATGCAGTGAGTAAACAAAAATATTGCTGTAAATTATAAAATGGTAGATAAAGGTTTAAGTTGATAAATTTGGCGAAAAATCAACATTACGTACGCGGGGCTCTACCCCAAACCGAAAATGATAGCAAGTGGTCTGTGAGCCAAAAAATAGGAGCATCTGGTACAGCGCGAAGACTTCGATGTTTCATTCAGTGATTACTCTACAGAGTATTTTTATAACAAAAAAATCATTCAAATGTTGAAACAGAAATAAAATCCAAGGAAAAAATATGAAATACAGTAATCAGCAGAGTTTGGATAATGAAATGATAGGATGATCATTGACTGACTTGAAAGGTGGTGTTCAGTGCACAGTGCTAGTGTATTTAACGGAGCGAGGAACTTTAATGTTTCTGCATTAAGAATATAACTTAGAACAATCAAACTAGCAATGAAGATGGATAGTTTCTGTGATAATTATTTTGTAAAAAACTTTCATTTTTTCTCATGAACTTCATATGTGGTCACACAAGCCAAAATTGAATGGTTATTGTTTCGAAGGGCACGCTATTATTGAAATAACTTAACAGCCAAAAAGCTAATCTAAAATGTATTTTAGAAAGTTTGAGATATTTTAAAAATTCAGATATATCCACAATAGCATAAAGGTGAATATCATTTAGAAATTTGCATTATTTTTACAAATATATGATATTAAAAATAGAATTAAAAACTGTGAGGAACATATTGTGCAATTGGAAAAGAATTACCAAAAAATACAGAAGTTTTTTACTACAGAGCCGATTTATGCTCATTTGGGGCTCTGTGCGCTGATCGAATTTTATAACCAAAAAATGTGGTTAAGTCCAGCTTATCCGGGCACTAACGGAAAAACTGATACTGTATGACTGACTTAGTAAAAACTCTTGGATTCCTGAATTGCTTCTTTAAAAGACAGTGGAAAAATTCTTCTATTAGAATGCCTGTATTGAAAGTAAATATTAGAAGTAAAATTTTGTAATATAATAACAATGTTGACACCAGATGGTGATATCCTTTATGTATACTTCACTTGACTCCCAGCCAAATGTCTATAACTTTATATTACTTAACTTTCAAATATGTATTGAAAGAGTAGAGTCAACTTTAGCGTTTTTATTGTGTGGAAAAAGATTCTACTGTTGAGAAAATATAATTCATATTTTTCTGCCAGAAATTACATTTAGAAAATACCAAAACAAACAAACAAAAAACATCTGATAACGTTAATAGAGTATCAGAAATTTTATTTATATTTTAAAAACACTTAATGAAAGAAAAAAATACAAAATCTTATCGTAAGTGTACGATAAATTTACTTCTTTTTTGTGTTTATAAGAAATTATACTTTCTTTCATTTTATTGTATGCCTGAGACAATTAGAAATTCCGTATCTACCTTTTTTGAAGCGTAATTTCTCAGCAAATATCTTTGTTCCTAGCTTTATTTCAAAAATATAAAACTGCAAAATGGAATCAAACAACCTATTTAACATCGTATTTAAAAGAACAGCAACTGCAGTGGATAGTCCTTTTAGATATGCGGTACTTAATTCCTACATGACGAAAATCTAAGCAATTACTTTCGTAGTTCTCCAGAATCACTTCATTTGGAAAACTGTTGTCTAGCTCATAATTAATGACACGTAATATGTTTTGGTACATCCCATGATTCTTTAAAAGTACTTTAAAATTATTCGGAGTTTGCTTCCAAAACTCTTTCAGTAGTCCCACGTAGTCAAAGTCTTTCCATCCGATCATTATTCTTTCATATAGAATAAACTTCAATATAAAAATGCAGTTTAATATTGATATAAATGGCCAAAGACTTTTTAAAACATCTAGGAACTGATTTTGTAAGGGCCAAACCAAGTAATACTGGAGAATTTCTGAAGCATATTGTCTCAAAATTAATTCTTGGCCATTCTTATCTAATAGCGATAAACATAGACATAAATCCTCATGATTCACACTCTTACGAAGCATGTAAGATTCCAACCATTGCACCCTATCATTTTGCGTCAAGAGTGAAAAACAAGCTCTCAAATTGTAAGGATAGTAAAACGTAATGCTACAAATTTGATTCAATATTTCATCAGTTTTTCTTGTTATATAGAGAAACCAAAGTTTTTGACTATACTCATCCTGGTCATAGTCTAAATTAGCTTGGAATAAAGCAAGCGGGGAAAGTCTTTTCCACAGTGATATTACGTCGCTTACGAAAAAGTAAAGCCGGGCTAAGTGGTAACGCTCAGTAATGCATAGACTTTCGTCATTCATCAGTGACTTCGCAGTTTTCACCCTGTCAATTTTCCCATTTGCATTCCAGCAAAAGTACCTTTGAAAGTCGGTATTCTGAAACTGAAAAATATCTTTATGACTTTTGTGCCACTGATCTATTTCTATGCAAATACAACGCATTAAAGGCATTAGTTTGGATTTCATACTATTTGGAAGTGGTAAGCTGGATATCTTCTTTGAAATCAGTTCTTCCCACATCATGCAGGGCAGGATATTTTCTGCGAATCGATGTTCATTGAAATGGAGGCCAGGAACAGGATTGGAGATGCCATAGAAGTACATAGAATTTGAAACATTCGAACACAATAAATTCTTAGATTCATTCATTAACAATCCATCCATCTTTTGAGAAGGGGGTAATTTTTTATGTAAAAATATGTGCATCTCTTTGCTGGGAATTAGAAACGAGGCATGTCCGTATTTTTTCATTAAAGCCCTTACTTCCAGATCAGTGGAAATTTTAACGGCAATCACTACAAAACTCATTTGCTGTAGGGTTGGCACGGTTGGATTATAGAAAATCATGCTGATGAGTAGGGCAGTTGTTTTAAGAAAACTTCTTCCTCTCAATAATGAAACAAAATCTGAAAATAAAACGAGGAAAAATGTACGTTATTACAAGTATTTTCAAGTAATACACATAAACGAGGTGATTATAAGTTAAATTCCATTTTCAAAATTCTTTAACCCATCTTGTCCTACTGTCCTATTTAGAGGACAGCTAAAAAATATCATGTGGAAATCATTATATTTACGTTGCGAATATTTTGTCAATTAGAACATGTCAGGTTATGTAGATTGAATTATGTTTTTCTTCCCTTCATTCTTCCTCTGGACTTTTTGCATATTCATCGCCTTATTGGGCATGATTTGTATAATCTCTTTGCGGTTGCAGAATTCTTTTTCAGTTTAATTTGGACATTTAATGGGGCATTTTTAATGTGATAGTACACCTTCATTATCATCCTGGTGGTTAATTAGAGCTATATTACTCCTAGGTAATTTCTAGAGCATTATTTTTTAACTGTCCTCTAAATAGGACAGCGGGACGATATGCATGTCAATGACGCGTTCTTTCTCTCTTTTCAACTCAGAGTAAAAAAAAATATAAATAATATTAATTTCACTTCATGTGTTTCACCCCGGTTGAGTTACGTCAGTGCAAACGTTTCTGAAGTTAGACAAAGCATTATAATTTTTAAGTAGTTTAGATGCATATGAGAGTGAAGTTGAAATTGCTGTATTACCACCAGATGCCAGTGAACTAACTTAGTAAGATGAAGGATTTGGGAATGAAATGAGCTGGTGAGATTACTGAAAATGATGTTCCTGGACCTCAAGTGGTTAAAACTTGTGATTATTTCCAGCCTGAATAAAGCTGTAATATTTCGACAACAAAGAACAGAATAAAGCTAAAAGACGTCAGTCATCTTAAATAAATAATAAATCACCGAAATATGCAAAATGAGAACCACAGGCTGCATAACCTACAAATGACTTGCTCAAGCTAATGGACAATGTATTTTGAAAGTATAACTGCATCAGAACATTTTGAGCAGTTTTATTCCAGTGAAATTTATGATCTCATTCTTAAAGAAACTGTGCGGTATGCAAAATAAATAAAAAACGAACACGATTTCTTGTTCACTGGGAGCGAAAAAAATGTTTTTATAGGAATTTTGCTTCTAGCTGGTTATTATTGAAATACCAGTGAACGTGGTTACTGGGCAGATACTGAATATTTTGGCTTTACCCTGTTGAAAAATAATATGTCACGAAATCTTTTCCAAAAGTTGTAAACTTATTTACACTTTGTGAACAATGGAACTGTAAGTCAGCTTGCCTAGGATTGATCCTTCAAAGCAAAACCTTTGTTTACCATACTTAATAATCGTTTTATGAAATTTGGAGAGGAGTATGAGGACACAAAGATCAAGTTAACTTGAAAAAGCTAATTTGATAAATGCTTACAACAAACATAAGGGTGATGTGGATTACCACGACTGGTTGACTGGACTTCATTCCATTAAAATTCGAGGGAACAAAGTGGTACTGACCACTCTTCATACGTTCCCTGGATATGGCTACATTAAACGTCTGAATTATTCTCAAAACTCTCAACAAAGGTGAAGGCCTAAACTTGAAGGAGTTCCGAAAGTATATCTAAAAGCACTGTGGTAAGAACTAGAGGTGGATATAGGATATCGACTGTACCTTCTGATGCAAAATAAGACGTCTGTAAAAAGAGTAATGGTCATTTTAAACTTAAGCGAGAAGAATAGTACTTGTCAAAGAGAGAGAGAGAGCAGCAAATCGAAACCAAAAACCTAATGTGGCATATGTGACAAAACATTTGTCAGGCTTGTTTTTAAACTTTCCACCAATATGAAAGTGAAATTCAACTGAAAAGTGAACTATCTTGTAAAAAAGAAAGCATTATTTAAATAAAGTGAAATTTTGTATTCAGAAATCGCTTTTCATATTTGAAGAAACACTAAAAAATGTGTGCAAATTTTATGCCCTTTACCCCAGTGTCCTATTTAGAGGATGAGTCAGATTTTTTATATAAAATATAAAAAAAAAATTCTCAAATTTTGTTATATTTATTTCATTTAGAATTAATTAACTTCAGAAAATATGCTTATTCTCAAATTTGAATAAAAGAAATAAATTTGATAAATTGGGTTAAAAAGAAAGAAGCACTTATCATAATTCCTTTAAATTTCATTCGAATATACTTGAAGAACGAAAAATGATACGGCATATGAAAAATAAAGTTTCACACAATCTGTTAAGTGATGACGCTTCTCCGCTCAAAGTAATGCCAGTGATGTCACTGCTGAAAAGACACTTCGGAAACAGCAGCACATCTACCATTGGACTTGGCGGTGCCGGGCCCCCAAACTCAGCCTGGGCCCTCGGATCGTGACCACCAGGAAAGCTAAACGTGATAATTTCTCATAAATTTAAGATATAAATATAAAACCTTGTAACTATATGATCACTGCAATTCACAGTTGAAGTAATTTTGGACTTGTAGGGAATCAAACTAAATTATTTCTGTTGTTTTTTTAATGTTACGAAATTTACTAAGTGAAAAGTTTATATTACTTTCAGTTTTTCGCATTTTTCTATGAAATATTACGTTAAGTTGCATGAAAAATTTTACCATACTTATTATTACATCTTAAAAGACCTACAAAAGAGGCAAGTACTTCCTAGTTATATCCTATTTTTAATAACAATGATTCATAGTAAGCTAGATTTTCCTGTTTTAATATTTCACAATCTTAATCGTATCTGCAAGACTGATGTAATTTTGTCTCCCCCCCTTTCCTCTACTCTTTTACAGAGGGTTTTTTTAAAGTAATTATAATAATATTGTATTGCATTTTTCATGAATATTTATTTTTATTATTTATTTACTAACTCAGTGGACCATTTTGTAACTCTAAGCCCTCTGGAGGGTGAGTTCGATCCTTCAAAATATAAAACCATAGATTCCGCAATGACTTTTGACGTGTAAAATCTTTCCTCCCGGCAGGTGAATATTTTTTATTGGAGTGAGTTCGTGAGAAGTGATGGAAATGTGTTACAGGAAACCGCGTGCTATTTGATTTGATTAATTAGCACGCGTGGTAGTGGAGAGATGGCTGTCAAGTGGAGCCAACCCATTTCGCTTCAGGTTGATAACACATCGTACTATCGGCCAACACAGTACGACCGTGCGTAACGCTTCAACTGTGATCTTATTTGCAATTATGCAGTGTTGTGTTTGAAATCTGAGGTTATATTTATATGTGTAAACTATATCATAAATTATATGTATTGTTAAGCGTCTGACAAAGCTCATCATTATATTTTCGTCAAACAAGGGGACTATGTATTGTTAACCAAGATACTAGGGACATATGTGACAGAATGCTTATTTAAAAATCGACAAACAATAATCAATTTCGGTAATCGTATACATTTCCCCGAATCAAAAGGTTAAAAAAATTAAAGATTTCCTGCATTTTGTACTTTTACCATATACGGAAGGTGGTTCAGCTCTTTTAAAACAATTTTCACTCGCTTCCCCTGATTTTGAGTGGTGATTTTAACTTTAACTTCAGTTTGCCAAAAGCTGAGCCACTCATAGCTATTATGAATGATGAACTCAAACACGAAATTAACACAAATCAAAATAGATCGACAACCAGCAGTCGTACTTTTATTACGACGGTTTTTAAATACTTTGAAATCGCAACTGTACGTTTCATATTTTATTTATCATATGTCTATTGTATCTGCTATATGTCTATTGCTGCTGCACTCCAAATTGAACAAGAATAATTATTTTTGATTAAAAAATAGGCACATTACTCTTTGTTTTAATTAAATAAAATTTTAGTAAAAGATAGAATTATTCTCGATAACAAATTATTTCCAATCATACCACATTAATTTTTTCAGGATTTAAGTTATTATTGCGAATTTACCACGATAACGTGTAAGATGTTACTTAACATTAGCGAATAATGTAAGGTTCGCTCGTTTCTTTTTTGTAGCGTAGCATTACGTTTATCCTTCCTTTTTACGTCAGTAAGTATCAGAAAACATACGAAATGTATTGCATAAATTATAAACCTGAAATTAGGGATAAAAAAATAATTGAACCCAGTGGTAAATTTAAGCACAGGCAATGCCAAAAAAAGAGAATATATTAAAAAATTATAGCTTTGTATGTTTAAAATATTCATTTAATTTTTTACTTGATAAAAACTAATACAGATAAGGCGGGGGCAAGATGACGAATATCTTAATTGTTCCGTTTCCTCTAAGTAGCAGCTTCAACCTGACACTGCTGTCTCTCCTATCAGCCAGTCGTTAAACAATAGTATACAGACGCTAAAATAGCTATTTTTATGTTAGTTGTGAAGCTTTGCCTATTTACAACTGTCTCGTTATAACTTTTATGCATATGTAAATAAGATCTGCTACAGATAAAGGGAAAATATATCGTTTCTCTATAATATTTATTAGTAACTTTAGTTTAAATATATCCTAGTACACGAATAAATATCAATTAATCGACTTTCTTCGTAGCAATGGAAACAAATCATTTTAAACAGGCTTTCCGGGCAAGATGATGCACTCGTCATCTTGTGCCCCTTGTTCGAAATTGATTAAACTTACTATGTTGTCCATTCTAGTAAATCATGTAAACGATTGCTCGTCTGTGTGTTTGCCCTTGCGACTTCGCACTTCTATCTTCTTTGGGGATAAGAGGCGCATCATTTTAGGGGAGGTGATGTTCGAAATGGGGCGACCAGATGAAGAAATTTTTGCCATCTGCTAAAAATGTTTTGGTCACTCATCCTGGACAAACTATCAGAGACAAAAATATTGGTGAGCCTGTAAGCATCGTTTACTTCAAAGCAGCTACAGTTGGAAATGCTGTTAAAAGTTTTAAAGAATGGGATAGCGAGCTTCTTAAATATCTGGTGTTTAGTGAACATAACTTTGCTTATTCAAAGTCCACTGGCCATGACGTTGTTGGCGATAAAACTGAGAATAGTGCTAATCCTCAGACCTAGGTAGCAGAAAACCAACACATAAACTCTCTAGAAGTATCAGAACTTATGGCAAATAGTGATTCCGGTGCACCAAAGCAGATTGTTTTTGATTTCACAATGTGAGAAAAAAAATGCAAAAAACTTAGCTCAAACATTCTTACAAGCACACCCATCAAATTAATGCTCGAAAAAATGGAAAAGCAGAAGGTAAACCAGGACGATCTAAAAATAGATCAAAGAAAATCGTGAAGCCAATAGTGGAGTAACAAACTTAAACTATGTTCCTGTTGACCTAAGGCTATAAAATCAAAGCCAAAGAGTCCAGATCCAGTATCTCCAAGGGATGGTGTTATAAGATGTTCTACTTGTTGAGAGGAATATTGTGACCCTCCAACAGAATAATGGAACCAGTGCTGTAAATGCCAAGATTGGTGGCACAAGGAATGTAAACTAAAAAACGTAATCAAGCAGACATATTTGAGTAATGAAAATTGAAAGTAATAAATCCAAATAAACAATTACAGTAACACATAGCAAATTATTTACATTTAATTCATACTATCGGTCTAGTTATCAGAATGCGCAACTCTTTCTAAGGTGTTTATTTGATATAGGAGTGGCGTGTAGCACTTCTATATAAAGTTTACCTCCCTTGTGGGGTTATGCATTACACGGCCGTTCAAAATTTCACCGACGTAATTACGAATGCGATCGCTGCTTCCACGTCCACTAGAGTAATCAACACACCTCACCTCCGCCTTCCTGAAAACATACGAGAGCTTATCAGAGCAAAAAATAGATTCAGGAAACTCTGGAACAACACCAGATATCAACAATACAAACGCGAAGTTAACGCTCTCATTAGACAGATCAGGAAAGAAATCGAAGCACATAAAAACAGGACCTGGAAAGATCTTCTTTTAACTTTAAACCCTCAGGATAATTCCTTGTACAATTTACATAGGAAAATCACTAAAAGAGCTACGGTCATTCCCCCTCTCCATGGTCCAGGAGGAATGGCTTATTCTGATTTCGAAAAAGCGGAGGCTTTTAAAGACACACTTGAAGTCACTTTTCAGGAAAATGTTGAACCCTACAGTGACGACAAGATCGAAGAAGTCGAAAATGTAGTTTGTAACTACTTCGACAACTTCACAACATTCACACCTCCCCTCACTTCCCCTATCAAAGTCCGAGGCATTATTAAAAGATTGCAGAACCGTAAAGCTGCGGGTCCCGACCATATCCCAAATATTGCACTTAAATATTTAACTTTAAATGCTATTACACACTTAACAAAAATCTACAATCAATGCCTCATTAAAAATCACTTTCCGACACAGTGGAAGCAAGCAAACGTAGTTATGTTGCCAAAGCCAAATCAGGACCACAAATTTAGTCAAAATTATAGGCCGATTTCTTTATTAAGTACCACTGCTAAGGTTTTCGAAAGAATAATCTTAAAAAGAATTCAAACACACAGCAAAGCCATAGATTGCATTCCCCCGGAACAATGCGGGTTCCGGGAGGGCCATTCAACGCTACACCAACTTATACGAGTTACGAATATTATAAATGAAGGATACGCTAACAAATTCTACACTGTCGGTGTTTTCTTAGATGTTAAGAGAGCATTCGACAAGATGTGGCATGATGGCCTCACATACAAACTCATCAAACTCAAATTCCCTGGATATTTAATTAAAATTGTTCACAATTATTTACACAACAGGACCTTCAGATCCGTGTAAATAACACATTTTCTACTAATGGACTTATTCAAAGTGGAACCCCCAGGGTACTTTCCTGTCCCCCAGTTTATACAACATTTACACACACGACTTCCCAGAACACCCCACCGTCAGTACTTGCCTGTTCGCGGATGATTCCGCCATGCTCACGCAAGGTACCCAGCTCAAATACACTCTTAAAAACATGCAAAACTTTCTTGACAAGTTACAAGATTGGCTCACACACTGGAGAATTGCAATTAATGTTGACAAGTCTCAAGCAATTATATTCAGAAAATGGGGAGTTATTGACCCCTCTTTTCATCTCACTCTTTTTGAAGACAACATACAGTGGGTCTCGGTAGTTCGTTACTTGGGTCTACACATGGATAGCCGCTTAACATACAAAAAGCATATCGACTATCTCTCAGAAAAGTTCTGGGGGAGAATTAATTTAGCTATCTCCCTCGTTGGGAGGAATTCTCCACTTTCCCTTAAAAACAAAGTCATTTTATACAAGCAAGTTCTGCGCCCAATTATAACATACGCTTCTCCTGTCTGGGGAGCAGCGGCTGCCACCCACATGAAAAAAATCCAAGTTATCCAAAACAAAATTCTCCGACTCATTACTAACGCACCTTGGTACGTTAGAAATGATGTTATTCACTACGACTTTCATATGGAGCCGATTTCTAGTTACATCACTAAATTAGCTAGGAATGTTTTCAGATCAATAGAAAATCACGACAATCCAATTATTCGAGCACAAACAATGTTCACTTATCCACATCCTAAATTGAAATACGCCTATGCCACAGCAAAATGGCAGCTACCGCTCAAACCGCCGTAACTCAACAAATAAACATTAATTTCAAACATCTACAACATCAAACGCTCTACTGCAAATCGAAACAGGGTCAGTTCTGACTGTCACCTCCCCCTCCATGTACATCTTTTGGCGATGGATTCCTTCCTGGTCCTTCCCTTCATTCAAGCCACTACGTCACCAACCTGTTTCTGGGTCGTTTCACTCAGCTCGTTCGGTTGGCGCAGTAGGCATCTCGTTCATCCCCCCCCCCTCTTTTGAGGGGTTGTTGATTTTTATTTTTTCATCATGGATTTCCTTATCTCCTTATACTAGGTATAAACGCCTTCGGCGTTGGCACCTGAAAATTCTAATTTCCGTTCCGGGGTTATGCATTCTGATCAGTAGCAAAACATGCATACAATACAGAGGAGGAAGGTACGAATTCGTCCCGCCTAATCTTTGCTATCCATGTTTTTAATAATGTTGGATTTTTTAAAGGATATTGGAAGGTAGTTTTATTTCTGCAATTGTCTTTCTTTTTGGAGTTATTACATCCATATGCTGCACAAGTGAAGCACTTCTGAACGTAAAAAAAGAATAATTAACTATAAGAGTTTCAGAACAAGATAATCGTAAGCAAATGACGCCGTATGCACGTGCACAAGAGCTAACTGGAACCATGTGATCGTGACGTCACATGAATTTAGTCTTTTACGAACCAATCATTAAGGATTTCAATAAAACTTAAAGAAGGAAATTTCTGTTTCTGTAATTTGTTCTTTTTTCTTTTCGTTATTGTTTAATGTGCCAAAGAAATATGAGAAAAAAGTTTGGTTTTTTTCTTTAAGAATGAAATTTTTTTTTTATTTTATAAAGCCTCTCTTTACGTCACCAGAGGGCCTCGTAAAATGCATCTTGTCTCGCGCGCCGCCACTGGCTTTAGGATAAGTAATTAATAATATTTTTAAGTTAATTAAGATTTGTGACAGAATAAACAAAACACTTCACATTTAAAAACTAATATCTTAAATTTAAACATTGTTTGGGATGTTGGCAAAAATGCATCAATTTAATATATCGTGCCCTCAAAACTAAAAAGAAAGAAATTCAATAATGACACAAGAATAAAGAGGCGAAAATACGAAGAATGGGTTGTTGGAGTACCTGTTTATGAGAGCGCATTGTCTTGGCTTCAAGGCGGGGGGAGAAAGGGGAATAAAATCCCAGAGAGAACGTCCCTCTCTTTTAGTCAAGTGATTTCTTTTTAAAGATGGAGAAATCTTGTCGGAGAATGTTTTCTGAATACAATCGAAAAAAGCCGAAGAAGCGCTACATTCCCGAGCGTGACGTTCATTCATGTTTACTCTCTAGCAAATCGCGCAAATAGAAGTTATTACTTCAAAATTAAAGATTTACTGCATTTTATACTTTTACCATATAACGAAGGTGGTTCTGCTCTCTTAAAGAAATTTTCACTCACACCCCTGATTTTGAGTGGTGATTTTAACTTTAACTTCAGTTTGCCAAAAGCTGAGGCGCTCATAGCTTTTATGAATGATGAACTCTAGCTCGAAATGAACACAAACTATTATGTTTCGACTGCTAACAGTGGTACTGTTATTGACGCTGTTTTTTTATCGGTTATTAAATACTTTGAAATCACAAGTATATGTGTCATATTTTAGTTATCTATTGTCTCCGCTCTTCCCCAAATTGAACAAGAAAAATTATTTTTGATAAAATATTGCATTTTTTTTACTCCTTTTGTTATATATAATTAAATACAATTTTCATTAAAGATATAATTATTCGATAGGAAATTATCTCCAATCATACCCGATTCATATTTTTTTCAGGAAAAAAAGTTAGTATTGAGTATTTACCACGATAACATGTCAGATGTTACACATCATATGCGACTACTGTAAGACTCGTTATTTTTTTAAAGCGTATCGCTTTATTATCTTATACCTTCAGAGATCCTTAGTCTTTATTAACTCACTGTCATTGTGCTTTTTCTTTTTTATTTTGTCATCATCGATTTTGTTTGCGCTTCCAAATCCTTTGAGCCCTACGCATGTGCCTAAGCGGAAAAGCGGCTCTTAATTAGAGAAAAACTAAAAATTGATTGAATATTACAGAATGCAAATATTTACTATTACTATTAATTTTTTTGTACATAATATAAAAAAAAATATGGAAAAGAATCAAAAACACACATCACATAGGAATTTAAAAATTATATAAAATCTAATTACGACTCATTTTAATAGAACATTTTTTTTAATAAAATAAATATTTAAATTTGTTGTGTGACAGTTATAAAATGATTATCAAGAGACAACTTCACTAGCCACATATTAAGAAAAATCTATCAACACATACAGTTTACTGCTATATAAAATGAAATTTAACTATTATGCTATTACAGTCTGTGTCTCTGAAATCTTTTTTATATATGTAAATTGAAAATGAAAAAAATTAAGAAATAAACCAGATTCTCCACTCGAATTATTTTCTATGAATATTCTTTGTTATGTTTTTTTGCGAGCAATTTTAATAGCATAACTTTCATATTGTGTAATAAATATTACAGAACAATGTAAAACGACCTTAATTAAAACTTTTCAAAAGGTGATGATGATGGAAAAAGTTTGGTAAATTTCTCTAAATCAGTGCATCAAATTGCGTTTCAGGAACCCTGGGACTCTTCGAGGCATACCCGGGGTTTCCAAGAGACACAATAAAAATACTGAAAATAAATGTATAAATGTGTATGCAACATGAATTTACGTTCTGTACGAAGTTTGTTTACCCACAAAAACTTGAAGCTTATATCTGTTATGAAGAAACTGAAAATTTTATAAATACATAATAGCATTATTGTGCAATACTTTTTAAACATTTATTACAATATAATTAAATAATATGAAACGTTTTATCTCTTTATGTATATATATATATATATATATATATATATATATATATATATATATATATATATATATATATATATATATATATATTATCTACTATATTGTAACTATTTTATTGTTTACTGTACCGAGTCTCACTAGATACCTGTATACTCGTTATTACAATGTCTTACGAAACAAAATAGTTTTTCAATGGGGAATGGACCTTTCAACATTTGTTGAAAAAACACCTACAATAAAGAAGAGGAAATAACTTATCTACATATCAACCGATTCGGTATTAAAACTATAAATTTAAGGAAGAACAGCGCCTAAATATTTTGTTCCAAATTCATGCAAAATACACTGTATTTCTGTAAACATTGTAATGTCATTCAGAATAATGTGTATAAGTGCAAAACTTTTTTCTCAACGTGAGCTTGCTAAAAATCAAAGTATAGAAATAAATTAAGCTGATATTAATGCAGTTAATCTCAACAAAGAATTTGTGTGAAAAATTGCACGCACATTTGCCAGTTACTAAATGTAATGCATGGGTAAGTGACACTTGGATTATCTATACATCTATACATATAAATAAAAATGATGTATCTGTTTGTAATTTGAAATTAACAGCTTTTTACTAAATGCATTTAAAATTATATACGGTACTTGCATGAAAAAATCGATTTTTATAATTTTTGTCTGTCTGTCTGTTTGTTATGGCTAATCTCTGAAATGGCTGGACCAATTTTGACGAAACTTTCACTGGCAGATAGCTAATATTATAAGAAATAGCTTAAGCTACTTCTATTTTAGAGAAAAAAATTAGGAATTCGGGAAATTTAAATTAAAACCAATGAAATAGTGAGCAATATCCGATTCAAATAGGGATTATTTATTTCAATAGGGACTATTTTTATTCAATAGGGATTATTTTTATTTAATAAGAATTATTTATTTTGCGAACCTTCTGTCTCAACGATTGCCGGCAGTTATATCAAACTTTTTTCTTTGATTAGGTTGCTGCCATTCGCGTCATTTCCCGTTCATGTCTTGATCCTAATGATTTTACAGTCCGTAACTGCATTTTTAAAGGTCATGCGTCTATTTCACCCCCTTTCTTGTGGCTTTGTTTGAGTTCGCGTTTCACCCTACTTGCTAATTAGACCTATTTTGATCTTAAAGATTTTACTCCTCAACCCATCGACAGTGTCAAAGGTCATGCGTCCCTTTTACCCTTTGCTAAGCAAAAAGCAAAGGAAAAAAAACAATTAAATAAGCATAGATTCACAAAGTAGAAGAAAAATTTTCGTAAACTCTGTGAATTGAATAAACATTTTTTTGTTAAATTCCACGTGGACGAAGTCGTGGGTAGCAGCTATTTAACATAAAATAAATGCATCAGAAAGTAATATTAACGTATTACACACATCCAGATAAAAATTATTTACACTATTTTTATTGTTTATTACACAAAATTTGTAACAATGTGTTATTTTTGCTGAGCAGGTAGGTGTTTTCAAAAATCGACCCACAAGAAAGTTACGGGGCGTCATAAATAATAATAACAATAATAAAAATAATCAGCAATTATATCTACACGTAAAATTTAGCAAACATGGTTTTTTCGTACAGCTGAGTTATGTAAAACACTTTTTTTTGTGTTTAATTTATACAATTCACGTAAAATTAACTCATTAAAATCTTCTTTATCATTCAGTCTGTATTTTTTAATTTTTAAGTTCACCCGTGCGTAGATTGGGTATACCAGCTAGTAGATTAACATTATTAATGACTAAATTACATTATAAAAGTAGATTGAGAAATTTTTTGTTAAAATATCCAATACTTTTTTTAATTACTTGTATATAAAGTATGCCTATAGCACATGTTGATCTATTTTAAATATTATTTAAATATATATTCTCTTCTAAGTGTGAATGTGGAATAGGGTTCCACACAAAAATACATTCTAAATTTAGGGTTTCCACGGAAACACCTTCAAGTTCTAGAAGTTCCAAGAGTTCAAAACGTTTCAATAGTGTGTGTGTGTGCTCTAGATTTTCAATAAAACCAATAAACTGCAAAAGTCTTATCATACTAAAACATTATTTTTTTTATTATCTTGCTTAATTTCGGAAATATTAGATATCGTTAAACCGTTTTGCACTTTTCTTTTTCACAAAATATATTAAGAATTTGTTGTGTGACTTCAAATAAATTCAGTATTTATCTGAATGTACTCAAGTACAATAAAACAGAAAATTTGAGAAAATTAATTTAATGATTCAGTATTGAATCCAAAAAGTATTTAAAACTTACCTCAAATAAGCTTAAATCGATATGCATGGATTGAAATCAGTTGTACATGATTTGTTCTCTTTTCAGCAGAAACACCATGTGGATTGAAATAACGTGAATGTTACGTTTAGTGGACGATCTTTATCTGATCTGAGAATCGAACAAAAGCATGGATACAGCAGCTATAAAATGTAAATGTCCAAACCTGTTTTGTCCCTTCGCCTCTGCCTTGGTCTTCCAAGGTCAACGAGGTTGATTCATGTGACGTCCCGATCACGTGTTGAGGAGGGCACGTGAATATGTTTTGGTTTGTTTCCCGCTTAACTCTAACCCAACACTTCTTTTGTGTACTATTTTGCTCTTGATCTTTTACATTATAACTCGACTACAGTAAAAGATCAGATAATTGTATAGGAAAAAAAATCTTTTTTTAATATCCGGGTAAAAAAATTCAAGTGTTTAGTTAATAGGATGAAACGTAAGGATTTTAAACCATCTCACTTATTATGCTCTGACCACTTTGAAAAACCTTGTTTTCAATACCAAACATTTAGAAATCGTCGCCAGCTCCATTCCTACTATTTTTGTGTTCACGAAAGAAACTTCTGCTAAAATGAATTTGGATAGATATCTACAGGAATGTTAATATTTTTTGTAAAGTAAAAAAGTAAGTAAAAAAAATTACGCAACATTTTTAAAGTCTTTATTCGCAGCACCATTTTAGTAAAAAATATATTATTTATCGAGAATTTCATTCTGAATGCGGTAAAAAATAAAGGCATTAAAGTTTTCTAATTAAATTGTGTATATTATAGAAGATAAATTTGTGTGTATATATTGAATATAAAAGTCCTGTTCTCTCCTGCATGGTCAAAATAACAAGTCATTTTTGAATCCATAGTTCTTTTACACAAAAAAATAAAAAAACAAAATATTTGTGTGGTGTCTATCTATTTATTATGATGTATAGGGGTTTCTTAACACATCATCTGTTTTTCAGAATAAGACTGGTATAAATTTGTCACACAGATGTACAATTTTTTTTACTATGGATAACATTTATTGATATTTGCACAAGGGTTATCAAAATGTAAAATTGATTAATTTTGATGATAAGTTTCACATATAGACTATACATATATTATTGAAGTATAACACAGTGTATTGAAGAAATATATGCAACCCCAGCTGGAATGTATTAAGCATAAGAATACTCTGGATTTTAATTTTTACATAAGTATTAAAGTCTAAAAAGTTCATCTGTATTAATACTATCATGCTTATAAATTTAAGTCCTGAATAAATTTGTTGTATTGAGTTATTTCCCCTTCTTTCCAAAGGAGTGTGCATTTCCCCCTTTCTTTACAAGCTCTACTTATTGCAGTTTTGATGCTGTATTTAGGGCTATACAGTATCCTTTAAAAAAAAAAAAAAAAAAAAAAAAAAGAAACGAGTCTTACACTAGTTGCATATGATGTGTAACATCTGACATGTTACCATTGTAAATACGCAATATGAACTTTTTTCCTGAAAAAAATATGAATCGCGGGTATGATTGGAAATAATTTTCTATCGAATAATTATATCTTTAAGGAAAATAGTATTAAATTAACAAAAGGAGTAAAAAAAGATGCAATATTTTATCAAAAAAAAAAAATATTTTTGTTCAATTTGGGGAAGAACGGAGACAATAATCTTATGATCAGTGGAGCACAGAAGGGGGGTCCTGTGATCCAGACCCCCCCAAAGCCCTTGATATTTTCCGATTGATTACAATTCTATGTATATATTACGTAAAATTTAATTATTTGTTATTAATGATTAATTTTATTAATTAACGCCAATTATTTATTCAATAATTAGTTTCTTACTGTGTTTTGTTCCCTAAAATCGACAAAATCAAAAGGAGTATGATACAAGAATGGTGAACTTTCGACCCCGCACCCCCTGAAAAATTCCTGTGTGCGGTGCGCTACTGCTTATGATAACTAAATTATGACACATATACTTGTGAAGTCAAAGTATTTAAAAACATTTGAAAAAAACTGTGTCAATAACAGTACCACAATTAGCAGTCGAAACATTCTAATTTGCGTTCATTTATAGCTTGAGTTTATCATTCATAAAAGCTATGAGCGGCCCAGCTTTTGGCAAACTAATGTTAAAGATAAAATCACCACTCAAAATCAGGGGAAGCGAGTGATAATTTTTTTAAAAAGAGCACAACCACCTTCGTTACATGTTAAAAGTACAAAACGAAGTAAATCTTTAATTTTTTTTAACCGTTTGATTCGAAGAAATGTATACAACCACCGGAATCACTGTTTGTTCATTTTCAAATAAGCATTCTGCCACACTTGTGTCCCCCAATACGAATTTACAGTCAAGCGCTCGAGTGCTGATGACTACTAGAGTTGGACCCCCATGCGTTGTAGCGAAACGACACAGCTACGCACTCTCATTGGTCAAATCAAGTAGCACGCACTTACGTCACATCCTGTTACACACATCCGTCCCTTTTTACGAAATCACGCCCGACAGATATCCAGCAACCGAGAGGAAAGATGTTACACATAAAAAAAATCTTGACACAGTAACAGTAAAAATAATTTATGTTTTATGTTTAAATTATGTTGTTGAGCTGATTCTGTAAGTAAAGCTTTCGAGCTTTGTTTTTCAATTTTAATAAATTATGAATTATTTGAAGTTTTATCAAACCCTTATAAAATGCCCAATTTAAAAAAATTTTTTTAGTCATTTTAAGTTATTTATGTTTTCTCAACTACTGTAAACAAAATCTAGTGTGTGTTTGAAAATCTGTGTTCCCTTGTTGATTTTTAATAATGTAGCTTTAATAATGCAGGTAAAATAATGACACAAAAATAATACTCATTTTATCATTTTTTACAAACAAACTAGAAAGCTCAGATCTAAATCCATACAAACTCTTATAGAGCATACAATTAGAAGTACATGCGAAAAATTTCAAGATTCTATCTTGAGCTGAAAAAAGCCCTAGGGCTTAGAAAACACTTACATCTTAAAAATTAGTCTGAGAAAAACGCATTTAAATTTTATAAAATCATAAAACAAAAACTTCTAATACCCTAAAAACTATAATTTTTAATATATTATTTCTATATTGATTTTCTACTTTAAAACACTATTTTAATTAAATATGACTGAAAGCACTTTTTGTAATTCAAAAAATGTTTTTGCATAATATTGACAGCATTTGCTACGACGACAGATTACTCAGCATACTCTTAACGTAATATTTTCACAAAAGTTATGAAACACAAAACATATATGAACGCAATAATAATGCTACTAACTTAAGCTAAAAATCGCCAGGTTTGTACTTAAAATTTAATTTTTTTATTTTTAAATTGGGGCAGTTTAGCAAGTTTTGAGTATTTGTTGCCCGACTTTTTAAAATATAGTACTACTGTATGTTTACTATAATGGATCTTGGTACATGATGGAAATATTCAGTTTTATCTGCAATATATGTATTCGGAAGTCTAATTGCAGTATCAGAGTTGAGGGCAGTGGCACACACAGGAATTTTTCAAAGGGGGGTCCGAGGTCGATAGTTCACCATTGTTGTATCATGCTCCTTTTGATTTTGTCGATTTTCGGGAACAAAACACAGTAAAAAAATTAATTATTGAATAAGTAATGAGCATTAATTAATAAAATTAATCATTAATAATAAATACTTAATTACATTTTACGTACTAAAAAATCAAGGGCTTTGGGGGGTCCAGGACCTCTCCCTTGTGTGCACCACTGGTTGAGGGCGTTTTTAGGTTTATCGTTTTCAATGCTATTCTCTTTTCAAAATATTGGCTCTCATAGCAACCTGAAATAGTTTTGACCAAGAAATTTTCTCAACTGAAAAAAAAAAGGATGATAAGGCTTCTAAGTTGTATGAACTAGTTCTTAAAACAAAAATTGGCGTTGAAAAAATCAATCTGAATTAATTAACTATGAGAAATCAAAAAATTCCAAACATATTTAAAAAGAAAAGATTTTAGTAATGATTGCTGAAATTAATAATGATTTTCACACTGAAAGAGCTCATTATAAACTCAAAAATACTTTTAATTACTTCAATTAAAAAGTGGAAAATACTTTAAAATGAAATCAAAATCAAAACCTAAGCTTAGAAAACTTCCCATATCTTAAAAACGTTGGTTATCACAACTTAAATTTGGGGGCAAGCTGCACATTGCTATGGGCCACAAGAAAATGTAAGAAATATTTCTTTGGTAAATTTAAGATTTGTTGGTGTACTGTGTAGTCATAAAAATATCTCCAGAATATATTTGGATTTTTCTGTTTTCCAATGCCTGGAAAAAAGAGTTAGAGTATACATTCACATCAAAACTGCATCTCCCTACAAATTATCATTGCGTATTTGTGAAAAAATAATAAAAAAATGCTTCAAAATTCCTTATTAAAATTCGAAATTTTTAAAACAGGAAAAAAATAATTAAAGTAGAACTAATAAAAAGTGATATTTTTTCCAGTATTAAAGTACATACGTGAACCTCTAATTGCTCAAACCGTTGTGTAATTCTGCACACATGCTTGTCCGAAGATAATTCTTTATTAATTTTAGTTTGCTGAAAGACTACTCAACAATGTCTATAGTAACAGCCAATGTAAAAGAAAAGTTTAAACACAGTCATCGCATTTATCACACAGTTACCGCACCTAACTCATTACAACTATTGTTTACTATGGATTGCAATATATCTTGTACGTTATTTACATCTCTTTCATTCAAAATCAAATCCACGTAGCAAGCTGATTTCCGGCATTACGTTTCCATCTACATCTTTGTCATATTGTTTGTTTGTTTTCTTAAATCAGGATTATTTGTGTTATTTTAAACATGTCTTCTAATTGTGCAATAACATTTGCAAAAATACAGCTAATTTAAATGATATGCGTTTCTTACTAACTCATAAAGTTAAAGAGGAAGCAAATAATTTTGGGAAGTAAAACCGTATCAGTGTTTTTATTACGAGCACTTGTTATGCACAGTTTACAAGGCAACCTCCACGTGAGCAGAGTTACCAGAAACTTATGCAGCAAAGTAGCATGGAGAAGTGGGAAAAGTACCGAATCGATTTTCACTTGTAATTCATAAACATAATTTCTTTAATTTGGGCAATTTGGTAAAAGTGTTTTAAAAAATACGTTATATATAAAATATTTAATTATTTAAAATACATTAAAATTTTTCCTGCTCTATATCGTGATCTGTTGCTTTTTTTCTACAAATTTCTGAATTATAATGAAGCATTTGTGGCGGTGAAATAAAATCAACATAGCAATTCCTTCGTTTTTCCAGTCATTTTGATCCTGAGAATTGAATCCAACAGTTCAAGGCGCATTCGATTCCTTAGTTTTTTGTTTTTTTTACGTCTTTCAGTCCTTTCAATAGTGTCATTACTTAAAGTAGGCTGTAAAGCTTTAAAAAGCAAATGTAGCTAAATCTCTTGAAAACAGACTTCCAACTGCGTCTTTTATATTAAAAAAATGTAAAGCCAAAATAATGCTCCATCATTTAAAAGCTCAGATTTTAAATGAAAAGCATATTTCAACTGTATGTCAAAAATTTGTCTTTATTGATTATCCAGAACAGGGGTGTCCAACACAAAGGACCTTGAGGGCCACTTCGGAAAAGTATTATAATCTCGAGGGCCGCACATAAAAATATGTATCTTTATATCAGATTTGGAAACAAAAAAAAAAAAAATATTGAGTGAAAATTTAAAACAGAATGAATTATTATTGTTTTTATTGTTTTTCATGCATACAGACATAGATTATATACTAATGCTTATATAATACAATAATGCAATGATCAAGTAATGTTTAAAATATTACAGTAGTGTGTGTTGCCATTTTCTTCAAAATTACGTTGTTCCTTTTCAACTGATCTTTCGTTAATCATTGTTGAAATTTGATAGTGCTGTTATTCGCAAACAATTAAGTACACGTTGCATTTTATCTTAACCATCCGGAATATTTTTTTAATATTAAACTTTAAAAGACATCTCTGACTGCCTCTTGCTCTTTGGGCACTCCAAACAGAAAAGAAGGAGGAGAAATGAAAGTCGCACACACACAGAGAACCATGTACCAACCATAGTAAAAAGATATGCTTAATGCAATTCGGAATTTAATAAAAATTAATTTATTATAGAAAAATCAAAGGTAACTGTTTGATAAGATATAAACCTATTTTAATCTAAAGGACATTTCTATTATCGAAAAAGGTTTATTTTAAAACAAGAACCTGTAACAGACAAATACATTGTAGATTTATAAATATATTTATAAGTTTATATATAAATTTCCCCTCAAATATAAGTTTCGAAATGAAAAATCTTGAAAAACCTCATATTTAAAAATATTTAAAAGTGTCAGTGGGCCGCATGCGGCCCCAGCATTCACCACCCCTGTTCCAGAACATCCTATTTAGTCTGGTCTGCAAATTCTAAAGGCAGATCATAAAAAGAAGGGCGATTTGAATTTTACAAAAAATATCAAGAGGAAAATAATTTAAAATAACATAATTTGAAGGGATTCGGTTTAAAATTGTTCACATGAAGCAAGGAGAAAATTACAACATCCTTGATAGATTTATTTTGTAGAATCTAAAGAAATTATTTTATATTTGCTTGTCAGTTTGCAATGGCCTCACCCCAGAGGAAGCTTCCTCGTCATCTAATCGACCTAAATCTGTAGGAGGGAAAGATGGATGACCAAGACTATAACCATGATAAATCTAATTTATTATTATCCAAGATAAAATTCCAGAACAAGTAATCTATACAGGAAACCTTTGGAGTGATATAAAGAGAGCACTCACCTTATATGAATAAGCGTTCGAAATCCGATTAGATTCTCTTTTAATTAATCCTATCTTAATACTCCTAAATTCACCGATTTATTTTAGTAGATAAAATTCGTCTTTAGCCACGCAGCGTCATTGCAATTCTTACCGTATTAACTCAGCTTTCAGCGATTCCGCTCCTTCTCCTTCTAAATCTACGATTATTAAACTTTAACTATATATACACTAGCTAATCTGCATCTCATGGTTTCTTCTTGAGAGGAATGACTGAGAAATATCGCGATTACTGGGCCAAAGATTCCCCAAGAGGATTTTGAATTGAAAATCGCGCAAAGCCCGTCACAAGTTTATTCAAAGAGACATATCTTATATATTAAAATTCGTAGGTAAACAATCGTATCTATGTAGGTATGTGTATATGAATATTTTCTCTCGAACCACAAGAGGCAGAAACTCGCCGAAGGTACCAATATTTTGGGAAAGATCCGAAGAATCCGTTTTGACCATTTATATTCCGATATTCCAATTAGTTAAAAAGATATTAATTAAAAACCATAAATCGCATTTATTATGCACGTGGCGCCATCTGCGGAGAATTGGAAAAATCATTTATTTCCAGGGGAAAAAATTCTAAACTTCTTCTTTCTCAGAGGTTTTTAAAAATATTTAAAAATTAATATAGTAAAATTATATATGTATATGTATCTTTCTTTCTTTTATCAGTCTTTGTCAAATGAAGTCCAATTTTTTTTATTTTAAAGGTATTAATCACGTTCTGAAATTTGAAGTTTTATCTGCAAGTTGGCTTATAAAAATATTGCAGATAAAACAAACGAAATATATTTTTTTAAAAATACTTATGTAAAGAAATGTTTAAAACTATTTCAAAATAAATTTAAAAAATTCCTTCTTTTTTTAATTTATGGAATGGTTCGCTGTTTTTTTAAATAAAAAACATTCAGGCCGAATTTCTCTCTCTTTGAATATCACATTCTTAACAATTCGAACTAATTACACTGTAAATGGTTTTCATTAACTATTTTTTTTAAAAAAAGAGTGAATTTTTTCTAGTTAAATTAGGCCATTGGTTCCTTTTTTTTGAATACGAATTATAAGTTGTTCCACTTAAAATTTCTTTCGCGTCAATGAAAAAAATATTTTACACTAAAAAATGTTCATGCTTTTCTTTTTTTTTCCGCGTGTAGAACAATATTATACGTAATCTGTTCAAAGATTGATAAAATATCTTAAAAATAATGGTTAAAAAAACAATAATAGCATTCTTTCAATTTAAATATTTTCGGAACTTCTTTTTTTTTCAGAGATTTTTAAAACACGATCTAATAATTTTGTAAGTTTGAAAATTTCTATTTTTCTGTTTATTTCCATACGTAAACTATTATTTTTAAGAAAAATGTACTTTTGCGTTTCCGGTGGCTGCAAAATTAAACGAAAAAAATTGCCTAATATGTCAGTAATAATTAATTAATTCTAATTACATTCTTTATTTTTGTTTCCTATTTTTTGATTACAAAAGCAATCGTTTCAATAGCTATCTGTAATTTTTTCTTTTATTAATTACTTTATAGAAATTTGATTTTAATAAATTTATATATGTTTTTTTAAAAGGATTATTTCTATTAATTCATTACTAAATAAATTCTTTGTTAATTAAAAAGTACATCGTCTATTATTTATATGAAGTTTGAAAGCCTTAACTTAAAAATAAAGTCCGAAAAGAATCTTTTACTTAAACGAATAACGAAATGGGATATTGAAAAAAAATCTACCTTTATTTTAAAGCTCAAGTCAATGTTCTTCTCAGACGTAACTGCAGTTTGGTTGGTAAACTCGCTGCTTTATAAACGGCTGTTACCGGGTTCGAAACTGAAGAGGAATAATTTTTCAATTTCGCATTACACTACTTTTTAAAGAATAATATTTTTTTAGTGGAATGAAGAAGGTTAAAATTAAAATGATATAAATTAATTCTTTGTTAATTAAAAAGTACATCGTCTATTATTTTGGATCAAAATACATTTTAGAGACACTTTTTACTCTTAGAATCAGAATCGTTTTCTTTTTATTGCTTCACATTAATAATTTTTTAATTCTAACGCAATATATTTTTTTTTATAAATCATACATCGAAATTTGAAGCTATATCTTATCTGTGAGAAGGAGGGGAAGATAGAACAATAATTTTACACTAAAAAAAACCGTGTTCGGGCTATAGAGAGGGGAAAGAAACCTGTCTTAAATCAAAATAAGTGGAATGGAACAAATTTCGAAAAAGGGAAATTTTTTGACATAATTTTAGAATTCACTCAAATTGTACGCGTACAAACACACACAGAAATACTGGTGTCATGAGGAAAAGAGAAAGCGGCTGAAAGTCATTTAGAAAATGAGTATTAGAAGTGCTGATTTTTTGTGAAGGAAAGGGAAAATTTATATAAAAGTAGAGATAGCCCGTTTTAACGCCCGGCCATGCGGCTAGTATATATATGTATATATTGTTGTGTTGTCTTTTTAATCACAAGAGTTATTGAAGTTTTATTGGTTTGTGTCTATGTGAATAATTAATCTTTTTTAATTATAATTCTTCGTTTTGGAGAGGGGGCGGCTGTTTCCATTTTTGACCTGGGCGGCAAAACTGTTAGAGCCGGCCCTGATGGAAATGGTCTATGATAATTATTTTGTAAAAGACTGCATTTTCTTGTGAACTTCATATGTGGCCACACAAACCCAAATTTGAATTTTTGTTGTTTCGAAGGGCACAAAATTATTGAAATATGTTAACTGCAAAAAAGCGAATTTAAAATGATTCTAGAATGTTTGAGATATTTTATAAATTCAGATGTATCCACAATAGCATAAAGGTGAACAGCGTTTAGAACTTTGCGTTATTTTTACAACTATATGACATTAAAAATACAAAAAAAAAAACCTTACGAGGAACTTATTGTGTTAATGGAAAAGATTTTTAAAAAAATACAGAAATTTTTTCACTGCAGAGCCGAATTAAGCTCATTTCGAGCTATGCGAGCAGATCGAATTTTATTACAGAAGAATGTGTGGCTAAGACCACCTTTTCCGGGCACAATCATCGGCACCAAATGGAAAAACCGATACTGTGACTGGTTTAGTAAAATTCCTTGGATTCCTGAATCATTTCATTGAATAACAGTGGAAAAATTCCTCTATTAGATTGAATGTATTGATAATAAATATTAGAAGGTAAAATTTTGTACTATAATCATAATGTTGGACCCAGATGGCGACATTCTTTTTGTATACTTCATTAGGCTCCGAGCCAAATGCTTATAACTTTATATTAATGAACTTTTAAAATGTATTGATAGAGTAAAGCCAACTGTAGGGCTCTTATTGTGTGGGAAAAGATTCTACTGTTGAGAAAATATAATTTATATTTTTCAGTCAGAAATTTCATTTAGAAAATACAAAAAAATACTACACCTGCTAGCGTTAAGAGAGTATCAGACATTTTATATATATTTTAAAAATACTTAATGAAAGAAAAAACAAAATCTTATCGTAATTGTACGATAAGTGTACTTTTTTTCTTATGTTTATAAGTAATTATATTTTTCTCATTTCATTGTATGCTTGAGACAATCAAAAATTCCGTAGCTACCTTTTTTGAAGCGTGATTTCTCAGTAAATATCTTTATTTCAAAAATATAAAACTGCAAAATAGAGTCAAATCTCACCTACATAACATAGTATTTAAAAGAGTATCTACTGCAGTGGCCTGTCCTTTTAGATATGTGGTAGTTAATTCCTACATGGTGAAACTCAAAAGCATTTATTTGGTAGTTCTCTATAATCACTGCATTTGGAAAACTGTTATTTAGCTCATAACTAATAGGTTTTGGTATGTCTCATCATCCTTTAAAAGTATTCGGATTTTGCCTCAAAAACTCTTTTAGTAACTGAACGTAGTCAAAGTCTTTCCGTCCAATCATTATTCTTTCAGATATAATAAAGTAAAATATATCGGTGTAGTCGTACATTGATATATATGGAGAAACAATTTTCAAAATATTTAGGAACTCGTTTTGTAAGGGCCTAACCAAGTAATACTGCAGAAGTTTCGAAGAACATTTTCTTAAAATTAATTCTTGTTGATTCTTTTCTAATAGCAATAAACATAAATATACATCCTCATAATGTATCCTCTTATCCAGTATGTAGTATTTAAGCCATACCGCCTTCTCATTTTGCTTCAAGAATGGAAAACAAGCTCTCAAGTTGTAAGAATTGTGAAGTGAAATTCTAATAATTCGATTCAAATTTTCTTCAGTACTTGTTGCTATTTACTGAAACCAAACTTTTTCAGCATTGTCATCATGGAGACATTTTACTTGGATTTTAAAAAGCGGGGAAAGTTTTTCCCAAAGAGAGATTACATCCCTTACGAAAAAGTACCTACGAGCTAAGTTGTAGCTGTTGAAATTCAATATTCTAAATAATTATTCAAATTCGTAATTCAAAAATTCAATTCGGATTCGTGCATTAAAACGAATAAATTGCTCTTACCTGTCAGAAGGAGAGGCGACGCATAAGACACCCCAGTCGAATGGAGGGACAAAAACGTTTTTATTTATAAAACAGGAATGCTATTTACACTTGAAGCAAGCTACTACAGCGCCGCTAAACAGGAATTACAACATACTCCCCCTCCCCCGAATTACCAGGGGGTTCATTCATAATCTGCTACTATTTCAAAATACACAGAAAAATATTACATACACATTACAAGTAATTCACATACAAATTCACCAGATACAAATTCAAAACTATCACTTAACTAAGAAACCATTCGTTAAGTTCAAGGTTATGTAACAATTGTACAGGTCTTTTAATAATTGAATTTTGTGTTTTTATCTTACAAGAACGTATTTTACCATCCCTGCCAGGAAATACATCAACAACTTTACCTAGTTTCCAAAAATGTCTAGGAAATTTTTCATCATTAATTAGTACAACATCATCAATTTTAAACTCTTTAATTTATCCTGTAGGTTTAACACAATAAGCAGATTTAAACATGCAAATATATTATTTTGACCATTTTGCCCAAAACATATTAAGTAATCTTTCGCGATGATTAAACCTTTTAATTAGAACTTTCCTGTTGGATAAGTTAGAAACAAAATTAAGCCTGGCAGGTGGTAGACTGTTCACTCTACGTCTTAAAATCATATGAGATGGAGTAAGAGGTTCAGGTTCAGTAAATTCACTAAAAATATATGTAAGAGGGCAAGAGTTGAGAATTCCTTCAATTTCAATTAAAAGAGTCTCCAACTCATCGCGAAATAAAGTTGCTCTTCCCACAGTCTTTCGTAAAGCAAGCTTTAGTGTTCGAATAAGTCTTTCGTAAAAGCCGCCCCACCAGGGTGCTCGTTTGATAATAAACTGCCAGTAGATTTTATGAGAAGCGTAGAACGCTTTCATTGTAGGATCGCTTATAATCTTCCACAAGTTTTTCAGTTCAAGTTCGGATTTCTTAAAAGTTTTTGCATTGTCAGTCAAGATTTTCGAACACAGACCACGACGACTAATAAAACGTCGAAGTGCTAATAGAAACGTTTCAGTTGTAAGGTTGTTCACTAGCTCTAAGTGAAGAGCTCTTGTAACAGCACATGTAAATAAAACAATGTAATGTTTATTCTCGTCTTTTGTGTAGAGGGGGTCTCTAAAATAAATTCCAACTACAGAAAATGGAGCTGACTGCTCTACACCAAGAGCTGGTAACGGAGCGGTGACTTGAATACCTGAAGTCGAACTAAATCTTCCGCATATCAAACATTTCTTTAAGATGTTTTTCACAGTCTGTCTCCATTTAATGAGCCAGAATCGCTCTCTAATTTCTAGTAGAGTTTCACTAACACCACCGTGAAAAACCTTTTCGTGAGAGTCTCGCATTATTAAATTTACGAAGTAATGCTTGGCCGGTAAAATAATAGGATGTTTTTGTAAATAAGAAAATTTAGATTTTTGCAGTCTTCCACCGACAGGTATCTGTTCATCTGAATCAAGGAAAGAATTAAACTATAAAATTACTGAAGTTTTAAGTAGTAGTTTGCGTGCACGTAAACAATTAACTTCTTCGGCGAAAGCATCTCTCTGTACTAATTGAATCCAAAATTTTTCGGCACCATCGATTTCTTCTGTACTTAAGTCGTCAGATCGTTTATTGAATCTATTGCAAATGTTATGCACAAAACGAAGCACCCAACTAGTAACTCGCAATAATTTCTGCAGGCTTGCTTAAATTAATTATTGAGGCTGTGTTTAATTCACATGCGAACGTAAACACTTGTTCTTCGGATTCACATGGGTCGGTAGAAGAAAAGCCACAATTCAAGCTTTTCGGCCAGTTGTTTTCCGTCGTGTGAAGCCACTGAGGACCATGCATCCAAAATTGGCTGTTAATAATCGTCTCGAGATTCGCTCCACGAGAAACATAATCTGCTGGATTTCCTCTCCCACTGCAATGATGCCAATCAGACGGATCGGAATTTGATTGGATTTCTATTACCTTCGAAACAAACTGTTTGTAATTCGAAGTTTTTCCTTTAATCCAATGGAGATCAATAGAAGAATCACTCCAAAGGAAAAATTTCAAAATAGGGAATTTAAATTTTAATGTTAAATATTTCAAAATTTTCGAGACTAAAACTGCTCCCAAAAGTTCCAACCGTGGGAGGGTTAACTTTTTGTGAGGAGAAACTCTGCTTTTAGCGGTTATAAAACTCGTGTAAATATCGTCATTCGCAGTGACATAACGAAAATACGCCACTTCTCCAAATGCTCTGGAACTTGCATCACAAAATATGTGCAATTGCAAATCCTTTCCCTTATATAAAGGATATGGAAAATATTTTATTTCCAATGTTAAGTCGATAAGAAGACAAACTTGAGAGCACCAAGTGTCTCATTTATTCTTTTATTCGGTGGGAAATTGCTCATCCCAGCCGAGACTGTATTCCCAAATTTCTTGCATTAAGCATTTTATAATTAACACAAATGGGGAAATAAAACCTATCGGATCAAATATTTTTGCTGATGTTTTTAGAACACAGCGTTTCGAATTCTTTAAATTTTTAATTAACTCAAGCAATGGTTGGGCATCTAATTTAAATGTATCATTATTCAAATACCAAATAATTCCTAAAACCTTTAAAGAACGCTCATCCGATTCACATACATCACCTATACCGTTTTCGTTCCATAATTTTCTTAATTCACTCAAATTAGTTTTAAATTTTCTTAAATTCATATTAGCATCTTTAAGAATTTCAATCGCGTTTTTTTGAGAGATCGAAAGCCTTATAAACGGATTCGGATGAACTGATGAACAGATCGTCAACATATAAAGAAGTATTCAACAGTTCACAGGTTTCTCTATAATCTTCCTTATATTTTCGTATATGGAATTTAATCGTCGCAGCAAGTATAAAAGGACTCAAGGTCACCCCAAACGGTACACGATTCATTCTCATTATTTTGTATGATTTGGCATCTCCATCATTCGGAAACCAAAAAAATCTTAAATAGTCACGATCTTCCTCAGCTATTCCAATCGTTAAAAATACCCCTTGAATATCACTACAAAATGCATGTTGATATTCGCGAAATCGCCAGATTACATCTATTATTCGGGGATTCAAAGGTGGACCCGCATAAAGGCACTCATTCAAAGATTTACAGTCTCTACCTTTCGAGGACGCATCAAAAACCATGCGAACTTTCGTCGTTTCTTTGTCTTTTCGAACCACAGCCAAATGAGGCATATAATAAGAATTAGTTTCGAAATGTGATGAACATTCCTCAACAATATTTTCTTTAATTTGATCTTTAACAATATTTTTCTATTCATTATAAAGCCAATTATTGTCTTGCATTTTTATACTTAAATTACCGAATCTGCTCTTCGCTATTGCCCAGTTATTTTCCAAATCGCTTGGTTTATCTTCCGAAAAATAATTTAGTCTCATACATTCCGTTATTAAATTTTAAATTATTCTCAATACTCGAAATATACTCGTTATCGCTATCTAACATATTTTTTTCTGTATCACTAATTCCCTTCGATTCTAATTTCCAAAATTGGGTTAAATTTTCACTTAATTGGGAACAACATTCTATTTTAAATACAGAAACGTTTTCTTTATAATGTACATCCATCGATATTCTACCCTGGATTATTGTCCCGAAAATGTTAATTTCTCCTTTTTACCGGAATGAATCTTCCAAAAATATTGCGCCCCTATTAACAATGAAATCTCATCTCCATTCGATTCGTTTAAGTCAGAAAAGTGAACATTTTTACAACTAAGGGATTTCTTTAATTCATTTGCCGATACTTTGAAAGGAGTTTCGGAAATGACATCCGTTAGGAGAGCTTCAATAGTGATCGTGTTTACAGGGTAGTTAAGGTTACATAGGGTAATTTCCACAACTTCGTATTTTTTTAATGGGTGTTCTCGAACCGAATGTGTAAATCAATAAATTTTCTTCGCGTTTCACAGGAAGCTTCATTTCAGAGGTTACTGTTTTTTTAAAAAAACATCTCTGCGAAGCGTTATCTAACAAGAGATTTATTTCCTTTTTCTCCGATTCGTTTACCAACAAAGCCCTACACGTTTCGAGAAGAATTTCGTCAAGAGTTGTATTCACATTACAGCATGAAATACTTTTCAGGGGGTGTCACATTGCAGGGAGGAACCCCGAACACATGAGTTCTCCGAGGAGATCTTTTGGTCATCAGGGTTGTTTGTGGGGATGAAAGAAGTATCGCATATCAGTTCGGAGTGACGACCCTTACAATTAACGCAAACCTTAGCCTTTTTACAAGCCCGAAATATATGGCCTCGTGTGAGACATAGATAACCAATGCCGTTTTTCCTAAGAGATAATTTCCTTTCTTCGATTGATTTCGGACAAGAATCGGAACTATGGTCATTTTTATTATCATTTCCCAAACAAAATACACACTTATTTACATTGACAACAAACGTGGAGGTCGTTGGGACATTACAAGTATTTTTATTTTTTCCACACGCTGAATCTACGTTATATTTATTAAATTTACTGTGTTTATAATTCTGTTTTTCGTTATAATAATTTCTAGTTTCTTTTCGGGGATTGGAATCATAAGAATTAAATTCTTTAGTTAAAGGCTCATTTTTCTCGTCACATTGAATTTTTATTTTTAAGAAGTCTAATAAATCAGAAATCATATTCTCCGTTTGAACGTATGATTTTCGGGTGAACTCTAATGATAAATCCCGCGGATAAGATTTTAAAATTATTGGATACATTAAGGAACTATAAGTGTCTGGATTTACCCTACAGTTTTGTAATCCTCGAATATGGATTTCACATTCAGAATACAGTTTTCGCAAGCTCAAAATGTCATCTGGTTTTCGCACAGGATTTAAATGTAATAATTTAGACATATGTGAATCACAATAATTAAATCTTTTCTGCCAAATCGCTCTTTAATTATGTTTAATGCGATTGTATAGTTATTTGCACTTAAAGTTAAATCTCTAATTGCTATTTCAGCTTCATCAATTAAGTAAGATTTTAAATAATTAAATTTCTCAACTTCACTTAAATTTGAATTATTGTGACATGCTGCTTCGAATTGGGCAAAGAAATCACTAAATTTTAAAATATTTCCGTCAAATTGTGGGATTTGCAGTTGAGGGAGTTTTAAACTTGAAAATTGTTGTTCGCTTCTAGAACTTGTAATAGGTGTGTTTCTCGACTCAGTTTCTCTTTTGTTTAATATTTTATTGGCACGCACTTTACAAGCTATTATTGAATCACGGTATTCTTGTTGTTTTTCTATTTCCTTTTCTAGGTCGTCCATATTAGTAAGAATAGTGAAATCTTTGTCAACATTCTCAAGTTGTTTTTCTTTATCAATTAATTTTGCTAAAAGTTCTTCTATTAAATCGCTTGATGCATTTTCCTTCTCAATTTCAATTAAGTTCGATAATTATGTTGCCGCCCTTCTGAGAGGTGTTCGAATTTTTTTAAGAACTTCGATATTCATTTCGTATAAATTAAATTTTCAAATTCAAATACTGTTCGCAAGATTTCAACTACACTAACAGTTCACAATAATTTATCTGAAGGTCCCTGGTTCCAGGGTTTCGGCACCAAAATAATGTTCAAATTCAAAATTCTAAATAATTATTCAAATTCGTAATTCAAAAATTCAATTCGGATTCGTGCATTAAAATAAATAAATTGCTCTTACCTGTCAGAAGGAGAGGCGACGCATAAGACACCCCAGTCGGATGGAGGGACAAAAACGTTTTTATTTACAAAACAAGAATGCTATTTACACTTGAAACAAGCGACTACAGCGCCGCTAAACAGGAGTTACAACAGTAATGCAGAGACTTTCGTCGTTAATCAGTGACTTCGCGGTTTTCACCCTGTCGATTTTCCCAAATGAATTCCAACAAAAGTACCTTTGAAAATCGATACACTGAAACTTAAAAATACCTTCATGATCATTTTGCCACATATATATTTCTATGCAAATACAACGCATTAAAGGCATTAGTTTGGATTTCATACTTTGTGGAAGTGGTATATATATAAGCTGGATATTTTCTTTGAAATCAGTTCATCCTATATCATGCAGGGCAGATTATTTTCTGCGAATCGATGCAAATTTAAATGGTCAGGAATAAAATCGGAGGTGCCAGAGAAGTAAAGGATGTTTTTTAAGAGGTATAGAAATTTAAACTGGAATAAAACAACGATGTATTATTCGATTGACATGATTTTTTTTTATTCGAAAGATAATCTTGTGAAATTACATTTTAAATATGAATTCTGACATAGGACTGCCACGGCTGGCTCGGATGTAGTCCATTCTAGACGTACAATTTTCGATGACTTTTTCCAACATTTGTGGCCGTATATCGGCAATAACACGGCGAATGTTGTCTTCCAAATGGAAAAGCGTTTGTGGCTTATCCGCATAGACCAATGACTTTACATATCCCCACAAAAAATAGTCTAGCGGTGTTAAATCACAAGATCTTGGAGGCCAATTCACAGGTCCAAAACGTGAAATTAGGCGGTCACCAAACGTGTCTTTCAATAAATCGATTGTGGTACGAGCTGTGTGACGTGTTGCGCCATCATGTTGGAACCACAGCTCCTGTACATCATGATTGTTCAATTCAGGTATGAAAAAGTTAGTAATCATGGCTCTATACCGATCACCATTGACTGTAACGTTGTGGCCTTCATCGTTTTTGAAGAAGGAATCCACCAGTCCATAAAGCGCACCAAACAGTCACTTTTTCTGGATGTAACGGTGTTTCGACATACACTTTTGGATTAGCTTCACTCCAAATGCGGTAGTTTTGTTTGATGACGTAGCCATTCAACCAGAAGTGCGCTTCATCGCTAAACAAAATTCGCTTATGAAAATCGACCATTATTTTCGAAATAAAATTGCACAATTTGAAAGCGTTGTTCAGGCGTGAGTCTATTCATGATGAATTGCCAAACCAAACTGAGAATAAATAACTTGACAGCTGTTAAATCGGTCGCCATCTTGAAAGTAATGCCAACTTAAACTTCTACACCGGAAAAAACCACTCTGTACATATAATGTGAAACATTCGAACATAATATATCCTTAGGTTCATCGATTAACAATCCATACGTCTTTGGAGCAAGATTATATTGGGGTATTTCTTTATTTAGAAATATAAGCATGTGTTTGCTCGGAATTAGAAACGATGCATGTCCATATTTTTTCACTAAAACCTTTACTTCTAGATTAGTGGAAATTTTAACGCAAAACTCATTTGCTATAGGATTGGCACGGTTGAATTATAGAAAATCATGTTGATTTGTTAAGAAATCTTCTTCCTTTCAATAAAGAATCAAAATCTGCAAATAAAACGATTTAAAAATAGTACGTTATTACTACAATTTTCAAATAATATACATAAACGAGGGGATTATAACTTAAATTCCTTTTTAAAATTTTTTTAAAGAAAGAAGCTTTTATTATAATTCCTTTAGATTTCATTGGAATATACTTGAAGAATGAAAAACGTTACGGCTTTAGAAAAAAAAGATTCACAGTTTATTAAGGGATGGCGCTTCTCGGTTCAAAGTAATGCCTGCGATTTAATTGCTGAAGAGATACTTCGGTAACAGAGGCATAGCTACTATTGAGCTCGGCGGTGTTGGGCAACTGGGCCCCCAAACTCAGCGGGGCTCTCTGATCCTGTCCAACAAGCAATCCCAACAAGATAATTTCTCCCAGATTTCAGACAAAAAATTCTAATGAAGCATTACATTTGATGATATGGAAAAAATGTTTCATTGAAAATTCAGCTTCTAGGAAGCGTGTGTTGATTGCCTAGTCGAGTGCAATATCTGAATTTACTGTTGGAACATTAAAAATTATAAAAACATTTCAGGATGCTGTTTGCCTTACAACGCATTTATCATCTGAACATTTAGTCCACTTTACTGATTATTGGAGAATCTATTTCAGAAAAGAAATTAAATCTGCAAATCTTAAATTCATTCATCAAAAAATAAAACTTGCTAAATTGCGTTGATTTAAAATTGAAAAAAATTAGGTCCTATGTACAAATCTGGTAGTTTTTTCAACTTTTATTTGTATCATTTTTTTTTTCTTCTTAAGTTTATTGTGTTTTAAAACTTTTGGGAAACAAATATGTTAACTTTAGTAAGGGTGAATAATCTGTCATCGTAACAAATGCTATATCGATATTTTGCAAAAACATATTTTGAATAAGTAAAAGTATTTTCAATCATATTTAATTAAAGTAGCGTTTTCATGTATTATATAAGTTGTAAAATAATATACTTTAAATTTAGAGCTTCGCAAACATTATCAGTTTTTGTTTTATGCCTTTATAAAATTTAAGAGCAGTCCGTTGGGTAAACACCATCGGAAAATCAATTTTGAGTTTTAGTTTTTGATATTTCTAAAATCTGCAAATAATGCCCTTTCCAATGATGTAACATACTAGTCGATTAAAGAATTAAAAAAATTTTAAAATGTTTTTTTAAAAAATAGTCAACTGATTTGCCACGCCCACTTTGACCGATAGAAATGTAAACATTGACCTTTTAAAAATGGGATACTCTTCCAAAGCCATTGTCGGTTTCATTTGTTCCCACAAAATTTCTAGTAGAATTACTGTAAGCGTAACTGTTAGGGTTGTTTACCTATTTTTGGCGCTCTCGAACACGTTTTGATTCAGCGCTTATCGTTTATCAATATTTAAAATTTCTGAAATTTAAAAAATTTTTATTTGAAAGATGCCAAGATCTGAGCAGGTTTTCATGAAAATCAAAGGTGAGTATTATCCATGTAAGAATACTAATAATAGTAAAGTAAGTACCACTGATAGTAAATTAAATGCTCAAGCTCTGGGCATGCACATAACTCAAAAGAGTCATGTGCAAAAGAAAAGAAAATTCCCAATTTAAAAGAGAGTTTTTCTTCTTTTGATGATAGCGTAGGTATTATTAAGGCAATCATGAATTTGAATATTATTGCATTTGTTTTCAAGAATGAAGTTCATTGTAAAATGTGCAACAGTGGTTTAGACACGCAAGGTTTAAAAGGCAAGTCTGGACTGGTTATTACGTTTGTCGTGAAATGTTTTACTTGTCCAGATGGTGTAGAATTCTCTCCTTCAAATTTTCATGAAGGAACGCAATTTGCTACAATAAATACCAGGTTTGTATATGCGAAATTTAAATGCTGCCAAACCTGCTTACGAGGATTAAATACAAAGTGCTGCGAAGGAAGCTGTTTGTGAAAAGGAAGGTAACAAAAATATTGCGGTAGCTGTAGTTTGAGCATGGAGGAAGCCTGTCAACCAACAAGGGCCCCAACACGTGTAGGCAAAAAGTTGTAAAATATTATCATTAGTCTTATTAACATAGTTCCTTTTTACTCTTTAAAAATCGTCTATCATTGATTTCAAACGGTTACAATTTTTTCATGAAATTTACATCTGTGTTTCCTCAATAAGAAATCCTTAAAAGCAGATGTCGTTTCAGTCAAAGTAATAAGAAAACAAGGAGTGGTATAGACTCGGAAAGGCGACTGAAAAATTCCTCCGCTTCAAAAAGATCGGTTGAAGTAAAATGCAGATATCGTTTAGAATGGATAAATAATGCTGGTTGCCTGTAAATTACAATATCCCTTCGTCTGTTGATTGATTTATTGTAAATACAAAGGCTACACTTATTCGGAAGTTTGTGTAGAGTGCAATGAAGGTGAATATATTTTGTTTAGCTCGGCTCGTTTTTACTTGTATAACGTCTAAAAAAACTGAATGTGCATTCAAGGTCAGCAAGGGTTCGAAAGTTGTCTTTCCTTCTGAGAAAAGGTAGAGCTAGGGGCTTTGTCACTCTCCCAGTTGCCACTTAACTGTCCCATATAAAAGCTAGCCCGTGGTGTGGAATTATTTGATCAAAATGCAATGCTTTCTAAAATGAGTCATTCTAAAAGCCTGCCGATATACGAGAGGATTAAATTCTGTTTTTCATTTCCCACGGTTAATTCTATTTCTTTCGTTGCGATTATTCAAGTGGTGAACTGCTTAAACTATGAGCGAAAATAGAGTATACCCTAGCGGCGTTTTAAAACGAAAAATTAAAAAAAAAAAAAAACACAAAGAAAACGTTTCTTAGAAATGTCCAAAAATATCATCTTTTTATTTCAACAGTCAACAAGTACAACTTATTTGGATTGTAAGAGTAAGATTTTTGTTTTTATTATTTACTTACACCATATAATAGTTGCGTTTTGAAAAAATGAGCTGCCTTTTCAGAAATACGCTGCGGTTTTCATTTTTCTTTATTCAGAGAAACTTTTGTCATTTATATAGATGTTTTGGTTACTTTTTTTTTAAAAAAAAAATTGTATTAGGTGTACCACTTTGCTACCACTGTTTTTTACCGAAATTCGAGACTTTATTGTAAAAAACTGATTATACATTTATGATTCAATAATTGCGTTCGATAAAGATCACCTGTGATTGTTTCAGTCGGTTTTAACAACTTATAATACACTACGCCAAGCTGGTCCCACCAAATGACATGCTGGTCTTCGACGTCAAAATCACCATTCTTGAAGCGTTGAAACCACTCTCGGCACGTTCTTTCACTAATAGCGGCCTCACCACAGGTACTTGAGAGCATTCGATGAGCCCCAGCCACAGATTTCTTCATATTAAAGCAGAAAATTAAAACCTCCCGCAAATGAGAATTTGGCTCGTAAGCTGACATGTTTAATCGAGAATAACTTTATGATGCAGACACAAAGCGACTAATATTTCGATGGAGTTATGTTTACAAATACCTAAGCTTATTGTATGACATATACGATCTATTTACACTGGCCTCAAAAAGTTAAGGTACAACCGGGTTTTTGTGTCTAATTTGCAAATGAATGAATGTAGAAACAAAAAATTTGGAGGATATGTGCATTAAATAGTTTTTTATTGAATGCGTCATAGAAATTTGTATAAGTGTATTGCAAAAACGATTTATAACAAAAAAAGCAATCTCTGCGGAAAAGTTCATTCTTGGAGAAAACAGCACATCACAGTGTTATGTGGTAAAATGGCATAAAAACAATACAAAAATGGGTTCTAAAAAGGAATGTGTCCACCCCTAACTTGAATGCATTGGCGGCATCGATTTCCCATGCTGTTTATTAAGTTGTCGGACACCGGAATAGGAAGCGAAGACCAGACACAGAGTAAGCCTTGTTTCAGCTCATGTAACGACCTTGGAGGAGGATTTAAAGCAGCAACCTCTCTGCCAAGATAGTCCCAAAGATGTTCTATCGGATTCAGGTCTGGAGATCGAGCTGGCCATTCCATTCGTTCCAAACCGTGATCCTCCAGATACTCCTCAACAATCCGAGCTCGGTGAGGTCGTGCATTATCATCCATCAGAATGAAGTCGTTACCAATAGCAGCAGCATATGGGTGGACATATGGATCAAGGATCTCATCCTGATATCTAAGACCAGTTACGGTTCCTCCATGGAACACATGCAGGCCAGTGTGGCCACCGAGCGAGATCCCTGCCCAAACCAGCATTCCACACCACCTCTATAACTGTGTCTTTCAACAGTGTTGGGGATTGATGGTATCTAGTGCGCTGTTCCCTCCAGATCAGTAGACGCCCTGATCACTCTCCATTGTAAATCTGGACTCGTCTGTGAACAGCACAGAAGCCCATTGTTGCTGCGTCCAAGAAACATGTTCTCTCTTGCCCAGCATAAGCGGTTCCTTCGCAGTCGTCCGTTGAGGGGAACGCACACAACTGGTCTTCTTGCATACAGACCTGCATTGTGAAGACGATTTCGCACCGTAGTAGCGGAGATTCTTCTTCCTGATGCTTGAAAGTGGTCTGCAACGAGCTGCGGCACAGCAGTGGTTCTTCTCCTTCGAGCCGAAAGAGCTAGAAAACGGTCTTCTGCAGGTGTTGTAGCTCGTGGTCGTCCTGGAACAGGTCTTCTAGACACAGAATCTTCGGATTGGTATTGATCCCAAAGTCGCTGAACAACACTACGAGACACATTGAGACGTCTAGCAGCATCAGTCTGCGACAATCCCATTTCCATCCATCCAACTGCCCGCCACCTTAACGAATTGGGTAAACGACGTCTCTGAGACATTTTCTAAACTCTATTGACTATTGTCACCGAAACTGCCAACAACTGTTGAAAATCAACACAACTTACACACAAAAGTACGAAAGCTTGATATTTGCATATTTTTCTCTCACTCATAAATATACGTTCTTTTCTATAAAATAACAGTGGTAGCAATTGTTTTTGCATTAATGTTTTTAAAGTTCGTTATTATCATTCATGTAAACTATGCATTTTATTGTTACTGCCATTTTTTTTATGGTGAGCTTCGAAAAACATGTTGTACCTTAACTTTTTGAGGCCAGGGTATTTCGACTACCACTTACCACTACTGCCATCTATTGCAAAACGGCGGAAGCAAAGTTGTACACCTAATATATAAGTTGAAAAGTAATCTGGTAAAAAAAAAATAGAGCCTTGCAGGTATTATTAGTTTTATGTCTTTACAATGTTTAAAATAATTTTTTTGAAAATGTGTTTTCTATTCCCTTTTGTCTATTTTTTTCTGTTCAAGATAGAACCTTGAAACTTTTGTGCCGAATTTCCTTTAAAAGTTAGCATATGGAAAAAGTTATGTAAAAGTGTTTATAGAAGTTAGTACATGGAATTAGGTCTGAAAGCTCTAAATATTTTTTTAAATGTTAAAGTTAATATTTTTAAACTCTTCGCGTTTTTTTTAGGTTAAGATATAAAAAATAATTATTGAAAATCCAACAAGGAAACCTATTTTGAATTACGGATTAACTTTTGTTCCTAATAATTTAAGTGAAAAAATCTCCTTAAATAAATAAAATTTATGAATTGAGTACTTTATAAAAGATTAAAAAACTTTATAACAATATGTTTTAAAAAAAAATGGCTTGAAAAACTGACTTATTTTGAGAATCAATTTAATATTGTAATCTAAAAGTAAACCATACACTACTTTTAATATTGCGGTCTCCAAAAAGTTACTGATAAAGAGCACTGTGTGCCCTTTAGACACAATAGTGTAATTTGTACTATTTTAATCTATTGTAGAATATAAAGAAGAATGTTCATGAATGAATAAGAGCTTCATGTTACATATAAGAATGTTTCACAATATATAGAATCAATCTGCATGAAAGACACTTGAGTCATGTGTATTTGCTAATTGCGTTCGAATTAACTTATAATGTCAGTTAACAAATAACAGAAAAATAATTTAAGAATAAAAATATATTAATTAGAACATTTGTGCATAGTCGAACATTCGCATTAAAAATGTGAATATTTATCGAGAGTTCTACATTTAATTTTTCATAATGTCTTAATTTCAATGAGGAATAATTAGAGATTTAATAGGACTCGAATGATTATTTTTGTGGGTTGGTTGATGACCCAGAATGTAAAGCAATTTAATTTTATTATATTTTTAGAATCTTCTGCAGCACATGGTCCATCAGAGTCTACAGAAGTAGAATAAAACAAATATTCTAAGGAATATGAAGAATCAATTAATACAGGGGTGTCCAACACGCGGCCCACACAATCAAATTTAAACAATGAGTAACGAAAGATAAATTCAATAGAAACACCGTAATTTTCAAGAAAATGGCAACACACACTGTAATATTTGATCATTGCATTATTATATTATCTGTGTCTGTAAACTTGAAAATAATAAAAACAATAATAATAATTAATCCGTTTTAAATTTCCACTCCAATAAATGTTTTTTTGTTTCCAAATCTGATATAAAGACATATGTTTTTATATGCGGCACGCGAGATTATGTTTTCTCCGAAGTGGCCCGCAAGGTCATTTGGGTTGCGCACATTTGAATTAATATATGCTCTTTAGATAGAGGTAATTTTGGTGAAATCCTTACAGAATCCGAAAGAAAAATAATTTTCAAACTGGGACCATTTAAGCCTCAATGACCATTTCCAAAGTATCCTGTATCAAACCGATGTTTTTCCCATTTTCATCATTCATATTTGAACAAGGCCGGTATAAAAATGTTACGACCATAGTTGTGTTATTCAGTTTCGTTAAGACCAGACAGTAGGGTAAAAACTTTTTGAAAATCGATTTTGAGTTTTTGATATTTCTAAAATTTAAAAACCCTTACCTTTCCAATGATGTAATATACAAGCCATTATATGAATTAGAAGTACTTTAAAAAAACTTTTAAAAAATAATCAGCTGCCCCGGTCACGCCCACTTTCACAGATTAAGTGTAAATATTGACTTTTTAAATCTGAGAACTTGCCAAGCCTCCACAAAATTTCATTTAATCATACACAATTAACTGTAGATTAAATTACACTTAACTGCGATTTTAGTTTGTTTACGTCCTTTTGGAGCCAAGTTTGTAAAAACGATGAAAATATTTACTTTTAAATTGAAATTTAGTACTTGGAAGAAAAAAAATTGTAGTGTAAATAGAAACAAATAGAGAAATTTCTCCTTTCGAAATTTTTATACTTCTTAAATACTTAATAATTTGTTTGTGATAATTTTGTTGAAAATGTGCTATTTGAAAAAATGATAGTAATAAAATTATTTTCAATAGCTTAAAAATGAGACTAAGACCGAAATGAGAATGTCTTTATTGCAACCAATATAGATACTGAACAGGCAATAGTTGTTAAAATATTGTATATGTAAAACACCTGCTTTTCATCAAAACAATAGTAAAAGACATTTCAAACCATTCACTAAATCAATAGAAATAGAAGGGAAACCAAGATTATTATCCTTCATTACCTTGCATAATAAAATTATAGGATACAATTTTTTTTTTTTTTTTTGATAAAGTAAGAGACTTTTTTTTATAAAAATTTCTGTTCTCTAAAATTTATATTTTTAAAAATGTGAAAATGTAATGTTTTTTAAATGCAATTATGTATACTGAAATGACATTTTTAAAATATTCTTAAAAGATCCAAATATAAAGCAGATATAACAAAAAAAACAATTTTCAATACATTCATAATATTAATGCTCAGTGAACTAACAGTTTGTCTTTGAAAAAAACTAATTAATATATTTAAAAAAAATTTTCCTTCAGTATAAATATAAATGTCTAATTGACACACAATAAAAATCTGAGTATTTATGTGTAACAGTTTCTGAGAAAAGGGTATGAGATGACACATCAAATGTGATGTTTGATGTCTTTGCGAGAAGCTAGTTACGTACATAAATTTCATGTTTAAAAACATAAATAGTTTTATTTTGGCTGTTTTAGAAATCATTTGTCCAGTTTAAAGTAATTTTTGAAGTTTAAAACGTAGAAACTGTCTGCAAAAGCAAAACCTAATGATAACTACAAAATCCCAGTGAAAACTTTCAAAATGTTGTATATATATAATCAGGTATTTTTTATATATATATATATATATATATATATATATATATATATATATATATATAAATACCATCTCAAATTCATACAAAAACCATATTGATTCATTTTCACATTATACATATATTGCTTTATGTTCAAATTTGATATCTGTAAAGCATGAAAGATACTAATTCTTCAAAAATTGATACAGAATTGAGAAAATTGATGTAATAGTAGAAATTATCTCGTTAAAAAAAAACTGAAAAATGCTATTCTGGGATATTTAAGACTTATTTTGTTTACTATTTTAGGCAAAATAAATTGCCAAGATGCTAATGTTCAATAAAATAGGACAAATACATGTTCTAATTCAATATTTTGGTGATTAAGTGGCACTTTATTGTGAAAATTCAATTTTCTCAAAAATTATGTTTTTAAAAGTGTATTCATGTTTTTCTCAGAATATAATGTATGAATTAAATTTTTTCCCTTATGTTACTTATATGTAACTATATATACTTTCATGTGAGTTTTTTGGGGATTTTCCCAAAATATTTGACAGGAGTCCATATATCGTGACAAAAAATGTTAATTTTTTAGAAAGTTCATAGTGATATTTTTATGTTACATGTTTCGAGAAAACTAAACAATATATTTTAAATATTTCACTTAATTGCAAATATTAGTGTTTATTTATTGTTCAGACAAGTTTTAAGCTTTAATAATTCAAAAGTTTTTCAGTAATAGGTAACTAACAACAACTCAGATGTGTAATGCTTTTTGTCGTTGCGAGAAGCCACCAATTCATACACCAATTTCATATTTAAAAACATAAAAACAGTTTTATTTTTGACTTTTTTAGAAATCTTTAGTACAGTTTAGGGAAATTTTTGAAACTTTAAAAAATTGTGTTTGCATGGGTTCATACAAATCCATAGTTAATTTTTTCTCAACGTCGTAAAATCATGAGTTTCCAAATCATGACTTTTACACATTGATACATGTTTACATTATATTTCTGATGTTATAGGGAAAAATTTGATATTTGTAATCATTGAAGCTAAAAATTATTCATCGATTGCTAGAGATTTGAGTAGATTGGTGCAAAATGCCAAAAAAAATCTCCTTGAACAAAAACTGAAAAATACTATATATGTATTTTCTGAACTTTTTAAGAATTTTTTGTTTCCTATTTTATGCTTAAAAAACTATGAAGATACTATTGTTTAATAAAATAGGGCAAATACATGTTGTAATTCATTTTTTTTTGTGGTGTGGAGTACCTTTTTACACTTAAAATGCAATTTTCTCTAAAAAATTGTATTCAAACTGCGTGTACCTTTTACTCAAAAAATAATGAATGAAACTACTTGCAGTTTTTACTGCACATAAATAATATGTAACTATATATAATAGAGCTACTTTCTTGGAGATTTTCCCGAAATATTTTGCTCAGAAGTAGTTATCGTAAAAAAAAAAAGACAATTTTCACAAATTTCAAAAGCGATACTTTCACGCTGATTTTTTTTTTTTTTTTTTTTTTTTTTTGAAAAAAGTAAACAATATATTTGAAACATTTTACCAGTACTTAAATAAAAAAGGCTAATTATTACTCAGGCAAAATTTGAAGTTTTTATATCTAACTATTTCTGAGAAACAGGTGCCTAAAATGGCTCAATTTAAACATTGTCGGTATAGGGAGGGGGGTACCGACTATGCTTTAACCTTTTGGAGACGGTGGTTTTCGGTCTAAAATTTTCACAGGACAGCACTTTTAGCCACGCTGACTTCGCCCTTTTTTCTCACTGATTGATGCTACCCTACACCGACAAATGAAGCAAGGGTCTCCTGCTGTGAAGTGGGGATGTCTGCGTATTAGAAAGTCCCTAAATGCGAAGATTTCCCGTTCTTAGGGAAACATGTTTTCTTAGTAACAGTTACTAATGATTTCAGTCCAAGAAGTCTAGAAACATTTATTAATTTTTTATTTTTTTTAAAAAAGGAGACATTTCCCTATAGTTTAAGTTGCATTCCACCTAGATTTCATCTTCAATATTTTTAAAAGCATTGAGTGAAATAGCATAGAAAATTTATTACTATATAAAAAGTGCTGATAATATAAATTATTGCGTAAAAAAAGAAGCACTTATTTCTTTTTAATTAAAGGTACAATAAACTTAGATAATATGAATTAAATTTTGTTAAATAAAACTTATCTATAATTTGATTTTCAGTAAATTCATTAAAATATGTAAATTATTATAAATTCATTTTTCTTTCTATTAAATGCCGGAATTTTTGTTACACAAACTTAATTTACATAGGTGTCAAAAATAATGTAATTTTTAATTAATTATAATAATGTATAATCAATAATATAAAATAAAATAAAATGGAGAATGTGTGCTTGTGCTTTATGTCATAATGTAAAATTTAGATTTGCTTATATCGTTAAAGAATTATTCTAAAATAGTTTAACACTTTGAAGCTCTATCTTTTTTTAAATGAAAATATCTACTCTGAGACACTTGCACACGGCTTCAATCGAGAAGAAAATTACGTTAAATATGTGTTTTGTTTAAAAGTTGTTGTACGTATGTGCAACATATGCATTCCAATGGACATCGTCAAAAATCAACTATGATTCTTAGGAAACTGCACTGTTAATGATTTTATAATTGTTTTTCTCTTTTAGATTATATTTTCAGAATACATGGTACTCTTAATTCATTCTGTTTTGATGTATTAGAATCCATAATACTTAAAGAATTCTTAGAATAAGTTTAAATTTTATTTACAAGTATTTTTTCAAAAATTAAAATTATATTTTCTTTTGATCAAATTCTTTCTATATATACTGAAAATTATGATAAAACATTTACTGTGGCAAATAAATGAGATGAACAGCAGGTAGGTGTTTCGCATTATGCTATAAGATGTGAAAATTCTAAGGCTATAAATGTTGGCACATGTTAAATAGTGCTACATTGTAGTAACTTCACGTTGTCGTGGTGTGGGAATTAGAAGTAGCTCGGCTATCGTTCTCGTTACTTAATCGTCATTTAAATTACGAGGACCGTCTTATTACTCTGTTCCTAATGGAACTCGTAAATGAAATTTTAATAATTTTTCAATTTACCTACGTGTCCCTAAAAATAAATTCTTTAAATACACATAAGAAATTTAAGATTATATTTTTTTCAACAGTAAAATAAATTGTTTTTATTTGTAAAGAAGAGGAAATGCTTTTGAATTTTAGAATACTTGATAGTAAAGTACAAACAATAAGCTGGTATCAAAGACAAAATATTATGACTACAAACATTTTTAATTTGCCGAGGAGCTTCATGTATCTCGATAAACTTTTTTACATAAAAGGATTATATTCTTCTTCTTTGTACTGAATTGTTTCTTTTGCGAGTAATGACAACATACTGGGCTTCTGGATTTTTTCGACTTTTGTACAAGAAAGTTATATTCTTAGCCTTTGGATAATCCTTACTTTTTATTTAAAATATCAAAATAATTGCATAATGCATAAATTCTAAGATTACTGCTCTGATTTTTGTGCAATAGTGAACTGATTTTGTGCGTAAGGTAGAGCCAATATATTCCTACGAAGACAACTCCTTCGATCAACATTCAAAACAATTACAAAAACATTTCCTTCTCAACGCACTGATTCCTCAATCGAGTTGCAGATAACTGTGACAACAATTTATCTTCACTTTTTTCAAAACGAAGAAAGACTTTAGCTTTAAATATCACCCCCTCCTCTTTGTTTGAACAGTCCCCTAAAGCAATACCATCTTGAAGGACCAGACCACGACAGAGTTTTGATGACGTCACGAAAGGAGGGAAGGCTTTGCAACTCGCAGTGGTATTCAGGAATATAAAGCTTACGACATTTTTTTTTCTGGTCGTAGCTAATATTTCCACATTAATATTGATTATTTTTTATAATTCTCATTTAGAATATTTTCAGATAAAAGTTATGTATTAATACGTTCAGAGAATGTCTAATATTTTTCAGGAAAAAGGAGGAAATATCACTGGTGAAAGGCTCATAACAATGTAAGAAACATCCAAGTAAAAACTGACTCAATATAGAATATTTTCAATCAGATAAAAAAAAAAAGATATATTTACTTGCAAAGAAATATGAAAAGTAAGGCATTAGAGGCATATTAATAAAAAAAACATGTGAATTTAGCAATATTTTGCTGTAATCAATGAATCATAATCATAATAAGATTAAATGTATGCACAAATATAAACAAATAAAGAATGCAATACATGTAAAAATATATACAAATACAGAACTGACACAAACAGTTTTAGATACCTCAGTAATTATACAGCAAAAATAGGTTGTAGATTATGCGTTAGAAAATATATACAGTAGAAAAGAATATTTTACCTATAAATCTATCAATAAAAAAAGAAAAGTTTTCATATAATATATCATTAATGAGCCAATGTATTGATTACTTCCGAGTTTTGAATCATTTGGACTAGTACTGATATTATTCAAACTAATTTTTGCATTATTTTTATGCGTGAAAGATAAATATTATGCCTAGGTAAAAATATTTAAAAATCAAACAAAATTTTTTTAATTAAAAAAATAGTATTTCACATTCAATATACTTTGAATGCTAAAATCTTCATGGAAATGATTTAAACGAATAATATAAATAAATAGAATTTTTCTGTAAATAATAGTTATGAGAACTATTTTAAACATGTGCATAAAATCTATTTTGAATAAAAAAAAAATGAAGTACATGTACATTGAATATTATACCAATCGATAATTGAATATTTAAACAAATAAAACAGTGAAATATAAAAATCAACATTGATCTTATTGGCCTTAAATTTCTTTATTTTTCGATTATGCTTCACCGTTAAAATTTCTTCATTGCGCTTTTTGAATAATTATTTAAGCATATATTCCCAAATGTAATGAATATATTTTTAAAAATATGAAAATGCAGGTGTGTTTTTTTTGCATAAGATGACTGACTGAGACGAATTCCACAATTCCTCAAAATGCTTCTGTTGGGCTTGTAAACAAGATAATTGGCAATTAATTTTAAGAAATCTTGATTGAATGTTTTCGATATTAACAAATTAAAAATGAAAATTGCGTTGAAATGACTTTTAGAAATATTTGTGGGCATTTTAAATCTCTTTATTGTTTCAGAAGTCTCAAATGTTTTGTCCTGCATTTTCCGAATCGAAAGTTATCTCTTTATTTGAAAGAAATATGCATTCGCAATCGGAGCATCCGAGTTTTATTTTATACACGCATAACCCATAATGTACATTAAAATTTTATTCTCTAATTTATTTGAAATGTTTAATACTTCGTTAAAATCCTTAATATCTACTTTAACATAAAACATCTCTCCTGAATAATTTGAAATTAAATTTTTCAGTTAAGGTGATGGCGGGCCATTAGTTTAACACCTTACATGACATCTAGATGGCGTTGGCTATTGCGAAATTTTTGGCACAAATATTTGTCTCAAGATTCCCAAGATGGGCAATAAATTTCTCTCTCGGGTAACCTTTTCAATGAAATTCTCCCCTTCAGTGAAAGGGAACACGCGGGGGGCTAAGGGAGGGGTGACGGTCGTCAAACTGGTAAAATAAATGTTAGCTCTTTTTTTTTCTTTTTCGGGCGAGGGGTTAAAGCAGCAGAGTGAATCTTGACCATGAAAGACTTCTCATGTCTGGACATTGGTCAATCATCAAACTTTTCAACTCTTGGACCCCTTAGAACTGTAACATGTTTTTCGAGGAAACCCCTTCCTCGCTGAAGGGAATATATCTTAAAAATAATATTTAAAGTATATAGATAAACATATTTTTGATATTATATGTAAAGACAATTTTAAAAAATATTTTATTTTTATTAAAAACTTTTATGATGTAATTTTAATGTTATTTACTCATTGATAATATAAATTTGTGATCCAAATGTCACCTACGCATGCATTATACTTAGTAACTGAGATATGTGTTCACAATTTTTTTACACAAACTATCGACGCATAAGCTTTTTGAAATTATCTGCAGTAGCATTTCATATTCCGTGTTCAATTCGTTTTTGTATTTTGTTTTTGTTGCCAATCGCATTAAAAATATTTTTCACTTTCTAAATACATTTTTGTGAATGGCATGAAAATGTTCATAGCTGTGTGAGAAATTCTGCGTATATGGCATGAATTGGTAACCTAAAATGTAGGTCTTCTAGCTTAAATTTAAATTTTAGCATCGAATCTGTTCATATGTCGATAATTTTTTTTTTTTTTATCTTCTTCATTGTACGTGTTTTTTCCCCCACAAATGTAAAAGGTTTCAAAACATTGTACTAACTAGTATAAAAGTACTTCGTGGAACTCGGGATAGCAAACAATAGTATATTCACAATCTACTGCATAAAATAAAGTTTTAAAATTCATTTATTATATTACAATAAAAGTTTAAAAAAATTTCGAATTATGTATAAATAAAATTTTTAATTTTAGTCTATAATCTTTAGATAATTGTAACTAAAATTTCATGAGAACATAAATCCATTTTTGCATACATATTTGTAATTTTTCTTTCCATTTTTTTTTTTTTTATTGGGACTTGGAACACAGTTTGTCGATCAATTCTCTAGATAAATGATGTACAGAACGAAACTGTTTAATTTTTCCTGAACAAATGATTTTTAAAGGAAGAATAGGTGGATTTAAAGCAATGAAAAATTAAATTTCACGTTTTAATGAACAAACAGTATGATACAATTTTACTTTTATACAATAGAACAGGGGTTGGCAACCTATTTCACGAGAGGTACAATTCAAGTGGTACTCTGAATTACTCAACAAATTGTCAATTTTTGAGAGGATGGAAGATGATAAATTTATAATGGTCCTTATTATACGAAGATCTCCAGAATTATATGGACAATTGCGAAATTTCGAAACATAAATTTACAGCTATTTTGTGAATTATTGGATGTCATTGCTGGTGAGATTTAATTGTTTGAAAAGAGAAGATCGCGTGCACTCTGCTCTCCGCTTTTGGTTGATTTTGAAAAAGGCAAGAAAAAAAAATTCTGTGTGTGTGTAGCGCACTTCCTTCAATAGAATCCTTCTCTGTAGGGGAAGAGGGCCACAGTCTTTACGACTGTGAAACGAAATATTTGTTCTTTTTTTTTTTTTTTTTGGGGGAGTAAAATAGTGTCGACTCTTGACCATGAGAGAGATCTAAAATGGCTTTCTTACTTTTCGACTCATGGATTCTGATAATTTGTTATGAATGCTTTATTCGTTTCTAAGTATCAAAAAAAATCCTATGTATTTTGCAATCTAAATTTTAGGAGCTGTTCTTGTTTTAATATAGATTTTACGTCAAATGTCTTTTAAAATGTCAATAAGTTGTTCGCTCTCCTTGATTATAGGTGTTTTTTATCCACAAATAAAAAAAAAAGTTCATTTTCCATTACAAAACGATTTATGCAAAACGAATGTATTAACGTGAATAAATTTGTTTTGTTGGTCCCGGTACAGTAAACAATGGAAATATTCACAATCTAGTTTTAAAGAAAAACGATTTAATATTCTTTTTTATAATGGAATAATAAATGTTTCTAAATGTATTACAAAATAAAGTTCTTATGTACAAAAAAGTTTCAGAAAAATAGGTATACACTTACACTGTATTACATTATTAAAGGTTTAAGGGAAACAATTTTGAATAGAGTTTTCTTTAAAAGTAGTTTTTAAATAAATGTTAAAAGGTTAAAGGTTATCAATTTTAATATTTTTTCTAAGATAGTATGCAGCTATTTCATTAAAAAACTGGTTAATTATGGTTTTGACCATTACTTTACGTATGTTTGTAAAATAATTTTTAAATTCAAAAAAATATTTTATATAATAAAATGGTACGTAAATGAAAATAAGCATTACAAAATTATTTCATGTTCAGCAAAAAAAAAAAAAATAAAAAGGAAGAAAGATATTTTGAAATTAAAATTACTTTTTAGAGAACGATTAAAAATATCATTATAAGGGAGAGAAAATAGGCTGGCAATTAATTATCGCACAATTAATCAAGCATATAATATATAAACATTGCTTTTACTTTTTCTAAGAAATTTATGTTTATTTAATGAATATATGTCAATAATAATTTTTCAATTTGGAAGTTAACATTATATTTAAATCAAAGAAAATTGCATTATTGTTTAATTTTTGGGCATATTTGGTAACAAAATAATAGTTTCATTCTATGTAGGAATCCAAATAAATGGCTAAGTAATATACTTAATTATAAAAAATATATATCACGGACTGTTTTTACGGTATCCTGTTCGAGAAGATATAGGAGGTCACAGTAGGCAAGAGTTTGTTACGAACTCGTGATCGACGTGGTGTTGCATCGTCGGTTTGAATTCTGGTGTCCCTGCTGAAGATCCGCTATGTAGAATTGATTGATTGATTGAATATTAACGTCGCACTGTTCAGCTACACGAGGGCTTTTGGCGACGGACCACGTAATTTTGAACCATAGTCAAGTGACGAGGACGACACCTGAGCTTGCACCTCCCATATCCTAACTACCACACCAATGAAACGTTTTAGCTCTCAGATTTAACGTTCATCGCGCCCCTACACGACAGAATCTTCAGCGGTATAGGCTATTCATGACACGCCAGCCACGAGTACGTTACCTTGACCACAGGGTATCGAGCCACTTTTCATTCCAATCATATATGATAATATATTTTACACTATTTTTTTTTTTTCACAAAAATGTGCTGAGAATTTTCGGTGCGGCTTAGAATCTGAACATAAATGAAAAAATAAGTTTCTGTTAATTAAATTAGAAAACAATATTTTGTGTTAATAATTGTTCCAATGGTTTATGGTAAAGTTTTACGTCAAATATAAAAAATCGATGGGAAAAAAATTTTTTTGTTAGTTAAAAAAGAAAAATAATAATAATAATAATTGCATTACAATTTAGATTAAAAATTTTAATTTCTGAGCAAAAGTAGTAATTTGTGTTCGGAGTTATTCACAACTTTCGATCAAGTATAAAGTAAGTATACTCTTTCATTCTTCGTTAAGTCATTTCGCAGAATTTAAATATTCTTACAGACATTCCTTCAATAGACAAAAAAAAAATCTAAGCTGTATAATTATAAACGATTTTTTTTTTAAAGCACACACAGAAAATATTTAAAACTTTCTAAATTTCGTCAGATTTGAGATGTTAAATCTCTGTACATCATAAATCTTTTCCATTGCCCACTATTTGTAACAATTTAAAGTTACCATAATTTCAGCTGGCGACTATATTTCAGAAAGATATCGCCAAAATAAGTATTCGTAGCCAAGAATAAATTCGCTTTTCAAAATCTGTTTGAGATAGTCCTAACTACGCCAAAAATAATTCAGAATGAACTTAAAAGTTTTAAAGTTAATTAAGAAAACATAAAACTACACTAGTCAAAGAGGGAAGCTTGCTTTCTTATATACTATTTAATTCTACTCTAAAAAAAATGTTTTTTCTGTTATTTTTTGCGTTTCCACCTCCTATACTTTAACATAGAAAAGTCAAATTTCATTTTGCAAAAATGCTGAAAAACTGTGTAATTTTCCAAAAATCAAAAATTCAAAAAACACTATCCATTAAACAATTATTTTCTTTATATCCATAAAATTTTTATTATTATTGGAGCTTTTTCCTGCCCACAAATGTCTTTGCCGTTTCATCCCTATCCTTTTACCATATTTATCCGAGTGAAAAGATAGCACGCTTTTAACGCGCAATTATTTTTCATCTTGCAAAATTTCAATATACTTTTCTTAAGATTGAGTAGCCATAACATGATTAACAGAATTAATACAGCAGATTTCCTCAAAAACAATAACCGTATTAAGAATATTTAGCAATTCACTGAAATATGTTAATCAATATGCTATATCATTCAAATAGGATGGATAGCCTGGAAAATGTAAGGATATGTATTTTATTTGATGAACAGTTGGATACATAACAATAACGAGATATTACTATAAAATGGGTAAAGTTTTAGGTTATGTGTTATTAATATTTAATTTTATTATAATTAATATTTTAACTTTTAATATTTTTAAGATAATGATTTGATAGATTAAAAAAATATATTAATTTAAACACTAATTTATCACATTAATAACATCTTGATTTACAAATAATTAGTGATGTTTGCATAAAAATGCATCAGTTTAAAATACTCCGTTATCTTCAAAACTAAAAATAAATTCAATAATGACTTAAGTATAAAGTAATACAATAATATAAATATCCTACCTTTCCTTATATCCAATGGTATCGCTGATGATCTGTTCACTACATTTCATATATAAAAACACCTGGTACGGTAATGCACTTTTTCACAAGCTTTAATGGAAGACTGGTGAATCGATGGTCAAACGCGAGGAAAATCGTCCCTCCTTTGGTCATGTGACTTGTTGTTGGGGGAGGTCTCAGTCGCAGCCTGTTAATCAAGACAAAGCTTTCTAGAAAGAATAAGCTCTGACACTCCAATGACCTGAAAGTAGTCACGTGATCAAATGAGGGAAGGATTTGGTGGGAGAAAATGATTGTATTCACAGTTCCATCTTGTATGCTGAAGTAGTTGATAGATTTTCTCACTTGTATTTATATTCATTACTCAGGATAAATTGACTGGTTTTTCTGGGAAAAGGATTACTCAGGATTTCTTTATTAACCATAAAGAAAAAGGTACGATATTTATATTACTGAATAACTTTATTCTTGTCATTGAATTTTTTTCTTTTGAGTCTTGAGAACACAATATAATAAACTGACGCATATATGCCAACATATATATGCCAACATCCTTGATTATTTGTAAAAAAGGTATTTTGTTTTATAAGAGAAATTAGTGTTAAGTGTAAAATTAGTGTTTTGTTTATTCTGTCACAAATCTTAATTAACTGAAAATTATTATTAATAACTTAACCTAAAGCTGCACACATTTCATAATAATACCTCGTTAATGTTGTGTACCAAATTGTTCCTCTAATAAACCGGGGCTGCCGTACGTTTCTGTGTTTCGTTTCCCAAAAGATGAACAGTTGTTACAAACTTGGAAAAAGAAAATTCCTAGGAATTTTAAAAATACTAACAATAGTTTAGTGTGCATTAAACATTTCCCTGAATCTTTCATTGTGAGAAAAGATAAAATTACAGACAAGACTGGTGCTGTTATAGAAATACCAAGAGTGTATCCAAAATTATCAGAGAATGCATATCCTTGCATTTTCCCTGGTTTTCCATCCTACTTGAATGAAACAATTGAAGAACGCTCGCTGACAATTCAACGAAAGGAAAAAATGAAACAAATAGACGAACAACTGTTTACTAATTTCATTAAGAAAGACCCAATTACCAGTTTTGAATGTTTAAAAGAAAATCTGCTAATGCGCGAGAAAATCCCACATCTGATTTCTTATCTAAAAATAATATTCTAAAACATGATTGTAAAAGTTGCATAACATTATTTTTTATGAATTGCGAAAATTGTCCTTCTATTTTAAAATCCCTGAAAATATAAATACAGATCTCTCTATTGTTATATTTAATAATAATCGTGAATTAAATATACCTACTGTTGGAAAAATTCTTAATAATCCTCCTAGGTTAACATATTTCAGCGAATTGTTGATTATCCTTAATACAGTAAATGTTTTTGAAGAAATCTGTTCAATTTTAATTCTGTTCCTCATCATGTTATGGCTATTCACAATCGTGAGAAAAGTATATTGAAAAATGTAATGCTGAAAATTTCGAGGCAGCAAATTTTATTTTTGAGCAAATGAAATTATTAAATTTGAATAAACATGGCCGTAAGTATAGCATAAATTTAATGGTTTTTTTTCTTTCTGCATGTACATTAAATCTACCACATGTTATTCCTATGTAAGAGATAAAGGGAATATAATTCTTCCTAGTGTGAGACAATTACAGAGAGTTGCATCTGGATTAAATGTTACTCCAGGTTTGTCAACTGGCTAATAAAAATTATCTACGAGGTAGGTGTAAAGAACTGAAACCCCATGAGAAACAGGTAATATTACAAATTGATGAAATTTTCATCAAATCGGTGATTACATATAAATGTAATAAAATCATTGGATTTACCGAGAAAGGAGAAGCAGCTACTACGATTCAATGTTTTCTATACTCTTCCTTATTGAGTAAAAATAAAGAAATAGTATCATTGAACCCTGTAAAGTACATGAATTCTGAAGACTTGTATTCTATGACTTTAGAAATTTTGTCACTAATGGAAAAGGTAGGTTTTTCTGTTGTTTGCATTGTAAGTGATAATAACAGAATAAATAAAAATTGTTTTTCTAAATTGTGTAAAGGTACCATAAAGAGTGTTATTCAGAATCCAGCTAATAATGCAAACAAATTACATCTTATTTTTGATTCAGTACATCTTATCAAATATATACGAAATAATTGGTTAAATCAGAAAGATGCTGATTCTTCATTAATGTATCCTGATCCTGCAAAATTTTCTCAAATCCGAAAAGCATCTTTTTCATCATTATTTAAAATTTATAACGAAGAAGTGAACATTATTGTGAAATTAGCTCCTAAATTATGTTTAAAAGCTTTAAAACCAGCAAATTTTGAGAAACAAAATGTTAAATTAGTTTTAAAAAATTTTGAAGAAAGCAATGTGACTGCACTTAATTTATTAAAAGATAAATTAGGCTACCCGGAAATGTTTAGGGACATTGCAATATTCATCAAATATATTTTAGATTTCTGGCAAATAACGAATATTAAAGATCCGACTAAGGATCAAAATCTTAAATTGGAAAAGAGTGTTCCTTTTTCATCAATGAATGATGGTAGATTCACTTTTTTTTTTCAAAATTTGTTCAGTGGCTGGACTGCTGGAAAAATTTAAAACAAAATAAACGAGAAAATTGTTTAAGTGAGGAAACATTTTTTTGCTTTGAGGCATACGGTAAATACCATCCCAGAACTGATAAAGTATCTTTTGACGGAGCAAAATTTCAAATATGTTGTAACTGGAAAGTTCCAAACTGATAATTTAGAAGCCAGATTTGGGCAATACAGACAAATGTCTGGAGCAAATTATCATGTCACTGTGCAGAAAATTTTGCAAGCTGAAAAAAAGTTGCTCATTAAAAGTGTGTTAACTTTTGAATCAGATAAATATGGAACTATCTCACTAACAAATTTAATTTCGAATCATTCAGGTGAGATATTTCATTTTAATGTAGATATTACAGATTTCAACAAAATATTAAACATTGGAAATAAATCAGATGATATTTCAATCGAAGAGTATCAAGCTTTAATGTATATAGTGGGATATTATGTGCATAATATAAAATTTAAATGCTCCGATTGCAAGCATACATTTGTTTTAGATAAGCAGATTAATATCGAAGGGACAAAATATTTGAGACTTCTGGATAGAGGAGGTTTAAAAATGCCCACATATATTGTTATGAAAGTCATTTCAACGCAATATTTCATTTTTAATTTGTTAATATCGAAAACATTCGAATAGAAGTTTCTTAAAGTTGATTGCCAATTATCTTGCTTTACAAGCATAACTGAAGCGTATCTGGAACTACATGAATTGTGAAATGTCTTTCATTCGTTTCATTCACCTTGTGTAAATTGTAACATTCCCCTGCATTTTCATATTTTAAAAAATGTATTCGTTACATTTGGTAATATATGCTTAAATAATTATTCAAAAAAGCGCAGTGAAGAAATTTTAACCATGAAGGATAACCAAAAAATGAAGAAATTTAAGACCAATTAAATTAATGTTTGCTTTTTATAATTTTGCGTTTTAATTATTTAAATATTCAATTATCGATTCGTATGTTATTCATTGTGCATGTATATCCTTGTAACCTTTCTATACTAAATACATTTTATGAACATGTTTAATTGTTCATATAACTATTATTTGAAGACAAATTATTTATTTACATTATTCATTTAAATTATTCTCTTAAAGATTTTGGCTTTCAAAGTATGTAAAATATTATTTTTTAAATTTAAAAACTTTTGTTTGATTTTTAGTTATTTTTACCATAGCATAATATTGAATTTTAATGCATATGCATAAAAACAATGTAATTAATAATTTAAATAATACTGTCACAAATTCAAATGATTCCAAATTTGAAACTAATCGGTACGTTGCCTCATTAATGATATATTCCATGAAAAGATTTTTTTTCTGATTATTTATAGGTAAGTGTATTTACTCTTATGTGTGTACATTTTTAACGTCCTATATCTAATATATATTATAAATGTGAAAGTTTGTGAAAATCTTTGTTAGTCTTTCACGCAAAAACTACTGAATGGATTTTAATGAAACTTTACAGTAATATAGCTTATACATCAGAATAGCACATAGGCTATAATTTATTGCATAGACTATAACTTATAAAGATTTGGGAAAAGTCTCAAAAATATAACGATATTTGTCAAGTAAGTAGGAAAAAATTATGTCTTCTGCTAGCAATTCTGGCATGCGCTGCAAAAAAAAAAAAAAAAAAAAAAAAAAAAACCCACGTGTGCATATATCTATCTTTTGTTTGTGAAAAACCTTTTTTGTTTTGGCTACGCAAGGTGCTCGCTTCTAATTACTTCCTCTGATATAATGCCTATTTTTTTAATTTCAGAATCAAAATAAGTTTTGAAGGGAGAGGTTGTTATAAATCTCTCTTTATTTTAATGTTCTTTTTAACATTTTATTATGCACATTTGGTAGTACGAAATTGATCCTTTTTCCAAATAAATGATTTTATCAGTTCTGTTACTTAAAGTAAATAAGCTTTGTCTTTCCCACTGTATCATTTGGACAAATTTTCAAAATTTATTTGTGGTTAGTAGTTAATTATAATGCTATAATTTTAATTGAATAGGCAGATATAATTATTTCTACACTTAAAAACGCAATAACTATTGTTCTGTATTTCTTGGAGTGTGAGAGTAAGTGAATATTAATGCTGCACTGTTCAGCTACACGAGAGCTTTTGGCAACGGAACACGTAATTTTGAACCATAGTCAAGTAACGTGGACGACATCTGAGCTGGCACCCCTTTCTCCTAACTACCACACCACACCAACTTAGAAGGAATATTCTACCAATAATTAGCAGGAATATTCTTTGAAATCCACTCTTCCAAGATATATGGCAGCACGGGTTCCATGATGAGTATTTTAGCGGAAAAAATAGTTTGTCAAAATTTAAGTGTCTTATGTTTTTGTATGTTAATGAAGACCTTAGAAAATTATTTGACTACTTATTTTAAGTGAACGGTATATATAATTAATTTTACAGTGGAATATCTTTATTTAATTTATTAGCTCTAACGGATTAAATTTCCCAAAGTGGAGTATTTTGTTTATGTATATCCCTTAATTTTCAATGTAGTGATCCAAAAAAATATTGTATGAAAAAAACTGCAGTAAATCATTATGCGGTGGATAAAGTATTAACGTGCATCGCTCCCCTACAGGGTGGGTCTTACAAAGCTCTAATAGAGCTCGAGTTATGAAAGTAGCTAGGAATTTTCCAACTTGACTCTATCGTTAACATTTCGCTATGTTTTTCAGTAGATCGTCATTATAATTTAAGAAACGGCGTTGCTTGCGAATATTACAATTTTAACATAAAATAAATACTACAGAAAGTAATATTAATGTATTATACTTCCAGATAAAAATTATTTACACTATTTGAAGCGTTCACTACACAAAACTTTTAACAATGTGTTACTTTTGCTGAGCAGAGATCAGCTTAGGAAGGTATCTTGAAAAATCAACACTGAAGAGTGTTACGGGGAGTTATAAATAAAAAAAAATCCTTTTTATCAGCTATTAGACCTACATACTTAAATTTTAACAAAGGTGTTTTATTTCTCTCTTTTTTTTTGTTACCTGAGTTACTCCAAAAGCTTTTTTTGTTTAATTTGCAATTCACGTAAAATTAACTCATTAAAAACTTTTTTATCCTTCAATCTGTGTTGTTTAATTTTTCAGTTCACCCGTGCGAAGAACGGGTATACCAGCTAGTTTGATATATAATTATTATGGTGTTTAAACTGTTCTTGTCATATGCATTTTTTACGTAATAATATGCCTCAAATACTTTACTTTTCCAATTTTCTTTACAAGTAAATGTTTCTTTTTTATTTTATTGGATTGAAATTATTTTATATTTTTGAATATTGAATTATTTTAATTGGATATTTTTAACGTATAATCTAGAATATATTTTTACTATATAATTACTGTGGTGTCTAAAACTTTATTAATATGCCTCTAATGCTCTACTTTTTAAATTTTCTTTGCAAAAAAATGTTTTTTTTTTTTATTTTATCTGTTTGAAGTTATTTTACATTGAGTCAGTTTTTTCTTAGATTTTTCTTATACTATTAGGAGCCTTTCATGAATGATTTTGTCCCTTTATCCGGAAAAATATTTTGCATCATTCTAGCGTGTTAATACATAAATTTCAACAGAAAATATTCTAAGTGAGAAATAAAAAGAAATAATCAATATAAATGCGGAAAAGAAATAAATGTTCAAAGCTTTATATTCCTCACAGAGCGAATGTGCGTAGAAAAGCTTTCCTTCCTTTCGTGATGTCATGAAAACTCTGTCGCGGCCTGGTCCTTCAAGACGGCCTTGATCATGACAGCCTTGCCTAAATTGACCGGATAAGTAGAAGGTTTTTTGGAGGGCTTTGTGGGCATAGTTTATATTTATCCTATGTCCAACAATTTAACAGTAAAGGAAATGCCCTTTCCAAAGATTTATTACGGTAATAAGAGGAAGAATAGTTTTCCGGCTACTTGAAAGCAACCTTAGATGATTTACAAGAAGGCAGAAATTACATTAACTATATGTGAGTTTAAAATATCTTATAACTATTAAACATCTGTGTACCAATAGACATGTAAATATTCAACTAAGCAATATTGTGGTTAATAAATTTATAATTGTTTCTCTGAAAATTAATTAGTTATTTATATAACACACTCTGTTAAGAATTTTTGTATACTTTATTTCTTAAAAGAATAAAAACATTGATAAATGTCATTTTTTTATTGCCTCGATAATTCATTCTGTTTTGATGCATTATATTTCGTAATAACTATTGAATCTTAAGATTAAGTTTAGATTTTTACACCAAGCATTTTTCAAGGATTAAAATTATATGATAATGTTCATCTTTGATCTAATTGTTCCTATGTATGCTGAAAATTATGATAATCGATTAATACTGTATCTCAAAACCATAAATAAATGTCACTTGTTAAACAGTATCACATTGTAGATTCCACATGTTTTTACAGCTGTGGTAGCCGAGTGATCGCAATTGAGGATTCCATCATCTAGCAGGGCTCTAATACACGTTAACTTTCTAAAGGCTTAAAGTACTTTCATTGCCGTCATAACATAATCGACTGGGTTCCAGGTCCGATATCATCCTTGTTACTTGATTGTTATTCAAATAATGAGGTCCGTCTCATTGCGATATCCCTCATGTTTCCTCTGAATGAGACATCAATAAATTATCGATTTATTTGCATGTTCTTAAAAATAAATCCTTTAAATACACAAATGAATAAAAGTAAAATATATATTTTTTCCATACTGCTTTCGTTAGCATAAAATATCAAATCCTTTGAATTCTTAGAAAAATTCTTGATTAGTAAAACGCAAACAGTTAGTTGACATAAGACACAATTATGACTGCACATATCTTTAAGTCAGCAAGGAGCAAATCTTTCATGTATCTTAGTTAACTTATTTATATAAAGAAAAAACTATTGCTATTCGTATTTAATTGTTCTTTTATGACTAATTACAACACATTTATGTCTTATTTTTTCATCTTTCATATAAAAAGGTTATTTTATTAGTTTTATAAATAGAAGTTAAACTTGTTAGTTTCTTAATTTTAAGTTACAATAAATTATAATTCTTTTGATGTATCTGTTAGTATAACATTGCTGAAAGTTTAAGATAAATGTTCTGATCTCTGTGTGATAAAAATAAATAAACTTCAAAAATATTTTAAAAATATAATGCACGCGTCATTCTAATTCTAAGCACAATCTTCCTTTTTAGGACGTATGATAATACAATATTTTCCAAATGTGCATCTCAGAAAAAAAATTAGCCTCAGTCCAAAAATAAATCGAAAAATTCACAATAATCGAAATTTTTTATTAACATAGCAATAAAAACCATTACATTTGAAAATCAATGTAAGATCAATCCTCTCCCAATAATTTACACTCAAAACGTGTAAAAGGCCTCAACAGGTATCTGCCGTTTTTTAAATGATTGATTAGCTTGAACTTATTCACCAATGTGCAATTTATTGAGCTTTACTGCAGCTGCATTTTTTAGATGCTTCATCTCTGTTATTATTTGGCATTTAAAGATCTGATCACTATCTCCTGCAGAATCCTATCTACCCATTCTAAACCTGCAGAAACACTGCAATTGATAGAGTACTCTTTAAAGGATTGAATATAATTGAAGACTCCTCCAAACTTCAGATCTTTGGCGATCATAATCCTATCGTTTTTTTAGATGAGCTTGAATAACTATGCTCTACCCCCCAACCACTTTATTTATTCCTTTCCAAAATGAAATAAATTCAAAGAAATTTTTACTACATCTAGTATATATTTTATAGTACAGACCTAATTTATACATGGATCTAAATCTTCTTCATTTTTTAATTCACAATCAGAATCTGAATCGTCAAAAATTTCGTCTTCTAAATCAATCAAAAGTTTCTGGATCTCTTCAGTGGTTAGACTTCTTTTCCGTTTTGGCATTTTCTCTTCTGTTTTTTTTTTAAAAAATCAAGTTGATTTAAAATGAGAAAAAATATAGAGATGAATACGTAAAGGCAAGAAAAAAACACTTCCAATAACAACAGTGTAAAAATTAAATCCGCTAGTGAGGAAAGGGCAAAAGAGTGAGAAAGAGGGAACACCCCTTACCCCTCTCAATACAAAAGAGACCGGTCAAGTGATTGACGTCACTGGATTCTAATAGGAACCGCAGTGATCTCAAAGCTGTTAAAGGGGGGGGGAATAAGAGCTTGGTCGCTACTCCGACCAGCGCCGTCCTTTAAGGGGCTATTCTTTTTGTTGGCACTATTGACCAGCCGAACTCTAAAGGACTAGCGTCTCAAATACTAAACGGCTGCCAATAGCAGTTTTTATTGCGCATGCGCTTGGACGAGTATCCTCGACGGCAGGAGAAATCGTTTTCTAGTAGTCGTATCGGATTTATTTGCCGTGTTGCTCTCACGTGTTGAAAATGTCATTAGAAAACTCCATTGAAAGGCCCTTTTCAGGGCCAAATAAACCTAAATTTTCTTGCAAAAAATGTGGTATAACCGTCGGATATAAGAGAATTTATATGTTCATATGAGAAAAATTCACCCGGAAGAAGATGTAATTTCCAAAAATCAAGTTTGTGGATTGTGCAAGGAAACATTTCACACGATTGTGAATTTACATGAACATTTACAAAAGAAACACGATGTGAAACTGAACTTTTCAAGTCAAACGTTTTATTCAGAAGAAGATTTCTTAAAATGGAAAGAGAAATTCGAGTTGGACAGTCGATCATTTTTTCGTTTAAGAAGTGCATCAGAAAAAGTGGGAGTAAAATTTTCATATTATGTGTGTCATCGAAGTGGATATTCAAAATCGAAATTGAACAGAATTCGACATATGAAAGCTTTTGGTTCTGTCAGATGTGGTTGTACCTGCCCAGCTGTTATTAATGTTTTTACACACACTGCAGAAGAGGCGGAAGAAATAACTGTTCAATATCAATCTGTTCATGTTGGACATGATATGGAAGTCGGAAAACTTAATCTATCTAAAGCAGAAAAATCCAGTCTTGCGTCATCACTCTGTCTTGGAATACCAATGGCTACAATATTAGACAAAGCGAGAAAGGAATATTCACCTACAAAGCGATTTGGATTAACTACACGAAAAGATCTTCATGACATCTGCAGAGATAAACAAATTGGAAAAAAAGTTATTATGCATACAGATGATGCAACCTCAGTCGATATTATAGTGAAAAAATGCAAAGTGACACAAATAATCCAGTATTACTATATAAACCAGTTGGTGAGGAAATGGATAATTATTCAAGAATTGACAAAAGAGATTTCTTGTTAGCAATAATGAATGACGCCCAAGAACAACTTCTCGAACTTTATGGTAAAAATTGTGTCATGATTGATTCCACCCATGGAATCAATCAATCATATATATATATATATATATATATATATATATATAATTTTCAGTTGACAACCTTAATGGTGCATGATGAAAATCACGAGGGAATGCCCGTTGCTACACTTTTTTCATCATGAGTATCAACTGAAATACTCATTCCATTTTCCATCGAAATCAAAAAACGAGTTCCCAACTTTAAACCAAACGTATTGATGAGCGATGACACAAATTCATTTCCAAATGCTTGGAAGGAGGCATTTGGGAATGATTTCCAACATTTATTGTGTAGCTGGCGTAATCAGAAACTGGAACTCAAATGTTAATACCAAAGTTATAAAGTTTAAAGCAGAAGTTAAATTTCAATTAAAATATATTTTGAATGAAATACACATTCCCACATTTAATAAGATGATGGGCATTTTTATACATAATTATAAAGTAAAAGAATCAAATTTTGTTAATTATTTTATCTCTAATAATGCGAGTAGGCCAGAAAAATGGGCTTATTGCTATAGAAATGGCTTGGGCATCAATACAAATATGAAGTTGGAGCGGTGGCACCGTCAACTAAAGTATGAAGAAGCAGGAGGCACAGTAATGAAGAGGTTAGACAAAACAATTTCATTACTTTTAGCCGCCATTGCAAAGAAATTGTTATCTCGTGTAATTAGTATTGAACGTGGCTTGTTAACCTCTCGTGTTGCTCTGATCCGAAAAAGACACAGATGGAGTGAAAAAATGAACAATACGTATGATTACGTTCAATGTAATGAAAAACACATAGTAACAAAAAGTGAAGGATCATCAATCTTCACTTATGACATTCTCGAGGGAAATAGATTGTGTTGCTGCCCTATCAGGTGCGAGGAATGCAATATTTGCATTCATTCTTTTTCATGTACTTGTGTAGATTATTGCATAAGATTTGTGATTTTCCAGCACATTCATTTCATACAGCAAAAGAACAACTTAATGAATTCTGTTACAGAAGATTTGCAACAAACACAGCATAATAATAGTATAGATATAAATAATAAAGAACAGCATCAAATAGAAAAAAATGCAATAATATCTAATCTACATAAAGCTTCCATGGATTCAGAAATGAATACAATTGTAACCAAATATGAAAACATTGGAAGACTAATAAGGGAAGTGAAATCCATTGATCAAGTGTGTTATCTAAAAGAAGCATTTACTTCCATAGAAGTACAATTTAAGAGTTTGGATAATGTTACAAATTTACCTAGCTTACCACCTGTCCAACAAGAAATGGCTACTGTTCCTTCAAATAAAAATATTGATCAGCAAAAGAAATTCATTAAAAAGAATAAAGGTTCCAAGAGAGCAAAACAACAGTAATATGTAAATACTATAAATACTTAACTTAAAATAATGCATTCTAGCACCACTCTTGCATCATATCATGTCAATATGATTGGTGAAAACTAAATTATGAAATGTTTCTTTCTTGCAGAATGGTGGATTATTCCTGTAATTTTCTATTATATAACTAGCATGTTCTAAACTTGAAGTAAATAAGTTTCACCAAACCTGCAGTAAATATAAAAACTAGTGATGCCAGTTCACTTACAGAAATGTTCGGGAGGAGATTTTTTTTCCTGTCTTGTATATTGCGAAAAACATTTATTACATTTTATTTCAAAAATAAGCATCAAGTAATATAAGTAGTTTTTTTCATTGTTTATAATTAAATTTATGCATTTGTTTCTAAAAAAAACATCTGTTAAACTTGTTTAAAGTAATGTTAAGCTATTGTGAAATTTATATTATAGTATCCATTGGTGACAGGCTAATACGTAATTACTTATTGTTCATGTTGTATAAGGAAATAGACCTATTGGGGAACCCGCCTTTCCTACTATACTGTTCGAATTAATTGGGACAAACTACTTTTTCTAAGCTTTTAATCATTACATACCTTAGGTAGACTGAAAATTCTTTGTATTAATACAAAGTATGAATTCGAACAGTATAGTATTTGGAAAGAAAGGGTAATGCGTCTTTGCATCATACCTCCTGGGTGACGTGGAAAATGGTGTTTATTTAGAAAAAGAAAATCTAGAATATATAAGTTCTATATTTATTGCATGTTAAAGATAATATTAAGTAAATATTTTTTTTTACTTGTATTTACATTTTTACAAATTTGTTTTATTGTCCTGCAAATTTTAGTTATTTTAATTTTTTTGTGATTTGCAGAGATGGGTAAATCCAAAGCAGAATATATGTGAAATCCAACTCAAGTATTTGTTTTTTTTATGTTAAAGTTAGTATTTCAAAAGATTCGAATTCTAAAACTCAATTTCGTTTTCTTACGCAAATTTTCAATTAGAAGACGTTATTTTACAAAATTGTACGTTACTCATGTTGGCAGAGACTTGGTTAGATAATAATGAATGTGTTTCGATACCTAACTTTGATTGGCTGCGTACAATTTAAACGACCAGGCCATAGAGCAGCTGGTGTTGCGATGTATCGCAAACAGAACAACTCGCATGTTGTGACTTCTCAGATGAACATTATTTATCGTCAAACAAGTGGACTGGGTATTGCTAGTCAAGATATTGGGGACGTATGTGCGGCAGAAGCATATTCAAAAATGGTCAAATAGTGATTTTGATGCCCATATACATTTCTCCGAATCAAACTGTTAAAAAAATTGAAGATCTCCTGCATTTTGTGCTTTTACCCTATACCGAGGATGGTTCTACTCTTTTAGAAACAAACTATCACGCACTTCCGATGATTTTGAGTGGTGATTTCAACGTTAACTACAGTTTGTCACAAGCTGAGGTGCTCATAGCTTTTTTGACTGACGAACTGAAGCTCGAAATGAATACAAATCAAAATGTTTCAACAACTAACAGTTAAACTCTTATTGACGCTGTTTTTCAACGGTTTTTAAATACTTTGAAATCACAAGTATACATGTCGTATTTTACTTATCATAAGTCTATTGTATCCACTCTTGCCCAAATTGAAGAATAAATATTTTTGATAAAAAATTGCATTACTCCTAAATAAAATTTTCATTAAAGATATAATTATTTGATAGAAAATTATTTCCAACCATACTGGATTCATTTTCTTCAGGGTTTAAGTTACTATTGCATATTTTACCAGATGTTACACATCATATGGGACTACTGTGAGGCTCGTTTCTTTTTTCTCTCTTTTCAATTGTTCATTATTAGATATATATGCCTATTTATTTAAATACTTTTTAAATGTACACAAATATATTTCTATTCCCTAAAAACTATTGCTATTAAAATGTGTGTAAGTATTAGAATAAATTTTTGACTAATTACAAATTTCACATATGAGTGTTAGCATTTTTTTATTCTGAAAAATTTTGCCATTACAGGAAGTTGATAGATGTACCTTCCTTTTCCCTCTTAATGCATTTAAAAATATTTTTTTCTTTTGTTTTACTGAACATAATAGAATTTTGTAATACATTTCTTCATTTACATACCACATCTTATAAAAATGTCTTGAATATGAAAAAATATTTTACACACATAATGTTAAATTATCTTTGAAAAATATAATAAAAAAGATAATCTTTATATATTTATTTTAACATTTATAATTACCTTTTTTAAAAAAAGTTTGACACTTTTATTTTTCACATCTTTTATTTTATCAATGCACCTATTACATTACTTCCATAGAAACAAGTAATATAAAAAAATTAAATCAATTCCTACTTAGGTCAACAAAGAAAATTTTTATTAAACAGTTACAATGAATATAAATATGTTTATACATATGACAAATTCACAATATTTAGTGACAAAATATAAAGTTATTTTTCTTGCAATTTTCCTTTCAATGTACTATGTATGTTTTATTTCTATTTTTTTGTGTTCGTTTGTTACTGTTTATTTATTAACTAAAATTTTAATTATTATAGTAAAACAAACATTACATTCTCAGAAAATAGGTCATCCCGGGTGAAATTCGAACCCATGACCTTTGGATTTTTCCATTGAGCTACAGGGACACAACGAACAATTTTCCTTTCTATATATGCTGTTGGACTATTATTTTTGTTACCATATTTTTTAATTTAATAAATGAATTTATGTTTGAAAAAGCTGTTTATTAACATTAAATGCCACCCACTACAAGTTAAAAAAAATAAAAGCAATGTATATATTATGCTTCATTATTAATTGAAATCCTTATTTTCTATGCCTTTTATGATACTTCAAGCGTTCTCTGAAGTTACAAAAGTAATTTTAATTTCAAAGTATTTTTCCATTGTTTTACTGAACATAATACAATTTTATATTACATTTTTTAATTTACATACCACTTATTAAAATATTTCTTGAATATTAAATTCATTTTACACACATATGTAAAATAATGAACATAACATAATTAACCATATATTATTTTTGACAACTATAATAAAACTGATGATAAAAAGGTTGTTTAAAATGTTAAGAAAAATAAAATGACACTTTTATCAATTTCATTTGTCTTGCTTTACGTTTACTTTATCAATGCACATATGAGTGTTATCATTTTTTATTCTGAAAAGTACGCAGTATTTCTTAAAACTGCAATGCAAAGAAATTTCGAAAAAATATATTTTACTGAAGCTTTTACTTATAAAAGTAGAGAAAGCCTGTGCAACGCCGGGCCATGTAGCTAGTTAATAATAATTTGTGATTCAAGTGTCACCTACCCGTGCATCATATTTAGTAACTGGGGTATAGGCTCGTATTTTTTACACGAACTGTCGAAATCTAGGTCTATTGAGATTAAATGCAGTCCCTACATATTCTGTTTTAATTTGATTTTATACAACATTCTGTATGCAAATATTGATAAACTTACTATTAAAAATAATTTTTAATTAAATAACTATTTAAATATTGTACATAAAATTATTTTCCTTCCTTTAAAAAAAATTGTAATTATACTTAAGTAAGAGAAAAAGGCAATTTAGTTGTAAAATTTGCATATTATAGATAATACATGTATGGAAAAAATGTGGAATGTTTTAATGAAATGGTGTTGGTTTCATAAAAATGTTTCAAACTAATCATTTACAGTTTTTGTAACACAGGGTAATTAAAAATCCTTCCCAACATCATGGTGATACTTTAAATGCTCAAATCTTTGTAATATTGATAGAAAGTTTGGAGCAAAGTTTAAAATTCTATTAATTTAGGACACATACATCCCATTACATCTGTTGACTCATTCTACATTTTGCTTTAGATTGTTAAGCAATGTATGTAATTTTCTACTTTAACTATCATGAAGAGTATCTAGCATTGCATTATTTAACCTTGAGGCATGCCGTGAGCACATGTTTTATCCCTTATTTAATTTTTAAAGTAGCATTGGATAATATTTTCATTAGAATAAAGATTTGTAGCCGTCTAGTATAGACGAGATTTAAAAATGTTAATGTGAATGCTAAATATTATGTTAAATAAATAAATATATAACTGCAAAGACATTTTAAAAAACTTATGCCGTTGAAATTTCAGCGTGATTTTTTATCCAAATTAATTTATTGCAACGTGCAGGCCTTTCGTTAACAGAAACGTATTTCTCTTTTACAATTCAAAAAAAAAAAAATTACACTGGTTTTTTGAGGAACAGACATTGGGTGTTAGTTGAAACTCTCAAAATGAGTTGGGTAGAATACAAATACTTCTGTAATGAACACTGATAGATAAAATAAAAATATTACTCTTTCGAAAGTTATATAAGTTCAATAATGAAAATTTTAAAAGTTGAAATTCCATGTAGGAAATAAGGATTAATGAGTCATGCTACACAATATTTTTGCATATCCAGAAAACACACCAACTATTGCTTATTTTTTTAGATGCCTCACATTCCATTATTGTACTCAATCACACAAACCTGGTTTTAAAACATTCTCCAACTTTTCTTTTTCCCCATATCCACAATGTCAACATTACGATGTTTGCTGGTATCCCTTTTGTCAGACCATCTCAAAGTTAAAAAACCTCAATCGGAGACTTTGAATGGAACTCATTATAATTAGTATAACATGAGGTACTTGAAAAAAGAAATTTGTAAGAAAATATTCAATTTAAAAAAAGCATTAGGAATTAAAAATTTAAACTTAAATGTTTTGTGGGGAATAGCTATACATTCTAGAGTATTAGCTTACATAAAATAAAATTCAGATACAAATTTTTACAAAATGTTTTAATGATACTATTTGTTTAACAAAATACATTTCTGCAATTTTCAGAATATAACATGTCTCAATATTAATAAAATTTATCATAAGCTAAATAAATTTTCTTTGTATGAATGCAAAAAAAAAAATAATGCAAGATCTTACGCAAGGGCAGATTTCACACACATATTCAAAATGTTCTTCTCATTAAACTACAATAAAATATATCGTTGGGTGGATGACTTGAGTACCCAGCTCTTTCGAGCTACAACCTCATATCAGTACGTATTTGAGTGACTGTAAATGATTGACTTTTGCCCTTTGTTAAAATCAATAAAATAATATTAAGTCATTTTTATTGTGTCGTTATGCGTTCGATGAAATGAAATTTTATTCCCAAGCAGTAAAATGTTTTCTAAGATTTTTTTTTTAAAAAGTTCAAACATACATTTTTGTGAATCATAGAACAAAAATTGGTAGAGAAGCCAATTTTCATTCAATTTCTAGAAAATTAAAATTCTTTAAAAATATTAGATACTTAAAATAATCGTACACATCCAGTATTTTTTTGAAGATTATTTTAAGATAAAGAAAAAAACTAATTCATTGTTAGAATTTTTTAACGAATGTCACATGCCGATGAACTATTATTTTTCCCTATTTCTTCAAAATAAAGTACAAATTTTGTTACGCAGAAACGAATTCTATTCAAAACAATACAGCTTTTCAACTTATAACACGACATTTCTTCTGGATACTCATCAAGTTCTTTTCAAGTAAAACAAGTTCATTCAAACCAACGCGGCTTTCATTCATATTACACAACACAGTATGGTTTCAAATCCAACACGGCTGGCAGAAACCCATTTCTCCTGCTGTCGAGAATATACTCCTCCAAGCGCATGCGCAGTAAAAAGTCCCATTGACAGCCGTTTAGTATTCGAGACGCTAGTCTCTAAAGGTTAAACAAACCATATTGCCACTTCTGTTGGTTGTTAGCAGATCGTCAATGCAAATCGCATTCCTCAGTATGGGTTAATGGTGTTTCCGTTAGAAGCAATTTTTCACAAACTATTACTGATAAAAAAAAATCCACTTCAGCTTATTAATTCAACTGTCTTATAACAATTGGCATCAAGGAAATACTATTGACATTCAATTAGATAGTGAAATCAATAGGCGAATTACTTTTTGGCTAAATGTATTGCATCGAATAATTAATATTATTATTATTTTGGAGGCTTGCAATTTACCTTTAAGAGGCCACGATTCCGAATCGGGAAATTTTATATCAATTGTACACTTGCTATCTAATTATGATCCTATTTTAAAGGAACTTCTCTTGAAGCCAAAGGGGGAAATAAATTCTTTAAACCACCATTAAAAAGAAAATAATTAATTTGCTTGGAACCAAAGTTAAGAGAAAATATTGTTATGAAAATGAAAAAGGCCGCATTTCTGGCATTCTTCCGAAAAAAATATCAAATAGCCCTTAAAAAAAGTATGCGTTACTAGATGGTGATCAAGAAATGACGCCTTATTCAGTATTCGAAAAAATTTACTCCCTAGTAATGAATTTTTAAGTAAAGTTTAATTTTAACTAAAAAAGACGATCGTGACGATTGTAATATAATTACTATACTAGAGAGCTATCATTTTATAGTGTTTGCAACATTTTTTTTTCTTGGTTATTTAAAATCATGGACCCCATTTCTAAGGCCCTACAGCTTGAAAAAAATGATCTACAGAAAGCTAGTATTCTGCTGAATACTCATCTGAACGAACTGATAATAATTAGAGACCAAACTTCATTCAGTTATTTGTTAAAAGAGTCTGAAGATCTAGTTAAGGAATGGGGTGTAACACCTTTCCTTGAAAATGAAAGTCGAAAGCGAACAAAGCGCTTTTTTAACGAATTAGCAGAAGATCAAAGAGTTTAAGACTCGGAATCGTCTTTCAAAGTTAATGTGTGTGTATATTACTGCTGTCTAGATCTGTTGATATCCCAAACCCGACAAAGATTTTGAAGTATATATGATCTCAATAATTTAAAAAATTTTACAACCAGATAAACAATACTTTTCAAATAAAAGCAGAAAACGAGAAAAGTACCTATTAACCACAAATGTACCTATCTCTCTTAATTAATAAAGTTTCTTTTACGTATAACTATGTGTAATTATTTCAATACTTTCAAATACATTTTATGTGATATTTTTTAAAAAAAAGGGGTCCCGAGGGAATTTTAATACCGGGCCCAATCAGACTTTGCTATGGCATTTTATGCGGTATTTTATTCCTACATAGTGAAAATCAAAAGTATTTGTTTTGTAGTTCCCTATAGTCACTTCATTTGGAAAACTGTTGTTTAGCTCATAACTAATGACAGGTAATAGGTATTGGTATATCTCACGAGTCTTTATAAGTTCTTTAAAATTATTCGGAGTTTGCTTCCAAAACTCTTTTAGTAGCCACACGTAGTCAAAGTCTTTCCATCCAATCATTATTCTTTCATATATAATAAACTTCAATATAACAATGTAGCTGTGTATTGACATATATGGAGAAAAACTTTTCAAAACATTTAGGAACTCGTTTTGTAAGGGCCAAACCAAGTAATACTGCAGGATTTCAGCAGAATATTTTCTAAAAATTAATTCTTGTTCATCCCTTTCTAATAGAGATAAACATAAACATACATCCTCATAATTCATAGTCTTATTTTCTATGTGATATATAATCGAATTTTTCTTCTCATTTTTCGTCAAGAATGAAAAAAAAGCTCTCAAGTTCAAAGGATTGAACCGTGAAATGGTACAAATTCGTTTGAAATTTACATCAGTTTTTGTTGTTATATACTGAAACCAAATTTTTTTATCATCGTCCGCAGGGAGACATGGTACTTCGAGTTTATAAAGAAAGGGAAGTTTTTCCCACAGAGAGATTACATCGCTTACAAAAAAGTACCTGCGAGCTAAGTTGTAACGTGCAGTAATGCATAGACTTTCGTCGTTAATCAGTGACGTCGCAGTTTTCACCTTGTCAATTTTCCCATTTGAATTCCAACAAAAGTACCTTTGAAAGTCAATACACTGTAACAAAAAAGTATCTTCATGATATTTCTTCCACTGATCTATTTCTATGCAAATACAACGCATTAAAGACATTAGTTTGGATTGCATACTGTTCGGAAGTTGTAAGCTGGATATCTTCTTTGAAATCAGTTCTTCCCACAGAATGCAGGGCAGATTATTTTCTGTGAATCGATGTTCATGCAAAAGAAGGCAACTTACAGAATTGGAGAGGACAGAGACGTACAAAGAACGCGATTCATTTAAACCGAATATATCCTTATATTCATCGATTAACAATCCATACATCTTTTGAGCAGGAGTATACTGGGGTGACTCTTTATTTAGAAATATAAGCATCTCTTTGCTGGGAATTAGAAACGAGGCAGGTCCATATTTTTTCATTAAAGCCCTTACTTCCAGATCAGTGGAAATTTTAACGGCAATCACGACAAAACTCATTTGCTGCAGGGTTGGCACGGTTGGATTGTAGGAAATCATGTTGATGTGTAGGGCAGTAGCTTTAAGAAAACTCCTTCCTTTCCATAATGAAACAAAATCTGGAAAAAAAACGAGAAAAATAAGTACGTCATTACAACCATTTTCAAATAATATACATAAATTATAGGTGATTATAAATTAAATTCCATTTTCAAAATTCTTTAAAGAAAGAAGCACTTATTGTAATTCCTTTAAATTTCATTTCAATATACCTTAAGAACGAAAAATGGCACGGCATAAGAAAAAAAAGATTAAAAGGTTAAGTGATGGTGCTTATCGTCTCAAAGTAATGTCAGTTATGTAATTGCTGAAGAGATACTTCGGAAACAGCGGCATAACTACCAGTGGGCTAGGCGGAGCCGTGCCCCCGAACTCTCGGAGCCTGACCACTAAGGAAGACAAACGCGATAATTTCTCCTTAATTTAAGATATAAATTTAAAAGGTTGCAACGTAACTAATTATAATCATGGCAATTCACATTTGAAAGTAATTTTAACTCTTAGGGAATTCTCCTAAATTATTTCTGTTGTTTGCTAAGTGTTGCGAAATTTACTTATTGAAAAGAGAGAGGTTATATTATTTTTTCAATTTCTCTCATTTTTCTATAAAGTGTTCTTTGAAAGTTGCATGGACAATCTTACCATACTTATTATTATATCTTTAAAAAATCCTACAAAACAGGTAATTCCTTCCTAGTTACATTCTATTTTTTATAACAGTGATTCATAGCAAGCTAAAAAAATTTCCAGTTTTAATACTTCGCAATCTTAATCGTTTTTGCAAGACTGATGTAATTTAGTCTACCCTCTTCATCTGCTCTTCTCAGAGGATATTAGTATGATTTTTTTTTGTAATACTATTGTTTTGATTTTTCATGCATACTTTTTTTTGTGATGTTCTTCCTAGACAGTGGTACATTTTGTATGTCTATGCCCTCTGGTGGGTGAGGAGTTCCATCCTTCCAAATAAATAGCCAGAGATTCCCCAACGACTTTTAATGTGTAACATTTTTCCTCTCGATTGCTGGATATTTTTTGAGGGGGTGATTTCGTGAAAAGAGATAAAAATGTGTTACCGGAAACTGGGTAAGCGCGTGCTATTTGATCTGACCAATGACCGTGCGCGGTGGGGGAGAGATGGCTGTGAGATGGGGCCGACTCTTTTTGTTTGAAGTTGGTACCATGTCGTATTGTCGGCCAACATAGTATGTACCTGTGAGGGACGAGAAAGAGAAAAGAAAATAGAGAAGGATATATATATATAACGCATCAACTGTGCTCTTATCTTCATTTATACAGTGTTGTGCATGAAATCTAAGGTTATATTTATATGTGTAAACTATATCATAAATTATATTTACTGTTAAGTTTCTGACAAAGTTCATCATTCTTTTATCGTCAAACAAGTGGACTGGACATTGTTAATCAAGAAATTGGGGACATATGTGCGGCAGAATGTTTATTTGAAAATCGACAAACAGCGGTATCGGTGGTTGTATACATACCTCCGAATCAAAGTGTTCAAAAACATAAAAGATTTCCGGTATTTTGCACTTTTACCATATACGGAAGGAAGTTCTTCTCTTCTAAAAAAACTATCTCTGGCTTATCGTGATTTTGAGTGGTGATATTAACGTAAACTTCATTTTGCCCGAAGCTAAGATGCTCACAGCTTTTTGAATGCTGATCTCAAGCACGAAATGAACGCGAATCGAAATGTTTCGACAATTAACACTCGTACTGTTATTGACGCTGTTTTTAGTGGTTTTTAAATACTTTGAAACCACAAATATATGTGTCATATTTTAGTTATCATAAGTCCATTGTCTCCGTTCTATCCTAAATTGAACAAGACTGTGACATCTTCGATGGGAGTGAATTCCCATCTTCCGATTCACAATAGGTTTCATGGTTTCACCAGCTGGTCAAGGACAAGAACGACACCCATCGATTGTCCCTGGATTTTTATGATCAACCAGCTGGGGAGTGACCAGTGCACGTGGCCATGGGGCCATTGTTTATTGTCTGAACTCAGGGAATGAAGTCAGACAGACGGGTCGCCATAATAGTGAAGTAGAGCCGGCGCCCCATTGACAATAGGCGAAGCCTTCTCAAAATAAGCATGTCATCTTTTCCAGGGTTTTGTGAATGGAATACTAGAAACAGGTGGCGTGATGGAGAAGTGTGTCCAGATGTGGACAAGGAACTATATGGCGACTTGGGCCAGACAGCTCGGGTGTGTTTTTGGCGTGTTATGCGCCAATAGGAAGAAGGAGGAGGTCAAGAGAGACTTTGGTGACCTGCGAATAAGAATGAACGAGGGGCGTGTTGTGAACACACCCCTGGTGTTTAAAAAGGGTTCTTTTTGAGGAGACGAGGAGACCGGATAAAAAAAAAGAGCGAACGAGAAAAAGAAGAGAAAAAAGCTCGGAAAAGAGAAGGGCTGATCGTTGGAGGAAGAGGAGAGGAGAATCCCAGAGTTTTGCTCGGGGATGCTGACCAGGAATCCGAAACGCGAATGAGAAAAAACGCCTTGCGGACTGGACGGAGACAAGCTGTGGAGAGAGCGGTTGCAAAACGGGGATTCCATACCGGCTATAGGCACGGAAACTATTAACTTTACAATTTAACTTAAATCGATTATCCTATTGGAGAAAAAAATTAAAAGTATTTTTTACTCCCACAATCTTGCTGTGATGTATTTTGTTCACGCTACCATCTGACGACGTTACAGCAAGATCGAATTTGGTGGCAGCTTTGTGAGATAGGCATTTCGGTGAATAGATGCCTCGAACCCTTTATTGAGAAGAAAAAAATAAACGCCAGCCGTATGGAGTTATGCCCGCCTGATTCTCGCACAACTTGTGAAAGAAATGTGTTCCATCGAATTATATGCAACAAGAAGTGACCGGAGTGCCTTGCTCGTGCCCATGTGTTAAGGAACCGTGCCCACCTGAAAGGTTTCCCGGAATTCCTGTGTTTTCCTGCTTGTGAAGAGTGCCCGCGAAGCGCCTGCCTTCCGTTTTTTCCCGGAGAAGGATGAGGAAGATGTTTCCAGTGTCTCCACCTGCAATGTTTAGGTCAGTCTTTTTCTTTGAGTATCGTATCGGGGCAGCAATACATTATTTCTAGTTTATGTAAAATTTTGTAAAGAAAGTAATGCGAGATAAAGTTAAAAGTTTAGACTGAGAGACTACAGAAATTATTAAGTTTGTTTGAAGTGTATTGATGTGCTATGTTTGTATGTGTGTTTGTCTATTGAGTTAGGTCGTAGTTTACAGTAGTATATTTGCTTCGTTTGCACAGTTTTGCGTAGTGTATTGTCACGAGTGTATTGCGAGTATTTTTTTTATTTTGTGAAATATAATTAAGTCTCAGTCTAGGGTACTGTTAGTTATGCTAGTTATGAGTATAATTTTGTGAAGTATAATTAAAGTCTGGGTTTTAGTATACGGTTAGTTACGCTGGGCAGTTGTATAAGTTTGTGTAGTACAACTAAGTATAGTGTAGTGTTGATTTGCGTTGATATTTGAATTGTTTTAGTGACAATTGTGATTGGATTTAGTGTTGTATATTGTTGCATGATGACTTTCCTTTTAAGATTAAGAAAAGGTGATTTGCTAGAAGTAGCAAGAGAATTAGGGGTAGATGTCAACGGCGATCAAACAAGAGTAGAAATTAAGGATATGATTTTACAAAATGATAAAAATGATATGGAAACGATCAAAGCGGTGATGGAGGGAACTTTAGAAGAAAAAAAAAGGGAATTTGAGGAGCGAAAAAAAATTAGGGAATTCGAGTTAGAAAGAATGAGAATTCAACTCAGAAATAAGTTAAATGAAAATAAATTGAAGGCAGGGAATAGGATTAACGATCTCGCAAATGTTTGTATTTTGTCTGGAAAACGTACCGCAGAAGTTAGGGAACCGGTTAATAAAGGCAGGCTTTTAAATAACCCGGTAGTTAATAAAAGCGTGGAGAACGCTACGTCTTGTGATTTTGAAAAGAAGAATTGTGACCCCCGTTAGATGTACGAACGTTTCCCACCCATCTGAAGTAGGAAGGAAAGAATTCAACGTGAATAGGAGTAGTGATTGTGACGTGGAAATGAAAGTAGGGGTATGTGAAGGAAGGTCAAAACTGTGGTGATGGGTGCACAGCGGGTAATAATTCCGGATAATATTGTAGATCGCTCTTTTGAATTGAAAAGAGATAAGGGAGTGGCGAACCCTGAAGGATTGATTTGTGAGAATAGCTGCGAGGAAAAATATACCCTTGGGACGTTAATGGGTTGTGAAAAGCAGTTAACAGTGAATCAGGAAAGTTTTCGAAATCATACAATAGCTAAGATAGCAGGACCGTTAAAAGTGAAAGAAAACACGTGTAAAGCAGATGTGCGGAAATGCTTGGAAGACGGGTTAGCAATGCGATTGAATCTCAGAACCAAGGAAGATTTATAAGGATAGTTTAGCGACAGACAATAGGTCTAACATCGGTTCAGAATTTAATTTCGAGATAGATTTACCCAGAAAAAGAGATCGCAGTACCATTTATCGTCTTAATTTAATAAAATTGTACAGTAGAAAGCCGGAATTGGCAAATTTGGTTATGGAGAATAGCTCAGAAAGAATAGATTCCGAAAGAGATGTAGATGGTTAGTAAGAGATTGGCATTTGACGCGTTTTGTTTAAAAATTATAATTTAAAGGTGAAATGTAACTTTGAAAAAGAATCCCAGATTCGGATTTTAAGGTCTAATGGTGTGAAGTGTACATTTTTTTTGAAATTTGATTCATGTATTATGTTATTTTTATTGTGTTTAATACCGGGATTGCTGCCCTGATCAATCTCATTGATGGGACGATCTTTATGTGTGTGATTTCTAAGAACTGAATCAACTAGGACCAGAGCAGTCCCGTGAAATGGACCTTTTTTGGGGAAAGGGTTGTGACATCTTCGATGGGAGTGAATTCCCATCTTCCGATTCACAATAGGTTTTATGGTTTTTCACCAGCTGGTCAAGGACAAGAACGACACCCATAGATTGTTCCTGGATTTTTATGATCAACCAGCTGGGGATTGACCAGTGCACGTGGCCATGGGGCCATTGTTTATTGTCTGAACTCAGGGAATGAAGTCAGACAGACGGGTCGCCATAATAGTGAAGTAGAGCCGGCGCCCCATTGACAATAGGCGAAGCCTTCTCAAAATAAGCATGTCATCTTTTCCAGGGTTTTGTGAATGGAATACTAGAAACAGGTGGCGTGATGGAGAAGTGTGTCCAGATGTGGACAAGGAACTATGGCGCCTTGGGCCAGACAGCTCGGGTGTGTTTTGGCGTGTTATGCGCCAATAGGAAGAAGGAGGAGGTCAAGAGAGACTTTGGTGACCTGCGAATAAGAAGGAGCGAGGGGCGTGTTGTGAACACACCCCTGGTGTTTAAAAAGGGTTCTTTTTGAGGAGACGAGGAGACCGGAGAAAAAAAAGAGCGAACGAGAAAAAGAAGAGAAAAGTGCTCGGATAAGAGAAGGGCTGATCGTTGGAGGAAGAGGAGAGGAGAATCCCAGAGTTTTGCTCGGTGATACTGACCAGGAATCCGAAACGCGAATGAGAAAAAACGCCTTGCGGACTGGACGGAGACAAGCTGTGGAGTGAGCGGTTTCAAAATGGGGATACCATACCGGCTATAGGCACGGAAACTATTAACTTTACAATTTAATTTAAATCGATTATCCTATTGGAGAAAAAAATTAAAAGTATTTTTTACTCCCACAACCTTGCTGTGATGTATTTTGTTCACGCTACCATCTGACGACGTTACAAGACTAATTATTTTTGCTAAAAAAAATGGCCATACTCCCTGTTTTAATTAAATAAAATTTTCATTAAAGATACAATTATTCGATAAAAATTTATTTCCAATCATATCGATTAATGCTTCTCGGGATTTAAGTTACTGTTGCGAACTTTCAACGCTAACATGCCAGATGTTACACATCATGTGCTACTAATGTAAGGTTCACTCGCTCCTTTTTTTGGAGCTTAGCATTACGTTTTCTCATTCATTTTAACATCAGTTAAGGCCGTATCACACGCTCACGCTTCAAGCAATTTTTCGTCCAATTTTTACTCAGTTGCTATAGCAACGGCTTTATAACAAGTTTTTGCTAGCGAGCTCAAAAAGTTGTTCCAAATAAAAATTACTTGAAATTCCAGCCAATGGGGTTCTTCGGCACCCTACGTCATAAACAAGATGACGGCTTCGGTTTCGTCTAACACTTCATATATGCCGTATAATATTTTAATGGTATATAATATTTTAACGGCGTATAATATTTTAAATAGAATGGTGCTCCATTTCTGTTTACACCCATCAACAAAAGCGCAAGTGAAATTAAAGAAATAATTTTGGATATCCGTTTTCCGAAGCAGAAAAATCGGCGAGTAATTATTCAATGGGGAGATAGAGCGCGGCTGACGTCAGAGCATGTCGTTTTGTTTACGGCAACGCTTCCCCCTCAAAATCGATCAAAAATTGGACGAAAAAATTGCATGGAAATTGTACGTGTGATACGGCCTTTAGTATTAAGAAACATACGAAATGTATTGCATAAATTATAAAGCTGAAATTAGGGATAAAAAAATAAATAAACACACAGTTTTTCACTTTTTTTACTTGATAAAAACCAACGATGATAGGGCGTGGTTTTTTTTGGGGGGAGGGGAGGCAACAGGTTTTTTTCGGCATGGAAAACCGGGACAAGATAATGAATGTGTTATTTTTTTTTTCCTTTTCCCACTTTCCATTACAACATGTTATGCATTTAAAAATGTTCGTGAAACGCCGGGTCAAATAAACCTGTCTGACAAAGAAAAGAACGGAAAAATTTCGAAACAGGTAATTTTAGTTCATACTCTTGATAAAAACACAAGCAACACCGTGTTAAGTGGAGGAGGGGGTGGAAGTGAAAGTCATTTTGAAAAAGAGTATTAGAAGTGCTGATTTTGTGAAGGAAAGGAAAATTTATAAAAGTTGGGAAAGCCCGTGCAACGCCGGGTCATGCAGCTAGTATATATATATATACACACACACTATATTCACTCAAATCTAAGCCGCACTTATTTTCCAGTATTAAGAGGACACAGTAAGATTCAATTGACAAAAATCGGTCAAAAAATCGAATCTAATTTCTTTAGCCTAAATTATTCTTTATATTTTTTTTTCTATAACCTCACAAAATTTGAAAGCTTTAAAATTAAAAAACGCAGAATTATGATAGTTTTTACGTTCGTTTTTATTCACATTCCTACGGCAAATCAAAATTTTAAACTGACTTATCTCAGAAAGATAAAATAACTAGTTTGTCTTCATTTAAAACGCTAAGGGGTTTTTTTTTCTATCGTGCCTAATGCTTTGATTTTTTTTTTCTTTACGTATTGCTAAAGTACATGTAACAAAAGTTAGTATGCATTTTTTAATCAAATCAATACTTATTTTTTAAAAAAATAATTGAACTCAGAATTTATACATTTTTTAAGGAATTTTCAATAATCATTCATAAAAAGAAGTATTGTACGAATACCAATCATGTTATCGCAAAACCCATACCAACTTTTGTTTTACGAGGTTTGATGTACTTGTAAATTAAATTTCATGCGCGTACATGAATTTTTGTGGGGGGGGGGATGAGTAGTATTTTAAAATCACTTCACAAATTTAAGTTTTTTTCTTAAAAAATTAAATGGTTAGCATTTTATGAAATTTTGAGCACAAAATTTATTTTATGTAGTATACACACACAGGAGGCAACCAAAAAAATTTTGAAAATCCTTAAATAAAATTTTTTGTGTAAAATCATGTCCCCTTAATACTACTGGAAATCAGGTGTGGCTTAGATTGGAAGACAAAACATTTTTTCGATGGGGGAAATTGAGTATCCCGTCAAAATAAAAATGCCACCGTCCATTTTGTCCACTTGTATCGATGGCATATCCCATTCAGCAATTTATCTCCAGCATTTATTAAATCCTAAACTTTGTCTGCTCCTATTTAGGAAATTTTTAGTATTATAAAAAATAGGGAAACGGAGTAGCGGCTACTGAAGGTTGACACGGATGAATCAAATATGTACTTAGCGTAAACAAAGAGATATAATTTTTACTTTTAAGTGTTCAACAATCTTTAATAATTATTTTACGTTCTTCTATGATAAATTTAAAAAAAAATGTTGCAGGATAAATACATTTGATGGCATGGAAGACGACATCGTGTTTCAAAATGGCGACTCCGACATGAATTCCGAAGTCAGCCGTGACAATGGAAGCGACGAATCGTTTGCGAAACATGATACTCATGGTTAGATTAATTATAGGTTCGCATATGCATTTGAAAATTTTTAATACCGGTAAAATAAATAAATTATTATTTTCTAATTATTTCTCATTAAAACTTTTTTATTTTTTTGAAAAAAATTCTTTGATATCGGATATTGATAACCTTTTACGTAATTAGTTTTTATTTGTTCTTAAAAACGTGTAAGTATGAGAGACGTGGCTTAGAAAAAAATATAATGTATATTTAATAAAAAATAAACTGTACAACACACACACAACATAAATTCTGTAAAAAATTAAATAAAAATTTTAGTCTATTCACAACTACTTTCTAGTTTAATATTTATATAGGAGCTAAGCCTATTTTTTAAAAAAATATATATACTGCATGCTTCATTTCCATGCTTATTAGAAGGAATTCCGCCACTCACTTTCGTCTTCCACTTGCAGTGGAAATGAGTGGGGTGTGTGTGGGGGGGGGTCACTTATATTGACGCTGGAAACTTCACTTTCTCTGAGTTTTGTTTTAAGGGGGCGGGGACAAACTACCACGTTTCGTGGAGTTTCGGAGTCATTGAAATATACAGAGAAAAAAAATAAAATTCAAAGAAGCAAAATTTAATTTAAAATTACTTACATTTATAAAGTACATATGTAATGATTTCAATGTCTGCATTAAATTGCTGTATAAGATCCGAAAAATCATGAAATTTTCTTAATCGATAATTTCTGTTACTATAGAAAATATTACCATTATTTTACATATAGAAAGATTAGACAGATTTAAAGTCAATCGCTTAAATGTATATTTGCCGAAGCAAAATCTTTGATGTACTTTATGGTTAAATATAATAACAAACGAAATTCGTATTTGTTTACAACTGATTATTAAGTTAATGATAATAATTTATCTTTACCATAATTTTTTAAGCAAAATATTTTAGATTATTTCAAAGGTATCTGATTAGTTTTAAAAGGTGCTAGGATCATTTGAAGAAAAAGAAATTTAAGTATTGGAGAAGATAGAATAACTTATAAAACTCAAGATGTTTTTTTTTTAATATTAACTTTACATAACTTATAAAAATATATTTAAATGTGTTTTTGTAGAGTGAAATTGTAAATGGAAAATTTAATATCTCCAAAAATCAATCAAATACATTTCAAAGAAATTTATAACACTTATACAATTTGCTCTTTATAGCCCACATGTTTTAATATAGTTACATTTAATCACATTTTACAGCTATTTTTAAAATATTAATTCATTAATTAAATTTTATTTTTAAATTTTAAAGTTATTCTGCGTTATTTCCCTTGTGGTTCTAATTAGCTGCAACAGATGGCGCCAGTACATTTTTTCTAACAAAGTAGGAACCGACGTTAATTTTTTTCTTTTCTTTTTATCTTACTTGTTAGATTATAACACAGAGTAATTTTTATGAAAAACTGTCAACGTTACATTTGAATGGTTTTATAAAATGTTTTATTTCTTAAAATATTTTTTATCCTACGGTTATCACACTTCAGATGGATCAAGAAGTAAATCAATGGAATAAAAATCACATTACGTCATATTTCATTTTACATTACAAAATTAACATTGTGTCGTTAAGTATGCTATTTTTCTTAAAATAGAAAATTTGGATAATTTTTTTTGTCTTGCAAAAACAAGGGGTGATACATGTTATTTATTTAATAATTATGACTCTCTAAAACTATTATGTTCTTTAAAACATAAAAATTCTTCTGAAAATCAATTTTTGAAACATTGTTCTCTGAACCTATATATAGTCGAATAGCTTATACAAATTATTAAACATTATTAAGGAATTCAAATTCAGTAACTTAAATGAATGCCTTCAAAATTTCCATATAGACTGATTAACGACAACTGAGGGACTTGCAGAAAGATGAATTTTCAGTTATCAATTATTTTTTAAAGAAAAATACTCTTATCAAATCTGAAATATAGGAATTCAAGGGATGCTTGAAAGTTACTGCTTACAAAAGATTGACATAGCTATGTTGAATGCTTATCTCATCAATTCCTGTTTTAACATAATAAAATTGAACATTGAGAAACATGAAATACAAGTTCAGGATCAACGGCCAAAAATGTCGACGGAATTTCCTCAGTAATTTCTTATTTCTCCTCTGATCAATAATCGTTGTAATAGCCTTTTAAGGTTATTTCGGTAAAATTACTAGAGCTTGATCTAAACGCGAAGCACATTTTCAGACAGGAAAATACCTCAAATTCAATGGAAATTTGCAATATTATAACTCATACATCTGTTAACAATATAGTGTTTACAAAAATTTTAAAATGTTCCATTAATACTTTCTTTTTCGTTTTAATACGCGAGGGTATATTTCCTTTAACATTACGGTATAAGAGAAAAAACGCAAAACACATTTCATACCAGAAAAATGAATCTCACTCAGTTTAAAATAGGTAGTATGAAAAAAAATGCTGCTATGTAAAGGATAGTGAAGCCAGAATATCATACTAATTTTTCATTTCTTTTATACCTGAAAAAATGTTCCAAATTCGGGTTATATTCTTTAATATTAACCGAAGACAGCCTTAAGGTATTCGACTACCCTAAAATTGTGAATTTTACCAAAAATTGGCAAATTTTTTATAAGAATTTTTTTATAGGCTTATCATCTTTATAGCTTTATAAAAGTACCAAGTTTATTATTTCACATTCCCTAAAACAAAACTACGAGTTTTTTTTTAATAAAAGCAAATGCCACTATTTTAAGCAAGATGTCTCACTTTAAAATGCATTTTACTCGAAATCTGTTTTTTTTTTTAATGATCAAAAGGTTTTGAAAATATTTAACTGAATTTTTGTGTTTATGTTTTGTATAATAGTGTTTTAACCTTAAAATTTATCAATCACTGCTTTTTACAAAGTTAACAGACTTTTATGCGAGCATAAACATTTTTCTAAAGCCATTTCATATAATAACTAAGATAAATTGCTCCAGTTTTTGCAAAAATTGAAATATCTGTTATCCAGAAGGTCATTTTAAAAAGGAATAGCAAAATAACACTTTAAAATTGAAAAACTGAAACTTTGTAATAAACTTTTTGTACAAAATGGACAAATTATGCAAAATTGTCGATTGTTTCCCCATTTTTGTAATAACAATTTCTTTCTCTTAAATTTGGCATATTTTTCTTAAAATGTAGTAAACACCGGATGATTCATAAATAGTGTAACCAATTTCAGAGGATCATAAATTTTTATTGAATAAAGTTATTCACGTGGAATTTTTAATGTGGTTTCCAGTACACTTTTCGTTAGCGTTTAAGCTAAGCTAAAAGCGTTTTTTCGTTCATTTTTGGGGGTATTTTTACCTCTTAAATTGCTTTTTGAAGCCCTCGAAATGTTCTTACTTTACGTCTATTTAATGTTTTTTATAAATATCGCCATAAAAAAAAAGAATCGCAAGGAGCACAACAGGGGATAGTGATAGTCATTTTTCAGAATTTATCATTTATCAGGATCAGTCATTTATTTTTTAATCTTTCAGCCATTTTACAGTTAATTTTGCAACATGATTTAGAGCAGAATCCTGGTGAAAATCAAAGTTTCCTTAAGAGTAAAGACGTTTCTTTATTTATTTGACCAAGTGTTTTAAAACTTTATTCTGATAGTATTTAGCATATGTTTTAAGGTGTGACTCTACAAAAAATGGGTTTTTTAAGCCTTAAGAGCAGTCAGTAGGGTAATAACCGTTTAAAAATCGATTCTGAGTTTTTGATATTTCTAAAATTTCCAAATCAAGACATTTCCAATGATATAACCTACAAGCCCTTATATGAATTAGAAGTATTTTAAAAGGATTTTTAAAAAATAATCAGCTGATTTGCCACACCCATTTTGACAGATAGAAATGTAAACATTACCTTTTTAAAACTGGGGAAAAATTGCAAAGCCTCGATTAATTTTTATTTTTTAATACCCAAATTAACTTTAGATAATTGTATAACTGCAACTGTTAGATTTGCTAAAAACCTTTGGAGGCAGTTTCAGATTTTCATGTGGGTTTTAGTACATGTTATACTTAAAATGTAGTCATTTTTTACTGAAATTTAGGTCTTTTCTTTAGTTTAAATTCATTTTTAACTAGTTATTGTTAATAATTACTAAATCTCCGCGTGTTTAAGTAAAGTGTTAAAAGAAAGAAAAATTAGGATATATAATTATGGCCAGGTGAGAAATATTTACGTAAAGAACCTTAATTTTATAACTGTATAATGCATAATGAAATAATATGTGATGAAAAGTACATATGATAACACTTTTGCAAGGTAAGATTTTTTATAAAAATTGTTTTCTAAATGCTTTTTCTTTTTAAATTGTGTAAATGTACTCTGTTTCTTAAATGCAATTGTGTATACTGAAGTAACATTTTTGAAATATTCTTAAGCAGATATCATAACAAAAAATGACAATTTTCAATAAATTCATAATAATCATATTTGCTTTCTCAACTAAAAGTTTGTTTTTGAATAAACTAATTCATATATTTAAATAATTTCACTTCAGTATAAATATAAGTGTATAATTAATACATGTTTCAAAATCTTTAAGCCTTTATGTTTAATAGTTTCTGAGAAAAAGGTATGAGATGATACATCAAATGTGATTGTTGTGTTTGCGAGAAGCTAGTTACATACTTAAAAATACATAAATTTCATGTTTAAAAACCTAAAAACTATTTTATTTTGTTGGTTTTAGAAATCATTTGTCCAGTTTAGAGTAACTTTTGAAGTTTAAAACTTAGAAACTGTCTGCAACAACAAAACCTAATGATAATGTTACGAAAACCTAAGAAAAACTTACAAAACGTATAATCAGGTATTTTTAAATACCATCTCAAACTTACACCCAAAACATATTGATACATTTTCACATTAAATTTATGATGCTTTCTGTTCAAATTTTATATCTATAATGAAAGCTACAAATTCTTTAAAAATTGAAACAGAATTTGAGAAAATTTTGATGTTTTGTCGTTAAAAAAAACTGAAAAATGCTGTCCTGGGCAATTTAGAACTTTTTTGTTTACTATTTTATGCAAAATAAATTGCAAAGATGCTACTGTTTAATAAAATGCGACAAATACATGTTATAATTCATTATTTTTGTGATAAAGTGGTGAACTTTATAATGAAAATTCAATTTTCTCAAAAATGATATTTTAAAACTATATTCGTGTTTTTCTCAAAATATAATGTATCAATGTAATGAATTTTTCCCCTCATGTTACTGAAATGTAACTATATATATTCATGTGAGTTTTTTGGGGATTTTCCCAAAATATTTGACATAAGTTCATATATCATGACAAAAAATGTCAATTTTTAAAAAAATTCATAGTGATATTTTTTGTTATATGTTTTTGAGAAATCTAAACAATATATTTTAAATATTTCACTTAATTGCTAATATTAATGTTTATTTATTTTTCGGACAAGTTTTTAAGCTTTAATATTCAAAAGTTTTTCAATAATAGGTAACTAACAGCAACTCAGATGTGTAATGCTTTTTGTCGTTGCGAGAAGCTTGTTACATGCATAAAAATACACCAATTTCGTATTTAAAAGCATAAAAACAGTTTTATTTTTGACTTTTTAAGAAATTTTTTGTACAGATTAGCGAAAATTTTGAAACTTTTAGAAATTGTGTTTGCATGGGAACATACAAATCCATTATTAAATTTTTCTAACGTCGTAAATTCACATATTCCCAAATCATGACTTTTACATATTGATACTTGTTTACATTATATCTATGATGTTAAAAGGTCAAATTTGATATTTATAATGCATCGAAGCTAAAAATTCTTCACAGATTGTTACATAATTTGTGAAAATTGATGCAAAATGCTAAAAAAAATCTCGTTGAACAAAACTGAAAATTACTATATATATGTATTTTCTGAACATTTTAAGGCTTTTTTGTTTCCTATTTTATGCTTAAAAAATTAAGAAGAGACTAATGTTTAATAAAATAGGGCAAATACATGTTGTAATTCATTATTTTTGTGATTAAGTGCCTTTTTACACTTAAAATGCAATTATCTCAAAATGATTGTTTTCAAACTGCATTTAAATTTTTTCAAAGAATCTAAAAGGTGAATATACTTGAAATGTTTACTGCACATAAATAATATGTAACTATATATAATAAAGCTACTGTCTTGGAGATTTTCCCAAAATATTTTGCTCAGAAGCGGTTATCGTAAAAAAAAGACAATTTTCACAAATTTTAAAGCGATACTTTTACGATGAATTTTTTTTTTTTTTTGAAAATTAAACAATATATTTGAAACATTTTACCATTATTTAAATAAAAAAAAACTTATTATTATGCAGCCAAAATTTGAAGTTTTTATATTTAACACTTTCTGAGAAACGGGTTTCAAAAATGGCTCAATTTAACATTGTCGGTATAGGGGATACCAACTAACTTAAGAGGCCATTTCCATCTATGCCATAACATCTGATGGCCAACTTGCATTTTTGAAAACAGCTGCATCTTCGGGACCTTTTTTGCTTTCAATATACGGAATCTTCGTTTTGCCTATTGTGAATGACAGATGAAACAGTGCTTCTTCAAAAGTTATCCGTGCTTTTGTGACCTTTAAGTAACATTTAATCCAGAAGCCAAGACAGTTTTCTTCGTTTTTCTACGGTCTTAACAGACATTTGATAACAGAATGGAAAGTTTACTTCTTATAGCCAATTTTTTTTTTAATCTGACGATAAATTGTCTTTGCTATACCTATAATTTCTTTGACATAGATTGTTGACGCAAAGGATTTCTATAGCGACAACTTATTTTTCTTCTTTTACATCAAGGACTTCCTTTCATTCAGTTTTTCCCTGAATCTTTTGATTGCGAGGAAAATTTTATTTCTTTTTAAAGTTTAGAAAATAATACAATAGAAAATGTCTTTTTTGATTTTTAAAGGCTTTATTACTTACAGAAATTGAAAAAACATCCTTCAAAAGCAGTAAAATTACGTTCCGGGTTTGAGGATCCACTTTCAGTACTATAAATTACACCCACTAATAAAAATGGTTAGATTAGTAATTTAAACGTTTCATTTTTCAAATAAAACCAGTATTAAAATAATAGAAATTCATCATAAATAGTTATAGGCTTTTAAAATTGGTCACGCTAATTTTGAATCAACCGGTAAATCTAAAAACCACAAAATATCCACATACCTCTATTTTTTTTTAAATTTGTCCCAAGTAGTTGGGCACATTAAAGTTATTTAAGATATCCTGATTCATCTTATTGTTAGACAAATGAATCCATACAAAATACGAACAAACGTGTGTGTGTATATATACATACATATATACATTATATTCAATATACAAATATGACCATAAAAACATACTTCATTACATGGCTTTTGCTTCCATGAACTTAACTGAATGTTTTCTTCGCCAAACATACGAGAATCTGAACTAAACATGAAGCACATTTTCAAACAGAGAAAAATATCAATTTTTACGAATATTTGCAACATTGCAATTCATTTATCTGTTTAGAACATAACATAAAGTTTTAAAACATTCAATAAATCATTATTGTTTCGTTTTTGGACAGAATTTTGAGCGTTATTTCCTTTTCTGAGATTTTTCTTTACATTTTCAGATCCTTCGAGGTGAGTTTAACATTAGGCCTAACATGGCGGACAGTAAACACTGCGTTTGGAGAAAAATGCCTGATCGCCAAAAAAATCCAAGATGGCAACCATTTCACTATATGATCTCTTTTGACTCAAATATTTGAGTCTTAGGGCATAATTTCCGATTCTAACACTTCTTCTGTTTACATTTTCAGACCATTCTTATGAGTTAAACGTTAGGCCTAACGTGACGGAAATGTAAACACTGTATTCGGCGAGAAATTACTCTTCGCCAAAAAAAAATCCAAGATGGCGGCCGCTGGCCATATACAGTACCAGTTTCATTAATTAAATTTACTATTTCAAAACTTTGATGCAAAATATAATTCTATTACAACTAATTACTGATTATTTTTTTTATCATAGCTCTTTCAAGATATTCTTACAACACTGTTAGATTATAAATTTTCTTTTTTAAATGTGCTTAAATTAAAAATATTTTGCTTCACTCGCTTAATCGAAATATTAAGAAACCTTAATAAGCCATTTGTGAAATTTATTCAAACCTGTAGTATCTATCCCCTTCAGCCAATTTTTCCCTCATTAATTCATACACTTGGTCAATTTGGCACCAAAAACACCAATGGGTCCTGCTAGGATTTTACCGGATAATGAAGCCAGAATATAATAACATTGATATAATTTTCAACCTGTGAAGAAGCACTCCAAATTTAGTCCTAATTGCATATTCTTAATTTAAAATTATGCGAGGACAAATTAAATTATGGAAAACCCAAGAATTCTTGTTAAGGCTTTTTTTTTTACCTATATAACCTTGGTTATTAATAACATGAGAAGGGTTAGTAATAAAAACCTGAAGTTATACTTATAATAAATAGAAATACAAAAGTTAAAAATTTTTTGATTAAAAATATTTGCTTTAAAAAGTGTAATAATAAAATAGTACACATAATAAATTTGAAGTAAAATCATCTTTAAAAAAAAACGAAGAATTCAAATTAATATAAGCATTCCATATACAATATTTATTACAAAAATAAATTTCGGAAAAGCTATTTTGCAGGGATCAAACATAATCATTTTTAAAAATAAATATAAAAAAATAACATAAATTCAAAAATATTTCCAACGTATTTAGTTCTATGTTATAAAATTACTCAAGACTTTTTCTGTTTTTGTATTTTAATGGCTTAGAACTATAATTTCATTGCAATTGAAACACATATTATTTAATACTTTACTATTTCGAATATTTGATGTAAAAGTATTATTCTATTGCAACTAATAATTGATTATTTTTGTACCATGGCTTTTTCAAGCTACACTTTCAACAAACACAGTTGGCCTATCATTTTCTTAAAATGAGCTTTAGTTAAAAAGTATTTTGCTTTACTCATTTTACCGAAATATTCAACCTTATTATTATTACCTTATTTCTTATTCCACATTATTTATTAATATTTCTTCTCAATTACTGATAAATTACTAAATTATTAATTAGTTGACTTAGTTCTGTCATTATTAGGAGAAAAGTACAGCGTTTCGTGTCGTTTCAGAAGGAGGAGGGGGGATTTTGCAACCATATGCTTTCCTTGGCAACTAATGTCGCCAAAAAGAAAATTGGCGATTTTTCAAAAAAAAAGTCCGTATAGCGAACTTGTTCCAGTTTTTATTTAACTGGACAGCATTAAAAGTAACAGAACTGTATTTATAGTACACGGATTTACATCTTTCTTCAAATATTTAAAAAAAACAATTGAACATTTCAAGCACACTTAATCAAATAACCAAGAATATATTCTCTTAACGGCTCAATTCATTATTTAAAAATTTCGAAAAAAAAACCTAATTAAATGACATGAATAATATTAAATTTCAACAGATAATTAGTAGAAAGACAATTTATTGAAATAAAACACATTATATGTACTTACTTGTAAAACGTTGATTATACTGAATTCAGTAGTGCTCTGAGGTGATAGCTTATTCAGAAATGGCGAAATGAACTAGAAATGACTGAATTCTACCCTACGAGGGTTTCAGAAACCGGTTTAGAAGGTCACGTGTGTTGGGAAATGTGAGTTATTGCACCATTGTGCGTACGCGTATTTCGTTTCCTACTGATTAACATTTCACCGATTTTAAAATGTTCCAAAACGAAAATGGCTAACTCTGTTTTGTGGTACATCACCATGTCAAATTTTGGCCAAAATTGCAATTTTTTTTTTTATACTAATAACATTCCTTCTATTTCATGGAATATTTCTATCGAAGATTTTTTTTTTTCATTTTGATTAATAATTACTGTGTGAGCTATTATTCTTATTTTACAAAAATAACTGTTTTAAGTGTGCATTCCTTTGTTTGTAAATTTTCCCCTTTTTATTGTCATGCCAAAATGCTCCTGGCGTTTCATATAACGATTCTGAAATTTTTGCAACTTATGAAAGATGAAATAACTCTCAAATTTGTGAATTAGTTTTCTTAGAAATTTAACGGATCATATTTTGTGTTGTTTTGAACACTTTTTATGTGTGACAATTGGTGAAATATTCCATAGAGTATAGAAAATTTATTATTTTTTCATCGAGTTTTATTCTGAATTTAAAATCCTCGCACAGATATATTTTGTTGTAGTTCGTAAATATATAAAACAAAAATTATGTACATATCTTAAAAACTAACAGACAAAGAACATTTTAAAAAACAATTTTAAAGATTTAATTATTTTAAAAAAATCAATTTACATTAGTTTTCTTAATATACAGTGGGCCACAAAAGTGTTCGTACACTTGCAATTTCTTATAAAATTTAATGTTTTCGACTAATAAAAATTAATATAATGTAATTGTTATTTTTTACGATATCTGTAACTTGTTCTTAATGAAATAACATAATTATTTTTTTTAAATAGTATAACTATTTTTTTTAAAAAAAATAATCAGAAAGCTACTAAAAAATTACGCCACAAAAGTTTTCATACACTTAACAAAAATCTCAACTTAGCTTTAAATATTGTATTTCTATCTTAATTAAGTGCTTAGAAGAATAGATTTTAGTGTCTACAATCACTTTTAAGCATCTTGGTACAGATTTAATCAGTTTTTTGTAAATTCTGCATCGATTTTCATCCATTCTTTTGTGATTATTGTTTTTACTTCACAATTTGTGTTTATTTGTCGTATTTTCTTTTTTTATATCAAAATCTCACCAAATATGTCTACTAGGCTAAATAAAGGGATTGAGAAGGTGTTTTCATAATTTGGGGACAGTTATAGAGACATCAGTGGCGTACATTGAAAGCAGTGTGCTTGGCGTTATTACCCTGTTAAAAAATGAATTCGTTTCCAATATTCAAATTTTGCTAGGATAATTCAAAATTTTTCTTTAAAATATTTAAAACAGATCATGATTCACAATATCAACAAAAAATACCAAATTATCTGATTCTGTGGCCGATTAACAACCCCACGCAAGGACACTTCCACCTCCATGTTTTATTCATCCAACTAGATTCTTGGTATTAGGTTTCAGAAAATTCAAAATTGACTGCAAATTGATTGGGATGGCAAATAATTCAACATTTTGGGTTCCGATGGGCCTATAATAACTTGTAAATAAAAAGTAAGGAGTTTAATCGCATGAATTTATGTGGAACAAGAACTCCTCCACCTCCATGCTTCAGCATTGAAGTGAATGTGTTCTGGCGTGGGGGTGTAAATCGGCCTCAGAATTAGGTAATTTGGAATTTTTTTATGGTATTGTAATTCATGAGCTTTATTTACAAATTTTAAAGAGAAATTTTAAATTATCCGCCCAAAATTTGGATATTGGAGAATACTTTATTTTTTAACAGGATAATGACGCTAAGCACACTGCTCTCAATGTACGCCACTGGTGTCTCTGTAACTGTCCCCAAATTATGAAAACACTCCTCAAACCCTTTATTTAGCCCAGTAAAACATATCTGGTGAGATTTTGATGTAAAAGAAATAAACACAAAATGTGAAGTAAAAAAATTAATCACAGAAGAACGGATGAAAATATAGATGCAGAAATTACAAAAAACTGATTAAATCTATACCAAGATGCTTAAAAGTGGTTGTAGACACTAAAACCTATTCTTCTAAGTACTAAATTAAGAAAAACAAATACAATATTTAAAGCTAAGTTGAGATTTTTGTTATGAAGACTTTTGTGGCGCAACTTTTAGTAGATTTTTGATTATTTTTTTAAAAAATAGTTACACTAGTTTTAAAAAATTAATTATGTCATTCCATTAAGAACAAGTTTCAGATATCATAAAAAATTACAATTGCAATATATTAATTTTTATTAGTCGAAAAAATTAAATTTTATAAGAAATTGCGAGTGTACGAACACTTTTGTGGCCCACTGTATATATATATATATTTAAATTTTGAAATATAACAATTTAAGAAATAAGTTTTAATGGTCTCCCTCCCCTTAAAGAAAAATATAGTCCCAACCCCATACGATATACTTTTTTTTTTATTTTATGTTTCTTGCATCCGAGCCTGACTATGAATTCACTTTTGAAGTAATTCAGCTCAGAAAATCATGTTTTCCCTCTGTATAAATGCCTAAGGTTTTAGTTGAATAAATTTTTAATAATTCATTTAATGTTAATTTCTAGATTAAACATATGCTAAAAATTCATTTTTAAAAATTATTAGAATAATGAATATTTAAGTCATGTAATTTTGAGAAAATTTTTTACAAATTTTTAAATAATGTAGCCTGGAGCATTATTTTATTACGAATTTTAAAATGATTCATTATCACTGTATTTATATTATCTAAAATATTTTTTTTCCTCGAAAATTTCTTCCTCTGAATAGAAACATCGTCATTCATCGTTATTCTATGACATAATAACTAGATTCTTAAAAAAAAAAAAAAAGAAATTATTTGCAAATTAATTTTACATTTTTAATTCATCGAAATCATACCAAAATAATGATTTCAAATATTCAATTCAATTAAACTTTACTCTTTTTCAAGCAACATTAAGAACTTATTAAAACTGTCTTCATCATAACTTACGAGAAAAAATGTCTACTCAAAATATCTAAATCTCACATTATTCCTGAGGGTGGGGAGTGCTGTAAAAAATTAATTAATTTTAAGAAACAGTTCATTTCTTTGAAAAACTCATGAAATAAATGTGACAGGAAAAAATGCGTAATTTTTTTTTAAATCCCTACTATTAGCGCACTCTATATACAGACGAACCTACATAATACGAACCTCTATATTGCGAATTTTTCTAAATAGCGAACTTTTTCCTGGAACCAAGATCATCTCACCATTTTCTTTGTAAAATAACCTCTCAATAGAGAAATACATTTTCTATGTAACGAACTTTTCTCTTGTTATTCAATTTTTCTCTCCTTATTTTTGAAGTATTTCTGGACATTTCAAGTTGTTCTGTCTTTTAACACATTTTATGGTTGTCATGAATCGTGAACTGGTTTTATTAGGTGCCTAATTCACCAAGAGCAATAGAGTTCTGGGCTTTTTCAACCAAGTTGTGCAACTTTTAGCCCCCGATATCCAGTTCACTGAAAATATCTTTGATATTCCCTTTCACTCAAATTGGAGTTATCTTGTCTATCTAGTCTCCATTTATTTGTAGTGTTGATCCGTCGTACTGGTAAATTTGTTTCTTGTAGCTCAAAAATGTCATAACGTAAGAGCTTGAACATGAAAAGAAAAATAATTAATTCTTCAAGAAGTGGATAAAGGCGTCAAGAAACTTTCCTTGTAGTTTTTCTTTCTTTCTTTTTTTTTGATAGGTAAGTTAAATAAAATAAATATATATTAATTTTTCAAAAAACGTGTGAATGATTACTTTTTACATTATATAGTGTGGATGAATTTAAAATTTGTTTTGTGTGGTTTTATAAAGGAAATTGAAAGATAACCGTGGTTTATGAAGGAAATTGAAGGATAACCGTAGTTTATAAGGAAATTGAAAGATAACCGTGGTTTATAAAGGGAATTGAAAGATCCGCGGTCGCCAAACATTTTGACCTTACGGATCAGTAAACTCATAAGTTAAACCCCATGGACCACTAATAGTAACTTTTAAGTGTTTTAAATATATTTATAATAGAAAAATTGTGATATCAAAACACATAAAATGTACCTAGTTAATAAAATGAAACTAATAATTGTAGCCAAATTATGAAAGCTTTATTAATAAACCATAATAAAATAAGAACTGTAAAAATAAAGCAAAGAGACAAAACATGAGACGAGAAAAACATGTGGTTAAAGCCATGAAGCTACAGCAGTACGACTTTTTTACCGAGCGTTATTCTATGAAATGTCGTTTTTATATTTTTTTCATGTATTATTATGAATTCAATTATGTTTCAATGCATCTTAAAGCATAACTTAACGTCATGAATAAGTATATTCCACATAAATTTTCTGAGGACCAATGAAATTTTCTCGCGGACCACCATTTTGGCGACCTTTGCTCTATATAACGAGCTTTTTTTTTTGGGGGATTCAGCAACTTCGTTGTATAGAGATCCGACTGTATATATTTATCTTGTTCGAACTTTTAATCGAAAAAAGTATTTCTATTCATCCAATCAAGTTCAAATAATTTTTTGAACTTGTAGTGGAGGAAACTTGAAGTTAATACAATTTTTTTCAAATATTAATTCATTAATTATCAGTTAATTAATTAAATTAATTTGCTATTTTCAACGCCAACTTAGATTCAACTCCATTTTTTTACGATCTAACTAAAACAATAACAAAAATTGGCGCCGAAAACCAGTTTTTCAGCCAAACTATCCAAACCGGGTGTGCATTTTTACAACAATGCAGACAAATCATGCTCTTTTCTCAATCCCTACTATTAGTTCAAGTTTTCCCTACATATGTATCTATATATATATTGCGATGTACCCAATCTCTTTCCCCTAATTGCTAAGAGGGGACGCCGACAAATGTGGGAAAATTCCGTTCGTCTCCCTAATTGCTGGAAAAAATTTCATAAATGGGTGGTCAGAATTTTCTAACCGTTTTTTTCCATGCCAGTTCGAAAGTTAAAATAGATACTGGTACAATGGGCTTTAGGGTTCTCACGAATCTGTGACGACAGAACGTCAGAACGTCAGAAAGGATAGAACTCAGACTATGAGCCCAGATAGACTCCCGCTATTAGAGGCCGATTGACAAGAGATCAAAGGTGATAGGCGGTGAGTGACCGTGAGAAAAGAGATGTTTAAAAGTAGAGAGCGAAGGAGTACAGGATCAGACTTTACATGAGAGATTCAATAAGAGGTATCTCATTAGTGATAGACTTGAGAGTCAACGATACCTGAGTCCGCAAAGTAAGGATGACTTCAAACCGAGGAGGTTTCGAATCAGAAACTGCAAGAGGGATATTGAACAAGCGAGCTCACCGAAACTCTACATATTCACACTGATACAAGATTCTTATAAATGTATTAGTACGGCACAAAAAGTATATGATAATTAATTTATCAATGCTAAGTTATAAACAAGTTTAGTAATTTCAAGGGACTTCTATGGGCTTGCCATATACAAAATCATATACAACATATAATAATTATCTTGATAAATTGTGCAGTTTATAATTAAAATCGCAATGAAGCTTTAATTATCATTGCATTAAATACATAGTTGTAGTATGAGGGGGGCGATGAAAAATTATGACTAAAAATTGGGCCTCAGATGTTGAAAGTTTGAGAAGCACTGATATAAGACATTGCAGTGAAAGAGACTTTTTATCTGTGTGTGTGTGGACCCATTTTGCTTATTAATTGTAATGGAATATTTTTGGGGGATTTTCTTTCTGTGAAATAAATAGTTTACCCCAGAGCTGTGTGAAGTCGTTACAGCTATACTATTTATTTATCTGGTGGCAGTGGAATGGCATTTAAATGGAATAAATTCTTGAATTTACGCTTCAAAGTTTTAGAGTTCTCGGTACAAAAGCTGAATAATTAAAAAGGCTTATCGTTTCGATCAAGTGAGAAGGAGTTGTTGCGGCT
>BMAU01003183.1:0-10799 GCA_019973935.1 Trichonephila clavipes
CCTGGGGGCGCGATAAACGTACAAGGGGGCGCCAGCATATCGAAAATAAAAGATTAAAAAAATTATTTACTGGAATGAAGTAAAACAAAATACTTTCTGACATAATAAAAAATACACATTTACACTGATATAATTTATATATCTGAGATATTACATTATAAAAAATTAAAACTTCTACTTCTATTACGGTTTCTTTTCAAACCAAAATGAGAAAAAACAAAACCCAGACCCAAAATCGAAAAAAAATTTTAGGAAGATAAAAAATTCATCACTGTTATATTATTGTCATCAGCTGTAGGCAGCAGAATGTAGTTGCTGCGGTTTGACCTTCGAACTTACTTGTACGGTTAGTTACGTCCCTGCTCTTATGTATTTGTTTTTTCATTTAGTGAAGTTGCAAATAAACTATTTCTGCTGCGATTTTTTCCTTGTAAAATATTTTTATGATTTTTGGAAAAGCACAGAGAGCTCTTTGAAGGATTACTTGGCCAAGATTTATTTCTATGAGTTATTCCCAAACATATAAAAAAGCATAATGAAAAACGTTTTACATAATTTTTTTTGAACATCCATATTGTAATGAATACCCTTTTATTCCGGAGCTGTCACACCGAGCACAGAGTGCACGAAATCGGTAATTCTGGCTAAACTGTTTAATTGTTACCAATGGCTCTGACACTATCCTCATGTTTGACAGTCTTAACGTGTGAACTAAAATATATTTGTCACATATCTCCCTCTTTTTTGGGAGTGACAAACGTTTTTCTACAATCTTAAGGTATTTGTTTTGACTGAGTTCCAAGTGTGACAACTTTTTTCCGAAATATTTTCTGTGTTCTTGAAAGTAGGTGAGAGTATATTTTCTCTTAATTAAATTATTCACACTGGAATTACGATTTTTATTGTGTACTATAAAAAAATAATTATAAAAAAAGATTGGGGTGGATCAATAACCCCATTCGACCATTAGTTTTGAGTACGTGCCTGCTCCAGGGTTAAAACATGTTAAAAAGTCTTTTCACTTTAAATATTAAAAATAATACAATTATTTCACATCGGAATTTTTATATTATTGTTCATTATTCAACATCAATTTTAAATGCTAATTCTGTGAGGCTTAAAATTACAGTTCGCTTAAAACTAATTATAATTTGAGCAATGATTTTAAAAAATCATTTTACATTTTTGTAAAACATTGTTGCGCACTTGGCTTTACTCTCCCTTAAATTCAGCTATTTTATAATAATGTTTTATTTTTATAAATGAACCCGTGTAAATAGCGGGTACTTCAGCCGGTATACTTTTAATGTATCAGTGCTGCACAGTAGTATTTTATAACTAATTAATTAATGCTAAATTAAGAACAAGTTTAATAAGTATTAGCGACTTCCATGGGCTTGTCTTACAGAGCAAATTTTTCAAAACGAATGCTTATATATTGATTAGAAATTGACCCACTATGAGTTCTTTCTAAAAAAGCTGATATCTATATTTTGTCTTCTAAGTAGCCACCGCCTTGCAATATGTTCCAATTTCAAAAATTAGAGAAAGGAAAATAAAACATAATAATTATCCTATTACTTTTTTTTTTTTTTTTTGCTTAAAAGCAACATATACAAAATTTAATACTTATGTCATGAATTTGTACGGTATATAATTAAGATTATTGCTTTAGCGTAAAAAAGTGCATTATTATTGTATTCAGTACATTATTAATGTATAAGGGGGCGCGATAAAAATTGTGTTTGATAAGGGGGCGCCAGTATTGAAAGTTTGAGAAGCACTGGTCTAGCGGGTTATTACCAAAATATATAAACGTTCTCGGTAATCGCTGCCCGTTGACGGACGCGTTGAAGAAAAGAGCAAAGAAGGGAGAAATTAAATGGACGACCGAGGGTGAAGACGCATTTCGAGAACTAAAAGGGAAACTAATTGATAAGCCCGTCTTGTACGCACCAAATTTTGAATGAGAATTCATTGTTCAAACAGACGCTACAAACGCAGGTATGGGAGCAGTTTTAACCCAATTAAATGAACAAGGAGAGGAGCATCCAATCCTTTTACCTGAGTAAGAAATTTCTGAGGTAGAGAAACGTTATTGTACGACGGAGAAGGAATGTGCTAGCATTGTTTTCGCAATTAAAAGGTTACATTATTACTTAGATTGAAATTCATTTTTAGTTATGACCGATCACAACCCGTTGGTGTGGTTGAATAGAAACGTTAGCCTTAAACCCTAGATTGATGCGATGGGCTTGGCTTTGCAACCATATAATTTTTTAAAAATTGTACATCGGTCGGGTAAAAGTCACAAAAATGCAGATAGTCTTAGCAGATCGGTGATAGATAATTAGAATTGTTAACAATGTGTTCTCTTGCTCATGAATAATAATTGTTGCTTATAGTGTTTTATTTAAAGGTTAATAATTGTATTAATTTTATTTATTTACTAGTACTGTATATCATATCGAATGGAGATGCGTGTCAAAAGATAAAGCCATGAAAAGCAAATGTATTAATATGCTTAATTTTGTGTATAGGGTTTAAAAAATATACATGAGTATTTAGTTTACGCAAGAGGCCTATTGTGAAAAATAAATTATTTTTTGTAAGGTTGTACACTTCGGATATCATATCAACATGTCGTTAGTATAATTTTTATTAAGTATTGTGGCGAAGAATATTTTATGTGTAAGGTCTTACACTAGCATTTGATATAACATGTTGTTAGTATAATTGATACAGTCGGTCGAAAAAATTGTTGAGCACCGTGACCCTTTCAAAAAATGATTGGAAATGAAAAACGACATTTATTGAAATGAAAACGACCTTTGTTGAAACCATCTCACTTGAAATTTATCATGAACCCCCATCTCATTTGAAACCATCTCACTCTTGAAATTTATCATGAAAAACTCCCCATCTCATTTGAAACGAAACCATCTCATTTGAAACCATCTCATTTGAAATTAATCATGAAAACCCCATCTCAGTTGAAAGTAATCATGAAAACTGTCTCATTTGAAACCCTCTCATTCGAAATTAATCATGAAAACCATCTCATTTGAAACCATTTCACTTGAAATTAATCATGAAAACTGTCTAATTTGAAACTATCTCATTTGAAACGAAAATCATCTCATTTGAAACGAAAATCCTCTCATTTGAAACCCTCTCATTTAAAATCATCTCATTTGAATCGATCTCAACACCCTATTTTGGTTCCCACCTTTTCGTTTCAAACGACTCTTTTTACATGACTCTTGTACATTTCCCCCCTATTTTTTATCCAAACCATGCCTTTCAGATTTCCATCCCAAAGGAACGTTCAAACGGCTCTTTTTGTATGAATTGTGTCCCTTTTCACCCCATTTTTTATCCCAACGTTGTTTTTAGGGTCTCGATCAAAATAGGACACAAAGTATCCCAGGGACGTTAAGAGGTATGGACAGGGTAAAATTTTTCAGATTTCTCCCAAAAAATATTTTAGCACGGGGCGAGAGAAAATTTTTCATTCCTCCCCAGAGCGACGATTGAGACAGGGGTCAAATGAAATTCTTGACAGGTCCAATGAAACAGAGGTCTCCCAAAAATAGTTTTAACACGGGGGTCCAATGACATGCTGGACTGGTCCAATGACATGCTGGACGGGTCATATGAAATGAACGACACAAAATTTTTCAAATTTCCCACCAAAAGATTTTTCAGTCCCTTTCTGCTTCTCTCTCGAGCCAATCAAAAGCCACTTCCTGCTTCTTTCTAGTATAAAAACAGGACTCGGAAGCCAGTAGCCTCATAGACATGGAGGCCGAGCACGCATTTCAAGTCTACCTGATCCAATACCAGGGAGTGCATCTCTCTGATTACATTACGTTTATGACGCAGTTTCGAATCATTGTCAACGGCTTGCAACCTCCCGAGATTATTGACATCCACACTGACACTGAACAGCGTATAGGGGAGTTGCTGACCAAAGTGCTCCCTGATCATCATTCTATGGACATTCTTCGCGTCAGAGCCTTTGCTCGTTCTGAACCAAAGGACGTGTCCAGTGACTACGTGGAGCAGGAGGCTTCCAAAGGAAAAGGAGCCTTCATTCAAGCTTTGTGGACTCTGTATGCCAAATCCAGCTTATACCGTTTGGCATATAAAGCTTGGAAACGACATGGTCCGCAAAACCTGACCACGGGGACTCTATTGGCTCAAGCGGTGTTGGATGAATGTTATGCAGAGAAATGGCCCGATACCGTGTTTCAAGTCCCCGACGTATGCTTTATCTGTCTGAGTCCGATGCACTGGCCAGAAAAGACACACTGTGGCCATGGGTTTCACTTGCAATGTTTGTTGCAACACTTGGACGTGAGTAATACCTGTCCCCTCTGCAGGGCACCCAACCCATTGAGAACATCCTAGAGACCGTGATGAGCCCCGGAAAATGGGAGAACTGGAAAGGAGCATAGCTCTGGACCAGTTCTCCCATTTTTTTGGGCTGCTCTAGACGCCAAGGTTGGCTTCCAAAGCGTATTGGGAAGCACAAGAGTTGTCTCGCCATCAGGGTCGAAAATTGAAAGAATGAAATGTAAGAAAATTTAAAAAGAACTCGGGCAGAAAAGATAAAAGGTTTCACTAAAAAATTTTTTTTTAGTATAAATTAAAACTTTTACTCTTCACGATTGTCTTAAGAGTTTTTCCACACTCAAGGTTTGACCTCTCATCCATGGTGCCTTGGATCGTCCATCAATGTTGGTACTGTGACGTAGTATAGTTTAAAACTTTTACTCTTCATGTCAATGATTGTCTTAAGACTATTTCCACACTCAAGGTTTAACCGCTCATCCATGGTGATCGTCCATCCATGGTGATCGTCCATCCATGTTGGTACTGTGACGGACGCATTTAAAGACACCACGGCTTCCTTTGGCAATCCTTGTTGAATCGCATCCTGTTTGAAACGTATAAAAGCGAGAGGTGCTTTAAACACTTTTCATTCGTCATGAACCCGATTGATGCCTTCCCCGAGCACCTTTCTACCACGGTGGTGCCCGTGACGCTGCCCGATAAACCCGATGCATTGGAATATGCTGCTCGGCAGGGCCAAGTCCGAGCTGGCATCATCTACCAAGAGCCCACCGCCAAACGGGTGTTTGTTCTCTTTTGTAAAGACCATTGGCATAAAAAAAGACGTGGTTGGACAATTTCAAACGGGCCGTCATGGAGGCAAAGCATGTCAATGAATTTAGACCCAACGACGTGATGTGGGAAAAAACATCCAAAGGCCTGTTGAGAAATCCAGATAGACTGCTCAAAAATACCGACAAGAGAATGGTTTACATTTACAACAACATATTTTTTGCCAAAAAAGACTTTACCTTTGGCTTGCGAACGGTGAAATCCGGAGAGATTCACTTGATTCAAACGACGCATGTACCCATGTTGATCTATGAATTGCCAGCCTCCAGTCTCAAGTGCCGAGCCCAACCCAATGTGATTCGGAGAAGTTTTGAGCCCCATGACCAAATGCTCTACCATCGAACCATCTTGGAGCCCCACACGGCGTATCCGATCCCGGCTGGAACAAACTACATTGTGTTGACGGTTCAAAACCGCCTTTGGTTTGGACATTATCCCCGAATCCCTTCTGCCCCAGCTCATTCAGAAGGAATTCCACGTGGGAGATTTCCGGAAAATTAAAAGTTTAATCAAACTCCTTACAAGCTACCTCCACCTACCCGATTCATGTACCGGCCGAAAAGCGACCTTTGGAGGAAAAAATTCTACCCAAGAAACGAGTGCGCATCACTCCCGTCATGAAACGTGTGACCAGACGATATGAGCTACCGATGGCCCCTGTGCAGATTCCACAACCACCTGTGCAGATTCCAGATGTCCTAGAACCTGTGCAGGTTCCACTTGTCCCACAATCCCCTGTGCCCACAATCACCTGTGCAGATTCCACAATCCCTGTGCAGATTCCACAATCCCCTGTGCAGATTCCACAATCCCCTGTGCAGATTCCACAATCACCTGTGCAGATTCCACAATCCCCTGTGCAGATTCCACAATAACTAACCTGTGCAGATTCCAGATGTCCTAGAACCTGTGCAGATTCCACTTGTCCCACAATCACCTGTGCAGATTCCAGTGTCACAAGTCCCAGAATCACCTGTGCAGATTCCAGATGTTCCAGAACATGTGCAGATTCCAGTGTCCCATGTCTCAGAGCCACCTGTGCAGATTCCAGTGTCCCATGTCTCAGAGCCACCTCTGCAGATTCCAGTGTCACAAGTCCCACAGTCCCCTGTGCAGATTCCACTTGCGCAGATTCCAGATGTTCCAGAACATGTGCAGATTCCAGTGTCACAAGTCCCACAGCCACCTATGCAGATTCTACATGTATCAGAACCACCTGTGCAGATTCTACATGTATCAGAACCTATGCAAATTCCAGTGTCACAAGTCCCACAGTCACCTGTGCAGAGTCTCCCAGAACCTATGCAGCTTCTCCCAGAGCTCGACATTTTGGACCCTTTGGAGACGACAGATGCATCTGATCAGCTCATGTCATTCGTATTTGGACCCCAAGAACTCCAGCTGCTTCACACGGTACCCTCTATTTTTGATGAGAATCTCTTCTCCTTCCTAGATGAATTTGAAAGGGAGCCTATGAACTTCACAATGCCCAGAGTAAACTCTTGTGTCAAAAACTCTATCGGATTTAAACCCATCCAACCCATGGATCTGTCTGTCAATAGTTGCCTGTAGCTCATTGTATATATTTTTTTGTATGTCCAGACTAGTGTCAAAAATTCTATCGGAGCCATCCAACCCATGGATCTGTCAATAGTTGCCTGTAACTCATTGTATATATTTTTTCAATAAATAATGAATAAGTCTCATTTTTTTGTCAGAATGATTTCGGTACAACACTTGCAGGACCACCACTATCGTATTTGAAATCTGGGTCGGATCGAGTCAGAGTATCATTACACCCTTTTTTTAACCCAACTTTGGCGTTTCAGTTTTGTAAAAAAAATTGAAAGGGGAATCAAGTCGAGTTGACTCGCTCCCCTTTTTCGGGTATACCAAGTTTGGATCGCTCAGCTAATGTGCGCTCATTTATGCTGAATAATATTTCTGTGCCAATCGAGTCGATTCAGTGTTTCAAGACAACGTTGGAAGGACCAGCCAATAGAAATTGTTTCACGTGACCTCATTAGAGTATAAAAGGCCAGCAGTCATACCTTCGAGTGCTTTTGAATGGCTAAATGTTTTTGTTAAGACTGTCAGGATTTAAAGTCTTGTTTCCATCTCAAATTCTGATAGTCTTAACAGTAAAATGTTTTTAGCAAAAATCTTCAAGACTGAAAAATAGGGGGCAGTTCCCCCTCTTTTCGGGTCCATTCATACACCAAAATTGGACCCTCATCACCAAGATGGGAGGCCTTCTCACCTAGATGCATCACTGTGAATAATCCCCAAGATGGGAGGCCTGCTCACCTAGATGCATCACTGTGAATAATCCCCAAGATGGGGAGGCCTGCTCACCTAGATGCATCAAATTACCGTGAATCGTCACCTAGATTGAAATGAGGTGGCCCCTCTCACCAAATATTTCATTGGACCCGTACAGCATGTCATTGGACCTGTCCAGCATGTCATACGACACGTCCAGCATGTCATTGGACCCCCGAGTTAAAACTATTTTGGGGAGACCTCTGTTTCATTGGACCTGTCCAGCATTTCATTGGACCTATCTCAATCGTCGCTCTGGGGTGGAATGAAAATTTTTCTCTCGGCCCTGAAAATTCTTTTGGTGGGAAATTTGAAAAATTTTGTGTCGTTCATTTCATATGACCCGTCCAGCATGTCATTGGACCAGTCCAGCATGTCATTGCTGGACCAGTCCAGCATGTCATTGGACCCCCGTGTTAAAACTATTTTTGGGAGACCTCTGTTTCATTGACCTGTCAAGAATTTCATTTGACCCTGTGTCAATCGTCGCTCTGGGGTGGAATGAAAAATTTTCTCTCGCCCCGTGCTAAAATATTTTTTGGGAGAAATCTGAAAAATTTTACCCTGTCCATACCTCTTAACGTCCCTAGGATACTTTGTGTCCTATTTTGATCGAGACCCTACAAAACAACGTTGGGATAAAAAAAATGGGGTGAAAAGGACACAATTCATACAAAAAAGAGCCGTTTGAACGTTCTTTGGGATGGAAATCTGAAAGGCATGGTTTGGATAAAAAGTAGGGGGAAAGTGTACAAGAGTCATGTAAAAAGAGTCGTTTGAAACGAAAAGATGGGAACCAAAATAGGGTGTTGAGATCGATTCAAATGGGATGATTTTAAATGAGAGGGTTTCAAATGAGATGATTTTCGTTTCAAATGAGATGATTTTCGATTCAAATGATATGGTTTAAAATGAGATGGTTTTCGATTCAAATGAGATGATTTTAAATGAGAGGGTTTCAAATGAGATGGTTTTCGTTTCAAATGAGATGATTTTCGTTTCAAATGAGATAGTTTCAAATTAGACAGTTTTCATGATTAATTTCAAGTGAAATGGTTTCAAATGAGATGGTTTTCATGATTAATTTCGAATGAGACGGTTTCAAATGAGATGGTTTTCGTTTCAAATGAGATGGGGAGTTTTCATGATAAATTTCAAGTGAGATGGTTTCAAATGAGATGGGGGGGTTCATGATAAATTTCAAGTTAGATGGTTTCAACAAAGGTCGTTTTCATTTCAATAAAGGTCGTTTTCCATTTCCAATCATTTTTTGAAAGGGTCACGGTGCTCAACAATTTTTTCGACCGACTGTATGGAACCTATGGTAAGTACTGTAAAACGAGAGGTGAAACTTGATTTACAGTTATTGCCATAGGTTAAAGGTATAGTGGTAATAACACCGGGGCCTTGGAAATACCGCAGCATTGTGCAGTTTCCACAATACCGGGGCCCATAATGAACGACATACGCTAATGGTACATGGAGAGGCGACGCAAATGGAAGCATGCAATGAAAAATCTCATGGGATCAAAAGTCCCCCTTGCAGAGGGATGTGCAAACTTTTTGGGGGAAAACAACCAAAAGGAGGGATTTAAACGAAACGAGCGTAAAGAAAAGGGTAACAAATGAATGATTCAGCTACCCGAGGGCCTCGTCAACCATGGACGACCCACGGGAGGAGCTAGTGAAGGGAACAGAAATTTCTGTAGGGTTTCAGGGAATGGGTAAAAGGATACCTGGAAGGACTGTAAAAAGAATGCCCAAAAGGTGTTCGGTTTTGGGACACTTTGCAACAAAGACTAGGAGAGAGACACACATTGAACGGCAAGGACTGTAAAAACAGGTGAGAGGGTTTTGAAACACACTTGAACGGCAAGGACTGTAAAAAGTAGACTGTACACTCTAAAAAAGGGTTTAGACTTTTGGCACACTTTTATTGCAGTAATTACCATAGGCTAATGATAAAATTGTGAATATTCCAAGGTACAGAGAAATTTCTGAAATTATTCACTTGAAAGGTAAAATTTAAAAGCTACAGAAAATAAATTGTAAATATTCCAGGGTACCGAGACATTTCTAATCACACGAAAATCAACATTTAAAAGCCACATAAAACGTTAAAAGGCAAGAAACATTTAAAGCTATGTTAAAAAAATTGGGGGAAATAAACAATAAACTTATACCACACATGTACTTTTTTCAAGGATATTTATTTTGCAACGAATCTGAAAAGCATTTGAGTTACATTAATCACCATTCTTCTCAGTCCACAATTTTCCAACAACAAATTATCCCTTTCTGTTTTAAACTCATTTCTTTCGGCTTTGAAGGTATCTCTTTCGGCTTTTAAAGATATCTCTTTCAGATTTAAGAACATTTCTTTCGGTTTTAAACACATTTCTTTCGGCTTTGAAGGTATCTCTTTCAGATTTAAGAACATCTCTTTCTGCTTTCCACTCATTTTCTTTTTGATTTCAATCTTCGTTTTTAAATACGTCTCGTTCCATCTTCAAATCCGCCACTGTTGTTTTCCATTTGCACTTTTTCCTTAATTTCCTTGAGTTGCTTCATGACATTCTGTTGCTTAGGGATAAAACATACAGTTGGTCCTTGAGAATTTGAAGGGAATATCCAGGTGTGAAATATATTTTCTTGTCCCCCTGCAGCGTCAAATACTTTTCTTCTTGGCCGTTGAAGGGAACTTGACAATGGATAAATTTCAGCCCGTCACTTTAATGGGTACTACCCATTTCAAGTGCGCCACTTCCTGTCTCTCACGCATTCGGCGTGGATATCCCTCAGTACCACATTCTTGCTATCGTTTTTGTTCCGGAGAGCAACCTTTTATCCCGTTGGGAAACAGAGTGCATAAAATGCAATGCTGTGTTCATGCATAGGTCAATTGATATGAAAATGGGATTGCTATTGATTGGGAATGGGAATCACTATTGCTTACATTGCACAATGATCATTTTCATAATAGTTTGTGTAAGTTCCTAGCAAGAACCTTGCTCACTCACTAGAAAATAATGTTCAAATTTAGTTCAGCGTTTTTAGTAGTTAAAATTGCAGCTCAGAAATATAGTGGTGCTTGATGAAGGGATGTGTCGGTAATCTGTCAGTTGTCTCATCGTCATCCACATTACACTTTCTCAGCTTGGAAAAGTTCTGTAAGAGAGGGCGGGAGCTGTAACGTCACTTCTCGAATATCCTCTGTATCCTGTACTTCTCCGGTATCAGCCTGTTCATTACCAAGTATACCCACGTGTCCAGGTACCCAGGAAACA
>BMAU01003184.1:0-37997 GCA_019973935.1 Trichonephila clavipes
TTCATTTCACTTCAGTTTAGTTCAGTCACTACAGTGATATCATTGAAGCTCGAAGACAATTTAACGTGCTTATTTTTTGGGGCATTCCCCCCTCCCTTTTTTTTACTACAAGTTGATTCATTTTAAATTTTATTCAAAATTTATTTTAATTCCCTTTTTCCCATCCCTGTTCTGTAGAGTCTTAGAATTTCGTTTCCGAGTTCTCCTTTTCTCGGGATGCTCGACCATTCAGAACGTCCCTTTTTACTTTCCGCGCCCACTTTCTGCGTTAGTTGGTTCTGACCAACCAAATTGCAGTCAGCAGGAAAGGTTTTTCATCAGTGCGCGAACTGTGTCCGCCACTGTTTTTAGCAGTTTATGTTCTCTGCCCATTAATTAGTCCTCCATTTATTTTTCTCTTCTCTTATTTTATGTCACTCCATCCCTATTATCATATTTTTTATTAATTCCATTTGGGAACAGGTACTCCGTAAATTACATGCCACTTGCTAGGAGACGTGGCTCCCAGAGAAATCGATGGCGAATTATATTTTCCAGTACAGTAAAACGTCGTTTATCCGAATCAATTGGGATTATAAACCGTACGGATACGCGATTGTTCCGATAAACGAAAACTGAATGCGATCCATTCAATATATGAAACCAGACACTATTCGAATATTGAAAATCATCACATGTGGGAAACGTGCTTGATGAAAAAGTAAAATAGATGCAAAATGTCGCAATTATACCTTTATGCTTTTTTCTAGCGTTTTCGGACTGTCGGATAAAAAGATATTTCCTGATCACAGCAATCTACACCACACCCATAGTTAAATTATAGTCAAAAACAATCTTTGGCTTGAGTATATCTTTATCTTTTTTATTTTTGAGGTTAATCATGGAAGTATCATGAATACTGTCCATCAAACACATCTTTCTTATCTTATCTTCAAAATATTTCCTCTTTGAAAAGCTATGATTTGACTTTTTGTAATTGAAATCGAAATAAAAATCCTGCCGATATGTATTCGGGTATAACAACAAGAAGCCATAAAAAAATTGTGTGTGCTTATGACCATAAGATAGAAGTTATAAATACAAATTTTGTAATGTTATTTCAGAGATTAGTTAGGTGAATAAAAAAAAAAAAACAAGGGGATATTTGTATTGTCCAATAATATTATTTATTCATGTCTGCACTCAAAAAGTAATATTTTTGTGCGAAATAAACAATCATGTTTGTGAATTAATTGTATTCAAAGAAGGAAACAATAGGTTTATGGTAGCTGAAATAGGTTATAAATCCTTTAGATTCAAAATTTTATTTAAATATCTATAAAAAAAAACTCCCACAAGCGTTGTTTCGTACTTCCTCGTGCTTCATTTGGATCATTTGACAGAGTTAAATTGAATTTTGATTTTGATAAATCAACTAAAGGCTTAGATTTTTGTCTTTTGAAAAATCTACTTTAAAATTCCCACTTAAGAGGACTTGGTACCCTAGAAATCACAAACCTATCGTTTTTTTTTTTTTATTTTCATTTAATCTTATTCTTTGCATTATTATCTTTCGATTGATATATCACTTGTGCATGTTGGAAAGTTTGAAGTTGAATAAAATTTCATTTGAAAACAAATTAGGCAATTCAGCCACACACCCTTTTTAGAAAAAAAAAGCTAAAAAATGCGTTATGATAAAAAAAAATCTATTTTATAAATAGAAATAATAACTATAAAAAAAGAATGTGTAGTATTAAAAGCAGAATATTTCCGAGGCAATGCAATAATGTAATTTTTCTTCCTTGTGAAATGTGTGCATGTAAAATTTTTAAATTAAGACATTTTATATTAATAATTTTATAATTTCAGTTCTTATTCCTGATATATTTTTGATACAAATGTAGTACTTTAATATTATAAGAAGAAAAACAGCTAAAATTTCTGTCGCTATAGAAAAAAAATTTTTTTTTCACGTTTTTCTTGATTTTTCTTGTGCAATTAGTACTCTCTAAAAGTTGATCATTTATAAAAATGTGTGGGTTGAAAACATATGAAAATGCAATTATTTTAAAGAAAAACGTATAAGTAATATCTTAAAGTGGTATTTTATATATAAGTTTAATTAAGCTTATAATAATTATTTTTTCGGAATTATAAACTTTAAAGTGGTTTTTCTCAGTTTGTGTTTTTCGAAACCTTAGTGCATTCAAAATGCTACTCCTTCGACAATTATTTAGAAATCACTTCAATTTTTTTCCTGCGTGTTAAAAATAAAGCATGTAATAAAATTAGGGATCAGTTTTGCTATAAACTGAATACTTTAAAAAAAAAAAAAAAATGTGAGACATGTTGGTTTTTTCGTTGATTTTTAGCCTGTATATCAACATTTTATTTTTTTTCTCGTAAACGAATGAAGTTATTCTAAAATCGATCCCTAAAGTTGTTAAGAACATCTATAAGAATATTATAAAAAAATTTCAGGTCAAAAAATTAATTTTTACAAAAGGAGTAGGATTTTAAAATTTTCCCAATTTTCTTCAAAAAATTTAAATTTTTAAAATTGTGTGAATAATATATGAACATTTTCATCTGGTAACATTTTCTTGAATAGAAACATTGTATAAAATGTTAAAATATCATTTTTAAATACGTGAATAAAGAAGTTTGCTCAAAGGGTGCCAAGTCCCCTTAAAACCATAGGTAATTTGTTCAGAAGTAATTTGTTCCGGCTTTGTGAATTTTGGTTGTAATTTAACAGTATTCAATTCTATCCATGAATTAATTTAATCAAAGGGATAGTAAGACAGGTAAGTTGATTGGGAAGATAGGAATCTAGGTCAAAACCTTTAAAAATGGATTTAATCAGAAGGGATTATATCACATAAACTCTAGCTTATATTAGCTCTTTTGTCTTTGTATTGCATTTTTGTACATATGTATCCGGTGCTGCAGCAAGGAAAGATTTCTTAATTACATTTTGTTTACTTGTATTTAAATTATTTAATTTAACTTTTTCTTTATACCTTTATACTTAATTTTGTTATTTTAAATTTTTATTTGTTTTAATTTTCTTTTTAGATTCAAAGTATATTTAAGTAATTTGATTAATGGAACTATTTGTTCATTGCTATTCTGATTAGCTTACAAAAATAGATTTTTATTCTTAAATTCACTGCAATATTGCTAATGATAACAATACTATTTACTTAGTTCTATAAAAATTTGTTCTTTTTCTACTTTTTATGTTTATATCTAGTGTAGGATTTCTCTCTCGCGCAAAGCCTATTTTTTTAAACATAATACATGTTTCATTTTCATGCTTCAACTAGGATTAGAAAGAATTTCACATTCATTTTTGTAGGAAGAGGTGGAGGGGAGGCGTGAGCTCCACTTAGATCGAAGCTAGGAACTTTACTTTTATGGCGTATTGGTACGGGAACCTACTACCGCGTTTCAGAGTGGCGGGGGGAGTGGAGAAACGTCCCTCCTTTTCTTTTAACGGTGTATATGTCGCGGACGACCTTGTACGACAGGATTTCCGACTGGAGACGAAAAGAGCCGAAGCAGCATTAAATACCCGAGGGTGACGTTCATTCAAGTTCACTCTCGAGCAAAATGCACCAATAGAAGTTATCACTTCAAAAATTATCCTGTGATATACTCGGACGTGATGTTTTAGAGCACTAGTGTCTTGTTCGAGATAATCTCGGGCATAACAGCCAAAAGGTTAAGCAGTGCAATGGAACAGGGTGCGTGAAAGTTCAAAGGATAGGGCCGAGAAGAGTATTTTCTTTAAACATAAAAAATTGAAACCGAACTTATAAAAGAACAGATTGATTTGAAGCTACTTTTGATTTAGAAAGAACAACACATTAATAAATTTCAGAAACTGAGCACCTGCCAGAACCAAATTTCTGAACAATTCTTGCAAGCGAAAGATAACGAACAGCTGAATCTGAATGACATGGAAGAATTAAAAAAAAAACTATCATGAGCATTAGATTGAAATTTTTTTCCGAGTAGATTTGAAATTACAGGAAACTTCTATTCCGATTGAAGATACAATGAAATGTGTGTTTTAAGCTACCTAAGATAAAATTGAAGAAATTTAACGGTGAAGTTAAATATTTTTTAGTCTTTTGGTGTCAATTAGAGAAAGTTCACATTTACCGAAGTATTTCGGATGAAGATCAGATGCAATATTTATTAAACATTGTAGAACTTATATCGAAAGCAGAACGATTAGTTTCAAGTTCCCTGGCAACTGCAAATAACTATAAGAAGGCTATTGAGCAACTGATGACATTGTAATGACTTCAAACAGCTCTGTAATAACTATTTATTTTACAGTATAAAAATTCATCAAAAAATTGTTTCATTACAATTTAATTGCAAAAAAGTCCACAAATAAAGTTTCTCTTTCGCTGCAAGGTTTTATATCGCTCGCATAAAATAAGGAAATAAAGGGATCCTTTAGTGAAAAGTCCCATACATAGGATATGTCAAAGGAGTCCACACAGTTCTCAGTTCACTCTCGGTAATTCCACACCGAGCTTGAGTGAGCTCGCTGGTTCTGTATCTGCCGTGTGGTTGCTCATTCGAAATCTCCATGTTTCGAAGTCCACCTTAATTCGCAGACTCCCAGGAATCGCTGACTCGCAAGTCTATCGCTAAGAGAGGCCTCTATCGGATTCTCTCTGGTCAAAATTTCCTCCTTGTACTCCCTCGCTCTCTCTTTTTAAAAATCTCGTTCACCGCTTACACCTCTTTGATCTCTTGTCTGTCAGCCTCTTATGGCGGGAGTCTGTCTGGGCGCACATTGTGAATTCAATCTTCTCAGACGCGCTGTCATCACAGATTCGTGAGATAACGAAAGCACATTGTACCGGTGAGTAGATAAGAAAACCCGATTCTGCTGTAAAGGCGGTGCAGGTGGTGCAGAGTCGAGTTGTTTTCTACTGCCGAGTTGAGTTGTTTTGCTCCTGTTGAGTTGCTTCGTTCATGCTGCCAAGTTGAGTTGTTTTTCTCTTGCAATGGTTTTGATTTTCTAGTTGAGGGGGCGAGTTGAATTGTTTTTAAAAAAATGTGCACAAAAAATGGAAGTATGGGAATGTTAAGTGTGCTCATGGCGCCACCTATTGATTTTAATATACACTAATTACAGATTTTAAAATGATTGAAGTAAATAACGCTCAAAAAAAAAAATAATAAATCCAGATTCAAACTCACTGCCTCAGATCAAAATGTCTCCATAGGACAATAGTTTTACAGTTACGCTAACCATTGTCCTATGAAGGCATACAGACCTGAAGAAAACTTATGTTTATAATCTCATGAATTTAATTTTGCATTCGAAGCAGATGGTGACGTGTTTTAAAATCCTTTTCTTAATTAAAATGAAATAAAAAAATATTTAATTTATATTATTTTAATAATTTGTAAATTTTAGTTCAGTATAATGATTACATACACACACAGTAAAAATACAAAATAAATTGATTATTCAGAAAAATGTGCCGTAGTATACTCGTCATCAGCGTGAACGGGTTACGATTTAACTTGTTTTAGATTGTCTGATCTTGATTCTACAAGACGGCTTTTTCAGGCGAAGCAGATGGCGACGTGTTTTAAAATAATTTTCTTAATTAAAATGAAATAAAAAATATATTTAATTTTTATTATTTTAGTAAATTGTAAATTTTAATTCAATATAATGATTCCACACACACACATAGTAAAGATACAAAGTAAATTGTTTATTCAGAAATCAACATCTTGTATTGCGATTTACATTACAATCGTATATTTACATTACAGGAGAACAACAACTTGTAAATTTTATTTCAGTATAATGATTACTAATGTACAGTAAAGATACAAAGTAAGTTGTTTATTTACAAAAACAGCATTCTATTTTACATTACAATCAATTATTTACACACACACACACAAAATCACAATATTGGATTTTATGTCCTACAGCTCATTGAATAGGTCTAAATTCATCAACGACCAATTACCATGGGCAAGAGTAGTAATGCCATCACCATTAATAAACCTTTTGTCATCTTAATATGACAGAGCAAGTTTGTTTTGCTTTATTGAATGTAATGAATGAAATTTGGATCTAATTAAGTTCATGTCAACATATTTTATTTTTTCATTAAAAAGACAAGTTTTGTAGTCCTCAAATGTTATTTTATTTTTTATAGTTTGTTTTTTAATTCCCTTTCACGGCTTTTCAATCTCATTGTTTGTTTTGTACGCATACATTTTTGATTTTAATCCTACATATTCTGTCATAATATTTCCTTTATTTTCATCCTTCATTTTTCCGATGACTTTTTTGTTAACAAGAGGTAAATTATAAATGTTGTTTTCATTATAGTCTGAAGTATCATATAAGTTAATATCATCTTTCATATCACTATAAAAATCATCAGTTTTTATTTCATATATAAAAGAATTGGTGTCTGTATACATGAGCCTTACTTTTGAGTCATAACGGTGCTTCATGTACTCATAGTTAAAAGAAAACATTAGTACTTTGGATATATCTAAAATTACCATTCTTACCTGTATTGGTTTGAAAATTTTGATTTGGGTTTTTTTTTAGATGAACGGCCATTAAGTTTTTAGAAAATATTGTGCGTCGATTAAAACTTGATTTCGCTATTAACTTTCGAGCCTGCTCTTCTGTTGAACATAAACGAAAACTTACATTTTCCATCGTTTTCCCGAAAATGCTATTATTCATTAGTTTTTAATAATCCTTTTTAAAGTCATTTACAAATTTAGTTCTGAATTTAGTATTATAAGCTATGTAATTTTTAAGCCAAGGAGATTGAAAAAATTTTAAAACGCAATGAATTTTTTTCAAGACTAACCCTAATTTCAAATATAGCTTTAAATTAGAATAATGGAGAACATATTTTGTTTTTGGTTCCAAAGTAGTTAAAAGTCTAGGCTCTTTACAATTAGGTGCGGGCTTATTTTCAGGGGCAAGGGGAAAGTCTGACTGTTTGTCATGCAAATCGGAAGGATATTCAAGATCTACTTCCAAGATGTAACCTACATTGGATTCATCTGATAAATTTAAAATATTCTGTTCAGTTAAATAGTTTTCATTCAAAAAAAATCTTTTAAGGGTAGATATTTACTAATTGCATAACCGTACAAATTATTTGCGTCAAGAAACATCAAATATTTTATCTCATCATCTGGGTTAAAATTAGACATATATCTGTTGTTAGCTATAGCATAACAATTGCAACACTGACTTATACCTCCTCTTACACCAGTGCTTCTCAAACAGTGGGGCGCGCCCCCCTGGGGGGGCGCGATGACCGTACGAGGGGGGCGCGAGCATATCGAAAAAAAAGATTTAAAAAATAATTAGTTTACTGGAATGAATTGAAACAAAATACTTTCAGACATAATAAAAAATGCACTTTTACTCTGATATAATTTATAGGCGATATTAAGCCATCAAAAATAAAAACTTCTTTAATACCTAATTAGCTATCTTTGATCCTATAACCAAATAAAAAACTTATTTGATTTGACTTTTATTTGATTTGCTGTCCTCCCGTGATGAGAGATTTTTTATTACGCTTTTTTATATAACCTAACATACTACTCTTTCAGAGAAAAAACAGATCCCGGACCCAGAATCGAAAAACTTTAGGAACATAAAAAATTCATCACTGTCATTATTTTTGAAATACTGCACATTATAGCTGTAATCTCTTTGACCTACTAAGTTATTGGTACAGTTAGTTATGACCCCTCTCTTATGTGTTCTCTGTTGCGCTTTTTTTCATGCAAAAGAGTTTTATGATATTTGGAAAACCACGGAGAGCACACACACACACACACACACAAGCACATGAAGGATTACTTGGCCAAGACATATTTTTATAAATATTCTCAGTGTATAAACTATAACGAAAAACGTTTCACACAATTTTTTTAGCAGTAACATACATATTATCATAATGAATATACTTTTTACCCGGAAGTGGTCGCGCGGGACACACAGATTACGAAATCGTTAATTCTGGCAAAACTGTTTATTTATTACCAAAGAAAAATTGAAAAGTCCTTGAAAGTATGTAAGTAAACTTTCTCTTAGTTGAATTATTCACTTGAATCATGATTTGTATCGTGTACAACAAAATAATTATAAAAAAAAGGATTGGGGTGACTCAATAACCCCGACCGTATCGAGTGCGCGCCTGCACTCGATAAAACATGTTGAAGTCTTTTCGCTTTAAATATTAAAAATAATACAATTATTCTTCATCGATATTTTATACTATTGATCATTATTTAACATCAGTGGCGCTCACAAGGGGGGGAGTGCCCCCTCCCCCAAAGCCCTTGAATTTTTCCGATTGATTATAATTCTAAGTTTATAGTACGCAAAATTTAGTTAAGTATTTGTTATTAATGATTAATTTTATTAATTAATGCCAATTATTTATTCAAGAATTAGTTTTTTGCTGTGTTTTGTTCCCGAAAATCGACAAAATCAAAAGGAACCTGATACAAGATTGGTGAACTTTCGACTCCGGAACCCCCCCTCCCCTTGAAAAATTCCTGTGTGTTTAACATCAATTATAAATGCTAATTCTGTGAGGCTTAAAATTACAATTCGCTTAAAACTATTTATAATTTGAGCAACGATTTAAAAAAAAATCATTTTACGTTTTTGTAAACATTGTCGAGCACTTGGCTTTGCTTCCCTTACAATTCAGCTATTATATCAATAATGTTTTATTTTCTTATAAATGAACTCGTCCAAAGAGCGGGCACTTCAGCCGGTGTACTTTTAATGTATCAATGCTGCACAGAATATTTTATAACTAATTAATTAATACTAAATTAAGAACAATTTTAATAAGTATTAATGACGTCCATGAGCTTGTCTTGGAAAGCAAAGTTTTTATAAGGAATGCTTATTATTAGAAATTGACCCCCTGAATTCTTTTTCTATATTTAGCAGATATATCTATATTTTGTCTTATAAGCAGCTACCGCATTTTGCAATATGTTCAATTTAAAAATTAGAGAAAGGAAAAATAACATAATAATTATCCTATTATTTTATTTATTTATTTATTTTGCTTAAAAGTAGTATACAAAATTTTTAATACTTATGTTACTAATTTGTATGGTTTATAATTAAGATCGCCTATTGTAACTTTAGCGTCAAAGTGCATTATTATTGCATTCAGTACATTATTAATGTATAAGGGGGGCGCGAAAAAAATTGTGATCGAAAAGGGGGGCGCCAGTATTGAAAGTTTGAGAAGCACTGTCTTACAGCCTTTTCTAAAAAAAGAAGCATGTCGTAATCTGTGAACAGTTCGATAGATACTTTAGTATGTAATAACATAGCATCCCATGATAAAGCTGGGGTGGTAAAATACCAACAGGGGTCAAGTTTATAAGTTTGCATGCATATTTTCCGAAAGTTTTCAAAGAGATCTGTTAACAATAGAACATCTGTTTTTACATATAGATCACAGTATTCACCAAGATTATTTAAATGAAATTCATTAAATACTTTACATGCATGATTATAATCCTCTACACTTATAGCCTCCTCATTTAGTTTATTGTAAAATTTGCTAATAGGTGGTAAACAAAAATCTTTACACTTTTCAAAACTATCAAAATAATCATACGGAAAAACTCCTTTTCTTAAAAGTAAATCTATTTTTTCTGAATCAAAATATTGTTTCATATATTTAAATTCATCTTTTTTTTGTGTTTTTATCAAATTTTCCAAACTAGAAGACATGAATTTGAAAGAATCTAAAAACCTTAACTGAAAATCATTTGAAATATTTTTACTGAAGGAAATATATTTTTCTTAGGTGTTCGGAGTTAAATTAATTTATTTTTCATCATATCATAACTCATTAATAAAAATATGGGCGTGATATTCAAAAAGATTATGGAAGAAAACAGGCAAAAATTTGGGGGTTTTCATTGCTAAATTATAACTATTACAACAAGGGCCATTAATTTTTGAGTAACATGATGATGATCTCTAACCATGATATTGTTTTCGTGAAAGGTTTGATCACAAACATAACAATTATTAGCATTATCATACAATTCCTTTTCTGATTCAGTAATAGGTAATAATGGTTTTGGTTTTTTATAAATATTATCAATTTCTATTGCATCTTTTTCTAACTTTTCAATAAAAGTTTGGGGGGCATCAATACCTCTATATACTACTGGATCTTCATAATGCCCCCTTGATAACTGATAAAATAACAAAAACCAATTGGGACATGTTTTTCATAAATATTTGTAAAGGAAAAGTTTGGATTAGGACAGCAAGTATCAGTTTTCCTAGTTACACACTCGAAATCCGCATATACAACAAAAGGTATTTTTAAACAATGTTGAAAATTTTTAAATTTTAAAAACTTTCTTGTTTCTGACGGCATTACTACCCTTGCAGGACTTTTATGTATACACATCTCATTGTGCTGAAGAAGTTTGTATTCTGTTTGGAAAGCACTTAAACATCTTTTACATATAAATGTTTTATGTTGATGTTTTGAGAGTTGTTTCGAAACAAGTCGAGATAAGCTTTTAATGAAACAATAACGTCCAAACTCTCCATTTTGTACGTAAAGCAAATCTACATGTTTCTCACACACTATATTACTAATGAGGAGAGGAAATGTTTTTAAATCCTCTTGAAAAGAATAAATGTTTATTCCTGTATCGTTCATTTTTGAAAATTTTTTCACCTCGTTAAGCGGTGTTGGAAAGGATATTCCATCAAAGTTCAGCTTATTTAGGTGGGGGACATAACTTGACGTTTTGTTGGGGTTGCTGGTGTTGGGGTAAAGAACTGCGAGAATAGACCACATGAAACACTGAGAGTCCTTTTTATTGATGACATTGATGATTGCCTTTGTTTCAGCGATCTGCTTCGGTACCTCGATGAAAGATGAGGAACCTCTGAATGGAGAATAACGGTTCGTGCGGAATTCGAGTCTTAAGATTTCGTACAGTGTCCTACTCACCCCAGTACCTACTTTCAAAATCCTCACTTTCTTTCACTATTTTCTCAGACATGTCGTCATAAAGTCTGGCGAGATTAGTTTCTTGTAATACTTCATTATTCGGCGTTTTGAATTCTACGTTCTTTATCATTTTTCCAGCATTTGTCACTTTCGAGTAAATGCAATGAACCCATTTACTCACTTTCAAGGCTTTGTAAGTTTCCAGTTCATTGCAAAAAATAAAAATTGTCTCTTATTTTCTGAAGAGTAGAAACTCTTTTATCTCCAGTGAACTATCGTTATTGGGAAGATTAAAAGTTTTATATGCTTTTTGAAAAGCACTCTCGTTTTCTTTTGGTAGTAAGAAGATATTTTCAGGATCAGCCGTAGAGTTTTCAGTAGATGTGGATAACTTATCTTTTACTGTTCAAATGTTTCAATAAGTTGTCTTTACGGGTAAAGGATGTATCGCAAAATTTACAAGTAATTTTCTCGGTTGAATGCACAGAGTCTTTGTGCCTTTTTAAATCACTTTTTCGAACAAATTTTTTACTACATTCCGCACATTGAAGAACAGCATTTTTTTTCGTTAACTTGTAATGTATGCCGTTTTAAAATATAGTTTGTAACGAAGTTTTTTCCACAAATATTGCAAGTATACAAAATGAAGTCGTAGAACTTAAAAAACGTTGCTAAACACACACACACTACTAAATCAGCAATCACATTTGGTGTTCTGCGAATCTGTGACGATCAGGCGCAATGCATAGATTCGATAGAGCAAATTGGAAGGGATATATATCTCCCACCAACCCCTTTTAAATTTCAGGGGTGGGTCCACTACACGCCCCTCATCATTTCTCATTGGTCGGCCCAGTAGAAATCTGCTCTCGGCCCGCAGACTCATTAGCGTCCCTATTGGCGCGAATCTGACAATAGCTCTCTCTGACCCTCTCACACTCACTGGCGACATAAGGTCCGCCCAAACACCTGGTCCCCTTACCACCCACCGTTTTTGAGGCGCCGATGTATCGAGTCAGACGAACTCAGTCAAAGGATGAGCAGTAGGGTTTCGTCCAGCCCATTAAGACTACAGACCCACTGACGTGGAAGACTAGAATCCCAACAATGAACAATGACGCCCAAAGCCATGTGCTCTGTCTCCAACCCCACCTGCTCTAATCCATCAAACTAGACATGTAGGGAGGGGGTGGATCGTATCAATGCGACGTCGTTACAATACTATTAGCAAATATTCTACTGAATGTATATCACGATATCACTTTTATATGGTAACGAATCAAGACAGAAAAATACAGGATACAATAGATATGATTATGGACAGGGAAAGAATTTATGAATTTTCCTTTCGTTATCACACAAAATGAAATTTATAGAATTAAGTGACTCGTAGTATAAATAGCAACATCATTCACAAAAATTATTTAGTTTAATCATGGATTCTCTCAAATTAGTTCATCCATTTACTTTAATCTTGGCTGGGCAATCTGGTAGCGGTAAAAGTCAGTTCGTTAAAAAATTAATCGAAAATAAAATGATTGAACCTTTTCCTAAAAAAATAATTTGGTGTTATGGAGTTTACCAAGCGTTGTATGATGAAATGCCGAATATTTCCTTTCATGAAGGTATCCTCTCTAATTTGCACCAGTATTCGGATGCGTTAACTGTTATAGACGATCTTATGATGAGTTAGGAAATGATCCCCAATTAACAAAATTATTTGTAAAATGTTCGCATCACAGAAATTTAAGTATAACTTTTGTGGTACAGAATATTTTTCATAAAGGGAAATAAATTAGAGAAATTTCCTTAAACGCTCATTATCTTGTATTATTTAAGAATCGAAGAGATCAATCCCAAATTACACATTTTGGTCGCAAATTATATCCCCGTAAAGTGAAATTTATTCGAGAATGTTATGCAGATGCCATATCAAAACCGTACGGATAATTACTTATTTATTTAAAACCTGAAACTGATGAATCATTGCGTGTGCGCACAGGTATGTTTCCTGGAGATGTTTTTTATGTATATCAACCTCGATAACCCATTACTTTGAAGCATATAAATAGATTCAAATTGCTCAATGAATATTCATTAGTTCACAAGATGTCGGTGTCTTCTGAACAAACTTTAGAGCTCTTAAAACTAATTTCTAAAACAAAAAAAAAAAAAAACCAAATTCTATTTTGAAAAAGTGTTCAAAGAAAGAAATAAAAACTTTGTGCGAGTGTGTGCTGAATGTTTTATGTGGTAACATATCATTGACTAAAATTTAAAAAAATCGCTTATCTCCCTGTAGGAGTGGAAAGGTCCATTAACACCTGATAAAGGGAATGGGTAGTTCCCCTCCCCCTTGGAATGTGGAATGTGAAGTTTCATTTATTCGGTCTTTGGGTACGACGGAGTGAAGTCATGTCTGAACGTTGCTAACTGTACAATAATTGTTTTCCTTAAATGTTTTTTTAATAAACCTTAATTTTTGAAATTTAGATGCCAGGTTCTTAATTTGTTTCCGTGCCCATTGATCAGAATCAAACTTGAGTGGCGCAGCCTATAGTGATCAAGTCTTAGTGGCAAACCCCACAGGAAGAACGTTCCAGAAATTTTGAGTTTTCTGGATTCCCACGTGGAAATGAATCAGGTAAGAGTTTTTGCTTGCAACTCCCTGTAATGTAAGACGAGAGAAATTTATAAAATTATACTGTTTAATATTCATTATTAAGAGAGAATTTTGATTTTATTTTTTGTATACGTCAGTGTACGTTTTTTTTTTTTTTTTTTTGCTTTGCATATCCATGCAGTTGTAACTTGTTGAACGCCAGTTCAATTTTGAATTATTATATACATCAGTATATATTTTATTATTCTTGTTCCATATCAATGGAAAGTAAGTTTTAGAACATCTGTTCTAAAAATTAAGAAGCTTCAAAATCATTAATTCTCTCAGTATATTATTTTATTGCATATCCATGCAGTTATAAAAAATTTTGAACGCCAGTTCACAATTGGGAATTATTATATACATCAGTATATATTTTATTATTATTGTTCCATATAAATGGAAAGTGTTTTAGAACATCAGTTCTATAAATTAAGGAATGATTGTATGTTTTTTTTTCTTTATTGTATTTATTTATTTTTGTAATGCACAATAATAAGTTCACGTCAGTGAATAGCAATTGAGTTTATTGAAAAATTAATGCTAAAGAATAATACTTATTTCATGTCAATGAAATTATTTTGTGCTTATGTACGCATAGTATTTTTCGATTAATGTGAAAAAAAATATTATCAGTTTAAATTGGAGAAAAACTACCGAATATATTTTGTAGTGTTCTATTATTCCAGCCAGGAATAGATTAAGTGGTGCATGTCGGTAATATTTTAAGTGATTATTGTGTATCAGAAATAGGTTAGGAGATTATTGTGTGTCAAAAATATTTTAAGTGATTATTGTGTATCAGCAATATTTTAAGTGATTATTGTGTGTCAGTAATATTTTAGGTGATTATTGTATAACGGTAATATTTTAAGTGATTCTTGTGTATCAGTGATATTTCAAGTGATTCTTGTGTATCAGTAATATTTTAAGTGAATATTGTGTATCAGTAATATATGAAGTGAGAATTTTTTAGGTGATATAATCAGTAATATATTAAGTTTTATTTATAGAGCATTAAGTACACTTGGGATGTGGTGAAATATATGACTATTATTTAGATTTCTTCCCAGTTCATCGAGTATTGAGTTAGCATAGCGGACGTTGTTTGTGGGTGTTTTAATGAAAGATATATGTGTGGGGTACTTAATTTTTGCAATTCCTTTTAGTGTTATTTTCGTCCTATTGTCACGGAGTTCGAAAGAAGTACACAGTTCAATTAAACAAACAATTAGATTTATTCTAACGCTGGGAGCTCGATACAACACTGGACTGAGAACATCCCCAACTGGCGATGAACTCTGCTTTTATACACTTCGGAATATTCGAGAAATAACCAGTATGCACTCTAAAGAATGATCTGGATTCATCTAGAACCTAGAGAAACAATACATTAAAAACGGAAACAAAATTCCAGTCTTTGGATAAATCTGCCGGGGCCGGGATTCGAACCCGAGACCTGAGGAAGTTCAGTCCAACGCTCTGCCAACTCGGCTATCGGGACTTGTAGCAAATTATGCGTGTGGCATTGCTCCCCTCGAAAAAGAAGACAGCGCCCCGCTGTCATTTTGTTCAAGGGTCTTTATTCTGGAACGAGTGATGGGACCTTTGTATGATTCTTTGAGAGGAATATCCTCGGTTTCGATTTGCTCGGCGGGATCATGGTACGGTTTCATACGCAGTACATGGACAACTTCTCTTAGTTTTCTTTTTCGTGAAGCAGGATCAAAATCTTGTACTTCGTAAGTCACGGCTGATAAACGGCGTAGCACCTGATAAGGTCCGAAATACCTTCTTAAGAGTTTTTCGGAGAGACCGACTTTTCTCACTGGAGTATAAACCCATACGAGATCTCCGGGAGCGTAAGATACCATTTGGTGTTTGGAATCGTAACGTCGACGATCTTTGTCTTGAGCTCTCAGAGTGTGCACTCGGGCTAGCTGTCGTGATTCTTCGGCTCTGGCTGCTATCTTGGTGATGTTATTGTCATCAAAATCGTTAGGACAGAATGGTAGCATTGTATCTAGTGTCGTTTCCGCTTCACGACCATGAAGTAAATAGAACGGCGTAAAACCTGTGGTCTCTTGTTTAGCGGTATTATAAGCGAAGGTTACAAATGGTAGAATTTCATCCCAATTTTTCTGCTCTACATCCACATACATTGACAACATGTCGGCCAAGGTCTTATTGAAGCGCTCCGTCAGTCCATTTGTTTGGGGATGATACGCCGTTGTGAAACGATGATCAATGTTACACAAGTCGACGAGAGAGGAAACAAGTCTGGATCGAAAGACGGCTCCACGATCTGTGATAATTACTCGAGGAGCTCCATGCCTGAGGACAATTTCTTCAAGTAAGAACTTCGCTATTTCGTCGACTTCGGCTGTCGGCAAGGCTTTTGTTATTGCATATCATGTTGAGTAATCCGTGCAGACTATTATCCATTTGTTTCCATGAGCAGACTTTGGAAATCTCCCAAGGAGATCAATTCCAATGCGATGGAAAGGAGCTGTAGCTGGAGGGATGGGAACTAAACGTCCAGGTGGTCGTTGAGGAACGGATTTTCTCCTTTGGCACTCCCGACAATGCATGACATACCGAACGACATTTCGGTACATTCCCGGCCAGTAAAATCTCTTGCGAATCCTGTCATAAGTTTTCGCGAAACCAAGGTGTCCTGCGGTGGGGGCGTCATGAAAGTGCCTTAGTATGTCTGCTCGTAGATGTTTAGGAATGACTGGCAACCACAACTTTCCATCTGGATCAAAATTCTTCCTGCAAAGGATACCGTCGATGAATCTGAATTCTTCGTTTTTGGATGAGTTGCTCAAAAGTTTTAATTTCGCAAGGTCTTGATCCTTTTTCTGTTCCATCGCAAGGTTCATACTCGTCGTGACTGCTAAAAATTTGTCTGGTGTTTCCGTTTCCTCTTCCACTGGATTTCTCGAAAGAGCGTCGGCGTCACTATGCTTCTTACCGGTTTTATATTTTACGTCAAAATCATGCTCTTGAAGTCGGAGGGCCCATCTGGCAAGCCTTCCTTAAGGATCCTTTAAATTCATGAGCCAGCACAAGGAATGATGGTCAGTTACAACAGTAAAGTGTTTCCCGAATATGTACGGCCGAAATTTGTTGGTAGCCCATACGATGGCAAGACATTCCCTTTCTGTGGTGGAATAATTCTTTTCGGCTTTTGTCAGAGTTCTAGAAGCGTATGCTATAACTTTCTCGACATTATTCTGAATTTGTACTAGGACAGCTCTGATACCGTACCCGCTTGCATCAGTATGGATTTCTGTAGAAGCTCTTTCGTCGTACATCCCCAATACTGGATCCGAAGTAAGTGCTTTCTTAAGACTGTTAAATGCTTCCACCTCTTCAGGACCCCAAGGAAACTCCACGCCACTTTTCAGCAACGACTGCAAAGGTTCGGCGAGATAACAGAAACCTTTAATAAATCTTCTAAAGTATGAACAAAGGCCAAGAAAACTTCGTATGTCATGTATATTCTTTGGAGTGGGAAAATTTCTTACAGCTTTTATTTTGTCGGGATCGGGACGAACGCCATTACTAGATACAAGATGGCCTAGAATCTTTACTTCTTGGGCAGCAAAAAGACACTTCTTTGAATTTAATTTAAGACCAGCTTCCTGAAGACATTTTAGAACAAGTCTTAATCGTATAAGATGGTCTTCAAAAGTTTCTGAGAACACTATTATGTCATCTAGGTAACAAAGACACATAGTCCATTTAAAATGGCGTAGCAAATTGTCCATCATTCTCTCGAAGGTCGCAGGTGCATTACAGAGACCAAACGGCATGACTTTAAACTCGTATAAGCCTTCGGGGGTAATAAATGCCGTCTTTTCACGATCCGCTTCGTCTATTTCTATTTGCCAATAACCAGATCGGAGATCTATGGAAGAAAAGAACATGGCACCTTTCAGACAGTCGAGCGTATCGTCAATACGAGGCAGAGGATAAACGTCTTTTTTCGTGACGCTATTCAGCTTGCGATAATCGACGCAAAAACGCCAACTACCGTTTTTTTTCTTACGAGCACAATGGGTGATGACCAAGGACTTTCAGAGGGTTGGACGATACCTTCATCAAGCATTTTCTGAACCTCTTCATGAATGATGCGTCTTTCAGTCGGCGAGACTCTGTAGGCTCGTTGGTTGATTGGAGCATGATCACCAGTAAAAATCCTGTGTTTCACATTCGTCTTCGCGGCTGTCGACTTGTCAGTCTTCGTGAAAAGCCCAGAAAATTTCCGGAGTAGTTCGGATAGCTTGTTTCTCTGTTCGTCACTTAACTCGGGTGACATCATTAACGAACAATTCATCTGTGACTCCGAAGTTTCTTGCTGGTCATCCAAGCAACCCGATGTGTCGGAAATAACACATAGATGCCCTTCATTTAGTGGTTCAGCTTGGCCTATGCACATTCCTCTAGGGATGATTTGGTTTCGGAACTGCAGGTTGGTAACCCAGACATCACTTTTTCCGTTACGATATGTGGATACCATCGACGGTGTAGCAATATTTTTCTCGAAGAGCAAATGTTTGCTGCCGTCTAGAACTACATTTATGTCTCCTCGGGTTTGATATCCTGATACTGTTATTCTAGTTAAAGAATGCGGCTTAAGTGTATAGTTCCTGGTGGCATACAAATTCCAGGCGTCAGGCGCTGTGGAGTCTCGACAGATGTCTTCTAGAACAAGTTCATTTTGTCCACAGTCTATAACGGCTTGAGACGCCTCTAAAAAGTCCCATCCTAGGATGACGTCATGGCTACAATGTGATAAAACAATAAATTCAAAAGGCAGTTCTCGATTGTTTATACGGACACGTAAAACACATTTCCCTATCGGCCGAACAAAATTTCCATCCGCAACTTTCAGCATAACGCTCTTGGCATCAGCAAACAGAACTTTCTTTAAAAATCGGCGATACTTATCGGATATGACAGAAAACGATGCCCCAGAATCTACTAGAGCACGTATCGGCTTCTTATCTATTATTACGTCTAGTTGGTTACCAGTCATCTTGGCGGTCGACGGAGGATTTCCAGTACACGCGGCCTCACCTCCTTGGAAGGTCGCTCTCCTTAGTTTTCCTCGCTCCTACGGCCTGGCGACTGACTGGATCGGCGATATGGTGACGGGGATCTGTAACGACGTAGTATTGGGGATCGGCCTCTCGTGGGACTTGGCGTAAAACGGCGAGAAGAGTTTGGTCGGCGTATTTCTTCTTCAGTGCCAACGTCGTCGAAGTTCCGTCGGCGGTTTCGAGAGTTGTCAAAGACAGCCTTTCTCTCTCGGCAGTAGCGCATTACATGTCCAGGACGTCCGCAGTGGAAACAAACAGGTCTGTTGTCAGCCGTTCTCCACACATCTGTTTTTCTTGGTTCAGGTGGGAATTTCTGAACAGGAGCTCTGTATTTTCTGGTTACAGCGGCGTATGTCGGTCGTGGTCTAGTTTCTGTAGGTTTTGTTGACACTGGGGCCAAAACCCTTTCAACTTCGTCTTGAACGATCTCTTCTAAGGATTGGGGATCGGAGTCCAAAGATTCTTGCGTCTGGTTAACTAGTCGATGGACTTCTTCTCGTACGATTGTGCGAATAAGAGAGACCAAATCAGTCTCATCCGTCAGGGATGCAACCGATACGACGTTTGGAAGCCTTTCAAATCTCGGTCGACCAACTCTCTTCTGCTTCATATCTTCGATATAGTTGCACCATTTGATAAAACTTGCTGTGTCGTTGATTTCTCTCGTCAACAGGGCCTGATAAATATCCTCAGCAACACCTTTCATTAGGTGTGACACTTTTTCGTCTTCTTTCATCAGAGGATTTACCTCTTGGCAAAGTCCTAATACACCTTGTATGTAGGACTGTGTACTCGCCTGAACGCTGGGCTCGGCATTTTAGTTGTTCTTCTGCCATATTTTTGACGGTCACCGAAAAGTCCACTTAGTCCATTTTTAAACGCTTCCCAGGAATCTAAGGCGTCTTCGTTGTTGACATACCACTGTCTCGCAGTACCGTCAAGAAAGAAATAAACGTTAGCCAGACACATCATGTCATCCCACTTGTTAAAGTTGGCTACTCGATCGTACTCTTTAAGCCATTTGAGAGGGTCTTCCCCAGGCGCTCCTCGGAAGGTCGATGGGCTCCTCCATTGCTGTAACGAAGGTGTTACTACAGCGGGCTTGGCTTCTTGCTCGGTCGGCATTTTTGTCCTCTTCCTACTATTTTCTTTTAACAGTCCGAATTCGGGGGATAATCCTCTTAACCGGAGGCTCCTGCGAAGGTTGTCGCTATTATCCACGTTTGACGTAATTGTACCCGGCGCCTCCACCAAACTTGTCACGGAGTTCGAAAGAAGTACACAGTTCAATTAAACAAACAATTAGATTTATTCTAACGCTGTGAGCTCGATACAACACTGGACTGAGAACATCCCCAACTGGCGATGAACTCTGCTTTTATACACTTCGGAATATTCGAGAAATAACCAGTATGCACTCTAAAGAATGATCTGGATTCATCTAGAACCTAGAGAAACAATACATTAAAAACGGAAACAAAATTCCAGTCTTTGGATAAATCTGCCGGGGCCGGGATTCGAACCCGAGACCTGAGGAAGCTCAGTCCAACGCTCTGCCAACTCGGCTATCGGGACTTGTAGCAAATTATGCGTGTGGCACTATTATTGGTTAGTTTGAGTATATTTTAAGAGAAAAAAAATTTTCAAATGGCATTCTTGGGGAAAGCTAAAAAGCAAGATTTAGTTTTGTTGGCTGAGGAGTTAGGTCAAAAGGTATCAGATAAAATGACGATTATAGATTTAAAGAATATCATAATCGGTAGCAAAGATTACGAAGAGGAGTTCGTTAGAGCTCAGTTATCCGTTATTTCAGAGAAACGCGTTGAAAGGGAAACAGAGGAAAAAATCGCCAGGCAGCTGCGCTGGGAATCAGAATTAAATGAACTGCGGTTACAGATCGAAAGTATTCGGTCGAATGTTAAGCGGACGAGTTGTGCAGAAGATCGTAAGAATACATCTTCAAATTACCGAATTAGTATCGGGAGGGCCGGGGAACATATGAGGGAAACATCTTCTGCTGTGTTGATGGCTGAAGCTACGATACCAGTAACTACTCCTATCAAGGAAGAAAATGGAACGGACGATTTAAGGGTTGTTTACGTCAAGGTCAAGGGTGAGCAAGAAATGGCGAATGCTGTCATGGACACAGGTGCCCAGATGCCCGTGGTAAGAGCAGATGTCGTCGAGGGACAGAGCGTCGATAGTGGAGGGACAATCCAAATAATGTCGGCGTTTGGGGAACGTGAAGTAACCGAATTGAAGATTTTCAACCTGAAAATCGACGACTCCAGACACGGGGTAGTACCCATTATGTGTGCAGTTTCTAAAAGGCTAGTTAACGACATGTTAGTCTGTTCGTCTGCTTATGAAGCGCTGTTAGAAAACGTGCAGTTTATTCACAACCCCGCAAACTCCTACGTATCTTCAAGGGCAGTTGAAGGTATTACTGCAGATGATCCAAAATCAATTTCCAGCCAAGAAATGACCCGAGAAACTTACCCCTCTGAAATTTACATACAGTCTGTGAGCATAGCAAATGCGGAAGAACAACTTCCGGAGGGAAGGGAAACGCGTAGTACATTCATAAAAATGCAAAGGGAAGATGACACATTAAAGAAACTCTGGAGTCTTGCAGAAAAACAAAAGAACTCAGTAAAAATACATAACGGAATATTGGTACACTCGGAATATATTTGTGGAGAGAACATCGATCAGGTAATGTAATGAGAACAATGTAAAAGAGAAGAAGTACTCAAAATGGCGCATGACGTCCCTCTTGGTGGACATCTGGGGGAGCAGAAAACTAGGCAAAGAATAAAGTATTCATTTTATTGGCCGACAATAAAACAAGATGTCAAACGATTTTGTGAAAGTTGTAAGATTTGTCAGCTTCGGAAGCCTATCACTTACAGAGATCGGGTTCCAATACAACCAATGGTCAGACCCGAAATACCCTTTGAAGTATGGAGTGTGGACTGTATTGGGCCGTTGGAACCTCCTTCGAGAAGGAAACATCATTTTATTATTTGCGCAGTTGATTTATGCACGAGATGGGCAGAGGCCATACCTGTCAAGGAAATAAGCGCCAAGACTACGTGCAACGTCCTTCTGAAAATTTTCACATAAACAGGTTTTCCAAAAATGATCTGTTCTGACCAAGGAACTAATTTCACCTCAAAACTTTCTGAAGTGTTTCTGAGTGTTATGGGGGTTTCACCACGTTTTTCCACTCCAGGGCATCCTGAAAGTATGGGTGCCGTGGAAAGGTGGAACCGCGCAATGAAGGACATGTTAAGTAAGAATGTTCAAGAACATGTGTGGGTCCGATTGGGATCTCCATCTTCTTTTCTTGTTATTCGCATATAGGGAAATACCCCACAGTACAACAGGCATGTCGCCATTCCAATTAGTATACGGACGTTTGCCTTCGGGACCCATATCTCTTCTCAAGGAAGTGTGGGTCGGAGAAAGAAACATCCCAACTACTCTCTCCCGTTCAGTGGAGAAGTATCTGGAAGACTTAATAGAAAAGCTAAGAAAGGCTCATGAAATAGCAGCTAAGACGGCGGAAGCGACTCAAAATAATTACGCGTCATACTATAACTTACGATCCAGGGAAAAGCAATTCAAGGTAGGAGATAAAGTTCTGGTACTACTTCCGTCTTCTACTCATAAATTGATGAAAACATGGATAGGTCCAGCTACGATAATTGAAATAACTAGACCGTATTCCGCGAAAGTTGAATTAGATGATGGGGGCATAAGAGAGTTACACTTCAATAAATTACGTCCTTACATAGCAAGAGTGGGACAAGTTGGGTCGATCTTCGATCAAGACTCAGATTTCGGGGACCTTCATTATGCTCCAACAGATATGGCTGTAAGATTTATGGGGGATGTTACAGATCACATAAGCAGTGATTGCCAAGAATTAGATGATGTTCAGCGACTGGAATTATTGAATACTCTCGGAAAATTCTCCAGTTTGTTTAGTTCACTTCCTGGCTTAGCAAAAGTAAAGGGACATAATTTGAAACTGAAACCGGATTTCACCCCAAAAAAGATGCACCCTTACCGCATACCTATTGCTTTGCAGCAAGAAGTCGATCGTCAGAGCAATGAGTTACTGCACCTCAAACTCATCGAACCGAGGGAAAGTGAATGGGCGCATCCAATTGTTTGCGTATCCAAAAAGAACGGAAGTATCAGACTATGTGTTGACTACAGACATTTGAATAGTTTCTCTATTGCAGACGCATACCCTATGCAAAATGCAAAGGATCTTCTGTTTGAAGTGGGCCAAGCTAATTATATAACAGTTCTAGACCTAACAAAGGGCTACTGGCAGATTCCAATGGCAGAGGAGGCAAAGCCTTACACGGCCTTTGTGACTCATCATGGTCATTACCAATTTTGTGTTATGCCTTTCGGGATGAAGAACGCCGGGAGTACCTTTCAAAAAGTTATGGATCAGGTGCTAGTGAAACACCGGGCATATTGTCGATCATATATCGACGATGTAGCAGTTTTCTCCAAAACATGGGAACAGCACATAAAACATCTGTGTGTAGTATTTCAAACGATTCAAAGGGTCGGATTCACGATTAACCTTAAAAAGTGCAATTTCGCAAGACGTGACAAGTTTTTAGGGCACGTTGTCGGTTTAAGGCAACATTCCCCAGATCCCGGAAAGGTTGAATCAATCAAAAATATATCTGTACCAACAACGAAGAAAGAAATACGAAGTTTCCTGGGTTTAACTAGCTACTATCGGTAATATATCCCAAACTTTGCTTCTTTAGTCTTGCCATTAACAGAACTGACAAAGAACCGAGTTCCGAATATAATCCCTTGGAATGAAGTTGCCGAACAAGCTTTTACAAAATTAAAGGCACAACTGGTAAAAGCACCTTCTTTGTATACACCTGATTGATCAAAACCTTACCAACTATACACGGATGCTTCAGCGACTGCAATCGGCGCTTGTTTGTCTCAAAACGATGAAAAGGGTAAAGAGAACCCAATTGCATTTTTCAGTAAGAAACTGACCGAAACTCAAACTCAGTGGGCAACCATAGAGCGTGAGGCTTATGCCGTAATAGAGGCATTGAAACGCTTCGATAGCTGGATTTTCGGGGACGAAATTGAGGTGATATCAGATCACAACCCTCTGACTTACCTAACCTTAACAACTCCTCAAAGTGCTAAACTAACTCGATGGGCATTAGCCCTCCAAAGATATAATATTGCTATTTCATACAGGAAGGGTGTTAAACACGGAAATGCTGATGCATTATCCCGGTTGCCTATTCCCGTTAGTTAAATAAGAGTCGAGCCAGATGATCGCTTGACATTTTTTCTGTGTAGTAATTTCTGGAACTGCTAAAGATGAAAATTTTGGCTTTTGTGATATATTTTTGGTAACTTGTCTTTTTATATTTTAATATTTTTTTTTGAGTATTTTTTGTGTTTGAAACTTGTATGGATATAAATTTTTCTAGCATATTAATGTGATTTGCAAAACTATGTGGGAGTTGTATTAGCAAAAGCTCTTTTTACGTGATACCTGAAAAAAATTTTTCTCTCGTTATCTCGTTTCTTGCCATGTATGTATGCATGAGTTTTTTTTGTTTTTTATAGTTTCTTTTCAGCTTCATCGTCCTGGAATGACGGATGAGCTTTTTAAGGGGGGAGGTGTAGGAGTGGAAAGGTCCATTAACACCTGCTAAAGGGAATGGGTAGTTCCCCTCCCCCTTGGAATGTGGAATGTGAAGTTGCATTCATTCGGTCTTTGGGTACGACGGAGTGAAGTCATGTCCGAACGTTGCTAACTGTACAATAATTGTTTTCCTTAAATGTTTTTTTTAATAAACCTTAATTTTTAAAATTTAGATGCCAGGTTTTTAATTTGTTTCCGTGCCCATTGATCAGAATCAAACTTTAGTCTCCCTATAAAGAAAGCTTAAGAAAACTTTCTAACAAAAAAAACACCTCTTTACGAGAAAAAGAAAATTTTAATTCAAAAAGGAGAAGGATTCTTATCTATTTTATTACCTGCGACTATTTCCGTCTTCAATTCTTTAATTCAAAATGGAATTTGGCAAAAAATTTGTACTGGTACGCGAAGAAAGAGTTCAAGTAACGGAACACTTATCGGAACTTGATCAACGCATGAAAAGCATTCTCCATAATAGGGATTTAATGGAAGAAGAAAAAATAATTCTCTATTTACAAATTTTACAAAAATATACGCACTTTTCTAACGAAAATCGAAGAGAGTCTGAATCAGTTTCAAATGAAACATCTCTATCAGAAAATCAAGAAAGGGAATCATTAAAAGAATATCTAAAAGAGTCAGTAGTAAAGACGGAAAAAGAAGTGTTTGAGGATGAAATTTTTAGAATTGTTCCAGCTAGGTATAAAGAAAAAGCAAAAAATATTTTCCAGTTTTTAAAGCTTCAAGAATATTTCAGTTGGAATTCTGATGGTGAAATTATTTACAAAAACACTGTTATTCCAGGAAGCAATATTGCATTCCTCGTGAATGATTTTCTACGGAATCGAAAATCAGCACCTGAAGGAAGATATGTATTTTTAAGAGCTTTGAATGATGTAAATTTACCGAAAAATCTAGATGTAAATAAAAAATTGTATCAGAATAACAAAATTATTAAGAAACCAATAATGTATGCTCGCAGAAATGCATGGTTGAACCTTTGAAATAAATGATACTCATTTGATTAAAAAAAAATTGTCTCTTTATGATTTGAACAGTTTTCTTTTGCAGAGGAAAATATACTTATTTGATAAAATTTAAAAGTTTCAAATAGATAATTAAATAAAATTATATTAATTTTTTGGAGTAAAAAATTTATCATAGAAAAAAAATTAAGTTTTTGAGAGAAAAAGGAATTTAACATAGAAAAAATAATAATTTTTTAGAAGAAAAAAATTATCGTATAAAAAAATATAATAATTTTTTGTGTGGGGTGGAGGGGGCGGAAATAAATAGAAAAAAAAAAAATAGAAAACAGAAAAAAAATAAAATAAAAGACACAAATATTTAGTTTCATTCCATTTTTTATTTTCTAAATACAAATCTTACACCATATCGTTTCTTTACAAATTGATACATATGAAAATCATTTACATACAATTGATTTAAAATATAATGCATAGATAGCCTTGGCTGCGTTTGAATAAAAAGTAAATACAGTATTGCCCACAAACATTGGTGCTTTAAACACTTTAGAATTCCATAATACATCTAAATAGGTAGTAGTACTAATGTTATAGAATACAGGAGGTTGTCCAAACGAGTCATAAAATTCTAATTCTCTTTTATCATTTACAAATAATGCTAACCAGTGTGTTCCAGGTTGTGATGAGTCATCAGAATTCACAATAGCACACATGTTTTCTTGCAGAGAAGGGAGCATATCTCTAGAATAAACACCTTGAAAATAGGGGGACGTAGTCTTCTCTTGAGATAAGACTGTATACATTTGCATTCCATCCATTCTTTAATTTCCGAAATCATACAAGATATTTCTCGATTTGTTTATTTCGATTAAATTTTCAAACTCGGCGAAAACGATAACACATACGGTTTGTTCTAAACATTTGCTGAATTTTAATTCTAATCGCAAATTGCTATGTTTTATCAGACTTAAATGTTCTCCTGAAGAACATAACTCCGGTGAGAGGTTAAATCCAAATAATGTATTTGAATCTTTATATTCTTTTCTAGAAATAAATATACCTCTGTCTTGACGCATTCGATCTGTCCCAAGAAATAGAGTTTGATAGGCCCGTATGTATTGATTTTTAGAAAATCGAGTTCTAATGGATTCTGAGGCACTGGTTGTCCATCCACATACACTCCAATAGAATTTAATGTAAAATGTTTAAACTCATAAGGAGATTTTGAAAATGCTCCGGAAAAAGCTTCATTATCTGCACATCCTACAAAAGTTTTTTTTGGCATTTGGCCTGAAAATATGTTATCTTGAATAAAAGACATGCTTCCTTTAAGAATCGAATACACTTTGCACAGAATTCGGTTAATGGGATATTTTGCGCTTGTTTTTTCCAATGCTTTCGCATGACCAAGAATAACTCCAAGATTCACAGAAACTTTTCGTAAGAATAAAGAAACATGATTCAAAATAACTTTAAATCCTTCAGATCCGTGCAAACAAAACTCGGGCTTGTTTCGTATAAATTATTTTCAAATCCCCTAAATAGACTAAAAGACGATCTTGGTGAAATAAATCCGAATGTATACAACCAATCATGTCTATAGTTGCACTTTCTTTAAAAAATTCGGTTCTTTTCTTGGGACCATCATCAGAATCCTTGTAAAATAGTTCAGCCGTTAATTGGGAAGTTTTGCTGTCATATCCATGGTTTAGGAAAGTTTCAATATAAGATCGAAAGGGATATGTATTACTGGAATTGGAAACCACGCGATCCTTTAAGAATAAATCTACTTGAGAAAATAATGAATGTAGAAATAAATTCACAGGTCCTATAGTATCATCTTTAGTAATAGGTGTATTGTCCACTTTTACTATTTTCGCTTTTACGAATAATTGTGTTTGACTGAGATCTATGTTATCTTCTGCACTTCCGGAAATGTGAAATTCTACAGGTGCATTATCGAAAACGTTAGAAAGAGGATGAAATTGTTTCCACTGCCCATATTGAATACCTGTTTGAGTTCCTGGTAAATTGAAAAGTTCCAATTCAGATTTAACACATTCAGGAGAATCTTTAAGAATAAATGCCCTTTTTACGAGTCGAAAATGTCACATACACTCACTTTACATGCTTTGTATAAAATGAATTTTTTCTGTTTCTTACGCTTTCTTTTATAATGTCCTTTCCCCACCATAGATTGAACTCTATCAATAGCTTTCTGAGCTAATTTTTTCCCACTTTCTCTGCTTCTTGTTTTTACAGCTTCTTTAAAATTTACTCCTGACAATACATCAAAGGCAACATGACTCCCTGTCATTAATACTTCTTTTCCAATAGTTTTACCTCCTTTTACTAAAAAAGGTAAAGATGCTCTAAAAAATCAACGAAATATTCCTCCAATTCCATAACCCTTTTGAAAATTAATGCCCTTGTAATGAGTCAGACCCGAACCTATTTGACCTGAATAATGGTCTTCAAATTTTTGTACAGCAAACGCATGGTAAACTCATCTTGATCTTATATCTTCAAATGAGGGTATGGGAAATGCATAGCTTTATTTATAGCATTTGCCTCATGCGAAAATGAAGCACTATGATCACTTTACCTCTTTCAAAGGGAACAAAATCACCCGAATTGAGTCTCAGTTCAGCTTGAATAGTTTGAAACGAGCGTCTCACCAAAGGTAAGTATTGAGGTCTATCATAATATTGAGTAATCATTTCCCCGTCTTGACCTTCAGTTCGAACGATTCGCAATAAAGGAGCATGTGTATCCCCCACAATTTGGGGTGAAATTAGATCTGAGTAAACGTAAGAAACTGAAAAATTAGACTATGTATCAGCAACGAATTCGCTTTTCATGTTACCAGTTATGATTGCATTGCGTTTGAATCCTAACAATTCACCTAAATTCTCTGTGAAGGCTGCTATCTTGAACTGCATTAATTTTCACCCGTTTCGTTGCTTTATTGTAATTTATCGTGAACCGATTAGGATTTTGGGGTAAAGCAAGCTGTATGGCTAATATAGTATCAAACATTGTTTCATAACAACCCACATCAATTGTTTGCTTAACTGTTGAAGAGATATTGCCGTCACCAAATTTGTATCGAAAATAATTGTTAGTTTCATTTACGTTAAGCCAAGAATGAGGGAAGATGATTTCAGACAATCCCACTTCCCACTCACCATTTAAATAAACAGAAGAGGGTAATTGAGTTTTGAAATGAGATATTTTGTTTTCTGGAAAGAAATGCATAGAACTATCAGAAGGTAATGTTACGTAGAAAGACATTTTGAAATGAGTCTCAATAAAAAAGTTTAACTATTTATACTTTTTGAATATCAGTCACCCAATCATTAAACTTTTCAGTGTGTGTGTGTGTGTATAGCCTAAACATTTAACAAAATATTCAGTGATTCCTCGTCTTTTTCTTTATTTGATAACATTCTCTACAGGATAGAAACCAGGGTCTCGAAAACTTTTTGTAATTCTGCTTCGTAATAAGTACCTTTAATCTGTTCACCTTGTAAATCTTTTAATCTGTAAACGATCGGAATTCTTTGCACGATTTCATAAACTGTGAAAAGTTCTGTTCTCCTGTTTTGTTCGCATCTTTTTCAAAGTGAAGTTTTTGTTTATTAATACGTATAAAATCGCCAATTTTAATTTTAGGGCTTTAGGTTTCTCATTTCTTAGATCACCGTATAAATTTTTTAATACTTGCTTCCAATTATGCCTACTTACAGATACAGGTTCCACTTTAATTGAATGGTAATGAGTGAGTGAAGATTAACGTCGCACTGTTCAGCTGCACGAGGGCTTTTGGCGACGGACCACGTAATTTTGAACCATGGTCAAGTGACGTGGACGACACCTGAGCTGGCACCCCCTCTCCTAACTACCACACCACACCAACGGGAATTGAATGGTGATACGAGTGATTATAACTATGTATTAATTTATCAATGACGTCGTTGTAATTTTTAGTGTTAAATTCAGTGAAATATTTCCACATTTTTGTTTTTAATGTCCGATTAAATCTTTCAAAAATGTTAGCTTTAGTTTCGTTATTTGTAAAAACAAATTACATTCATATTTTTTTAAAATAATTTTGAAAAATTTTATTTAAAAACTCTTTATAGGCATCAGTTTGCAACACTTTAAGCTTCATTTCTTTAAAAATAATTTCTAGCCCAGTCATTACACTTTTTCCAAATTTATCTTTCAGAGGAACTGCCCAAGCAAATTTTGAAAATAAATCAATGCAAGTTAACAAATACTTATAGCATTTTTTAAATTCTGCTAAAGATTGCATATTGAGTAAAACCGCTTGAAACTGACGATCAATATCACTTACAAACACTCGATTCCGCTGAAATGTTTAACAGGTTTATGAATATTGTAAGCCAGTGGTTCTCAAACTTTCACTACTGGCGACCCAATTTTCAACCATAATTTTTATTTAGCATCTCCCCTAAAAATAATAATGCATTGAATGCAATAATAATGCACTTTGGCGCTAAAGCTACAATACGATCATAATTATAAACCGTACAAATTAACAAGATAAGTATTAAATTTTGTATATGTTACTTTTAAGTAATATATATATTTATTTTTTACTTTTTAGTTCGCGATTCACTATAAAAGCGTGTTTTTTAGTTTAATTTAAAACTATAATTTATTTTATAATTATTTTTACTGCACACGATAAAAATTAAAATTCCAGTGAATAATTTAATTTAAGAGAAAACATACCTACTTTAAAAGACTTCAATTTTTCTTTGAAAATTTGAGAAAAAATCCAATAAAACTAAAGTAAATGTTCCAAATGTGCGTGTCCTTAATTAAGGACATAAAACACAGACACTTTCCGCTAACAACACAGGAACGTTATTTTACAGCAAAACTGTCATATTTTGCTCACATTTTTGTAGTTTTGCTGTTGATTGATGATCTACAAATAGCATTTTGAACTTTTCTTCCTTGTGTCTTTTTGACAAGAAGTGCTACATTATGGCTTCATAGTTTTCTTCATAGAGATCTTAAGGCAGCATTTGAAAATTTCAAATCAATTCAACCGTTTCATGTCTAACGCTTTTCTGATATTTACTTTCGCTATATATATATATATATATCTTGATTAATACGCATTATTTCAGCAGGTTCTTCAATTGCTTAATCAGTTTCTACTTCCTTCAATAGGGGGGGATCACAGATGTTTATTTTTTATAATATTCTGCTCATTTACATTTATAAACCATAATAAGTCATACAACACAGAAATCAAAACCACAAAATTGTTCATGGGGAAAGTGTAGCATGTTTCCAAAATACACTCAGAAACATTGAAAATAGCGACCCATGAAGAAAGCATCGGATTGAAATGAAATTTAATACACATAATGACACAGATGAGAAATTTGCTTGATCTCAAAAACTAGAGAATTAAGCGAATACAGGGTGTGCAACGACACAAATACTGGGCAACTTCAACAGCGTGTTGTACCACCTCCAACTGCAATACATGCCGCCACACGGTCCGGCATTGAGTTGATTAGACACTTTATGTTGTCCTGAGGCAGATGGGCCCCCAAATCTTGAACAACCAACTCTAAATCATATACAGAGTGACACGATGGCATCTGCCGTTTTAGCTGATCCCACACGTGCTCTACAGGGGACAAATCGGAGGAGCGGGCCGGTCATGGAAGAGTCTGAACATGACGTAGGAAGTCTTGGGCAATTCTTGCTGTATGCGGACGAGAATTATCATGCTGGAAAATTGCCCCTGGGAGACCATTTTGGAAAGGTCCTTCATGGGGTCGAAGAATGTCATCAACGTAACGTTGAACCGTTAAGGTTCCACGCATCACAGTTAAAGTGGACCGGCTATCATAGGCTATGCCCCCCAGACCATTACACCAGCTGTGCGGGCAGTGTGACGTAGAACAATGCGGGGGAATTGTCCCGCTCACCAGGGCACCTCCACACCCGTACACGGTTATCATCTTTCCCCAAAACTAACCGGGATTCATCACTAAACACAACCTTTTGCCAATCTGTGACATTCCACATTAATCTGGCTTAGCACCACTGTAGACGCAGTTGCCGATGTTCCGGTGTTAAAGGGAGTGCACGGAAAGGGAGCTTGGATTTAAGATTTGCTTCTGCAAGGTGTCTGGAAATTGTTTGTGGAACAATTGCTACGCCTACGTCTGCTCGTATCGTTGAACGAGTTGCTGTTGGGTCCACAAGTGTTTGCCGCACGATCCGTCGATCCTCTCTCCTTGTGGTCTTCCTGGTCGCTCCAGACCCGGTTTTCCGCGCGTGGGTACCTTCTCGTGTCCACTGCTCCCAACAATTTCTAACGGCACACTCCGAACGATCCACCTGGCCAGCAACACGGCGCGTCGACCAGCCTGCAGTTTTCCTCCTGATGATCAGGCCTCTCTCAAACTGGCTTAACTGTGAGAAATGTCTTTAAGGATGTTTACCTGGCATGTTTCGCTTACCAAAGTCTTCCTATAATCGGCGGGTAATTGGAAATTTTATGAATCTTCGAATTTGCGCTGGCTTATATAGCACCCTCTTCCTGATTGTAGAGCTACCTCGACGTGTATGAGCATGCGTATTAGCAGAAAACTTGGATCATTTGCATATCACATTACGCTGTACCTATTTGCAAATTTTCTCGATTTTACTTAGCTTCCTTCTTGGGTCGCTATTTTCAATGTTCCTGAGTGTAATTGTGTAAAACATTTTTCATCATGCATTATATGTTTCAGAATACTCAAAAAAATAAATCTTGGTCGAATAATTCTTTAAAGTGCTCAATATGCTTATCCATATATTTTAAAACTCTTTCACATGGAAAAAGGTGAATCAGAAATATATTACATATATTTACAATTTCTCTAAAAAAAGGACGGAGATAACCATACCAGTAAGTTCGAAGGTCAACTAAAGTAATGTTTTAGGTTAAAAGAAACGTAATAAAAAAATCTCTCATCCTGGGATTACAGCAAAGCAAACAAAATATTTTTTAATTCGGTTATAGGCTCAAAGACGGCTAATGAGTGTTTAAAGTGGTATCTTTTATTTTTGTTGATCACCAGATGATAAAAATAAATTATATAAATGTAAATGTTTATTTTTTTATTATGTCAGACAGCATTTTGTTTTACTTCATTCCAAAAAATTAATTTTTTAAACCTTTTATTTTCAATATGCCCGCGCCCCCAGGGGGCGCTCCACATTTTGAGAATCACTGGTGTGTAAGCATCTTTCTGCGATAACCAATGTTTTACATCTTTTTTACTGTATTTCCTTTTACAGAGCGATGTAATGCCTCCACATTCCCGAAGCTATTTGGAACTTCAGAATTTTCCTAAAATGCTGCTAAATCTTGATACATTGTTACCGTTGAAAAGAACTTGATTGAATGGCTATTACAATTAATAGTTATGTAATTTATATACTTTTTGGGAAAGGCAAAAAGTTTATGTATAAAAACATGAGCATAAATTTTCTCACTTTCATATGAAATACATTTAAAATATCACTTGTACATACTTTGATAAGTTCTTTAAAAAAATACTCTTATTTATTTTTAAGATGTGAAACTATTTCAACATAAATTAAACTAACAAACAATAAAAATAATAAGAACTTAAATTCAGCATGTAAAAAAACATTTTATTCAAATTTATGAAAACAAAATATTGTGTGAATCATAAATCTTTAAACAAAATCCCCATAATATTCAAAACAATCAGGTGGACATAACGTGTCTATTACTTCTCTTAAAATAATATCTAATCGAAGTTTTTCAAAAAATTCTTGAGTTACATAATGTACAGGTTTTAACAATAAAAATTGTTCATTTTCAAAAAGATTGTTATAAAAACAATCAGCTATCCCATTAGCTTCAAGTGACGATACATATGTGAATGAAATGTTTCTTCTCAATTCCCCCATAGCTCCTCAGCTAAAGTCTGAGGCTGTTTCAGTCCTTTTTCATTCAGGAGGCTACAAATAGATTTTTTCAAAATTTGCGTCAAGTATTGTTGACCCAGACTAACATCCAAAGAAAAAGGTAATGCATTTTCTATGGGGCCTTCGCAAAAGGTTTTATATGCAATTAAAAAGTCCATACACTGAAACATATTGTCCAGCATTTTCAATAGCACCATATTTTTCAAACATTTCAGCCCACTGCTCTCGGAATATGGGGATTTCCTTAAAAGTTGGCTCTTTATCCGGACCGTATTTAATGTGCTTAAAAGTAAAATCAATGAAGTTCTCACTTGTTATTTGAATGTGTTGTTCAGGAGGGAAAAGTCCACTTGGTAGTTCTTCCAGTGATTCTGGCACTTTCTTTTTACGCATGATATATTCGATCCACCGAGGGTCTAATGTTATTCCTTCAGGAGTTGGGTAGTATGTTTTTCTGTACTTCTTGAAACGTCTTATGTGTACTGATACGGAATCATAATAGGTGCTTGCAAAGACAAAAACATCATCTCCCATTGGAAAACTCTATCTGGTATGCAATCCTCGGTAAATTTTCCATACTTCTGAAAATAATATATCAAAATTAATAAAGATCAGAAATGTGTAAAGAACTTTATAAAAACTACATATTAAATTTATTTAATTTTGTTACTTACTTTTGAAACTTCTCTTCTGGCTTTCTTATTTGTAGAAGATTCCACGGCTTTTCCAAGCTTTCGTTTTTTGCTGTGTTTCAGACATCATTAATTTTTTTTCTTGTTGAATACAGTCCACCGCAAAACTAACAAACGAGACGAATCTTGAACTAAGATGTGATAAGGGTCTAAAGCATATTGACCGAATTACACTTGAGTGGAGTTCTCTGAGTGGTTGAAAACGATGTATTCATGTGCTCTAAGTATTGAGATAATTTCTGACGTAGAATTCAGTCACCGTCTTGTAGAATCATGATCAGACAAGCTAAGGCAAGTTAAATCGTAACCCGTTCACGCTGATAACGAGTATACTACGACACATTTTTCTGAATAATCAATTTACTTTGTATCTTTACTGTGTATGTGTAATCATTATACTGAATTAAAATTTACAAATTATTAAAATAATATAAATTAAATATTTTTTTATTTCATTGTAATTAAGAAAAGGATTTTAAAACACATCGTCATCTGCTTCGCCTGCAAAATTAAATTCATGAGATTATAAACATAAGTTTTCTTCAGGTCTGTATGCCTTCATAGGACAATGGTTAGCGTAACTGAAAAACTATTGTCCTATGGAGGCATTTTGATCTGAGGCCGTGAGTTTGAATCTGGATTTATTATTATTATTTTTTTATTTGAGCGTTATTTACTTCAATCATTTTAAAATCTATAATTAGTGTATATTTTAATCAATAGGTGGCGCCATGAGCACGTGTTACATTCCCATACTTCCATTTTTTTGCACATTTTTTTAAAAAACCAACTCTATTTAGCAGTAGGAGAAAACATCTCAACTAGCCCCAACAACTCGAAAACCAAAACCATAGCAGGAGAAAAAAAACTCAACCTAAGAGCGGGAAGAAAAACAATTCAACTCAGCACAGTCTGCTCCGCCTGCACACTATAGTTGGAGAAAAACAACTCAACTCAGCAACAGGAGAAAAACGACTCAATTCAGCAGCAGGAGAAAACGACTCAACTCTGCGCCACCTGCGACCATAGAATCGGCTATTATTATCTACTAATATTGCTAATGATAATTGTACTCTTTACTTAGTACTACAAATAATTGCCCTTTTTCTGCATTTTCAGTTTAATTTTAGAGTAGGATTTCTCTACCTCTCTAAACCTATTTTTTAGAAATATTGCATGTTTAATTTCCATGCTTCTACTAGGATTAGAAAAAATCCCGCTATACATAGAAAAAGGTGGGGTGGGGAGCCCCACTTAGATCGAAACTACAGATAATATATAACAATATAGGAACTTCCATGGCGTATTGGGGGGAGGGATGATAGATTACCGCGTTTCACGTCATTTGAGAATGGTGGGAGGAAGAAAACGCCCCTTCCTTTGGTCATATGTCTTTTTTGGGGTTGTGTATGTTTAGGGGGATGTGTGTCGAGAACAATCTTAAGCATGATTTCCGACTTAAGATGTCTCAGGACTCTTAAATTTAAAAAAAATCGATTTTTTGAAAAAAAAAATATATATATTATAGCCCTATCTTTTCTAAATGTTTTGCAACCAAAATTTTAATGATGCGATCAAAACTTCTTGAGTTTTTAATAAAAAACTGAAGCATTCCAGGAGTAAACAAAACTGCCACGCCCATTTTTTTAACAGCTGTTTGATGGTATCCAAACTTAGCTTTTAGAAGAGCCACATTTAATATTTTTACTTTTGAAATAAGTAATTTAATTCTTACTTTTGAAATAGGTGGCATAGCTGCAACTCAACTCTCTATTTTGCCGTATGGTTTACTTCCAAAGCCGTTAGATTTTTTCCAAAGCTGTTAGATTTTTTTGCTGATTTCAACTTTTGTGTTATCTTTCGCGAAATGGAAAATTTTGAGAAAAAGCAATCGTATGGTCAAAGACCAAAAAAGAAAAGGTTCCAAGGGAATAAGTTCCTGAAGAAAACAATATCTGGTGAAAGTAAGAAGAAAAAAAAAAACAAATTTTCTAAGGAAATAACCAAACGATAGTGCCTCCTATAGGAAGTTGCGGAGTGAAAAATATCTTTTGGATTCATGTGAAGCTGATATTTCACAGCATTTTAAAGGTTATCGTCTCATAGATATCAGTCTTTTTCTCGGGCAATTAGAAAAATATGCTTGTTGTTTGGAATGCCATGGCAAAATAAAAATAAACGAAAAATCTAGTGTAGGACTTTCGTCATCTCTTTTATTGATGTGCTCAAATTGCAAAATGCAAAAAAACTGAATTCTTAAGAGCTCAATGGAGCAAAAAAGAACATTCCACAAATAAATAGACGATCTGTCTTAGCCATGATGTGTATAGGCCAAGGTTTATCAGCGTACATTTGCGTTCATAAATGTCATAAAGTACATTTTGTACTATTATGTCTTTGCCAAAACCTGTATCTCAAAAGGCATATGATAGTATCAACATAAGAATTGCAGATGAGTGCGAGACTTTGGCAAATGCGTCAATGAGTGATGCTGCTTTGGAAGAAAAAATTCTCGATGGAACACGTAACTGCATTGCTGTCAGTGGGGATGGCGCATGGAAAATTCGTGGACATACATCACTTGTTGGTGTGTGCACGTTAATTGGAGCAGAGTGTGGGAAGGTGCTCGATATCGAGATTATGTCATCCTTCTGTAAAGTGTGCGACTCCTTTAAAGGTCCAAAGTTTGGACCCAAATACAGTATTTATTTAGCGAAACACCAGTCCTTTTGCAAAAAAATCATAATGGGTCCGCTGGACAAATGGAAGTGAGTGGGATGAATAAAATTTTTTTCCGTTCTGAACATAAGCATGGGCTCATATATAAACAGTATATAGGAGATGGAGATACAAAGAAATATACGTCTCTCTCTTGTGGAGAAAAAGCCCTATGGTGATAGTATCGAAACTGAAAAAATAGAGTGTGTTGGCCACGTTCAAAAGTGAATGGGTAGTCGCTTGAGAAAGCTTAAATCATCTCTTGGCAAGAAAAAATTGTCCGATGGCAAAACAATTGGTGGGAAAGGCCGCCTCACAGATGTTGTCATTAACAGATTATCAACTTTTTATGGGAATGCAATTCGTGGTAATCCCAAAAATGTACAAGAAATGAGGCAGGCAATATGGGCTGTATGGGCTCATACAGCTAGTACTGACGAGCAACCCAAACACTGGTTTTGCCCTAAAGGCAACAATAGTTGGTGCAAATATAATGTTTGTGTCCAAAACAATAAAGTGTAGGTTTTAAACACAAAAATAACTTGCCTGAAGCAGTTTCTAAAGCAATAAAATCCATTTTCAAAGATCTGTCACATTTAAAACTGTTGTGAAAGTGGCTTGGAGGTAAAACTCAAAACCCCAATGAATCTTTGAATTCATTAATCTGGAAATACAGCCGAAAAACTATTGGATCTAGCAATACGATAACGAGAATAGCTGCCTTTTTAGCTCTATGTGACTACAATTATGGGCATAAGAGCCAAATTGATATAATGAATGCAATGGGTTTGAAATATAGCAAAAATAACGTTATTACTGCTGAAGATGTTGATAAAAAACGCTTATCGACAGCTTTTAAGCGCGTTACAGCAGCCTCCTTGGAATCACGAAAAAACAAAAGGCTGAAACTGGCCAAAGAAAATATGAAATTTAAGTTGTCTGAGGGGTGTGCATATGATCCAGGAGCATATTAGTATAAATAAGGGAACCATATTATTTTTTTCATGTTTTTAATTTACGACTTATTTTTAATAAAATTAACCTTTCCCCACTTAAAACCTACTTGTTTTAT
>BMAU01003185.1:0-15043 GCA_019973935.1 Trichonephila clavipes
TAGGAATTTCGCAAATCGGAGACCAGATTTAGATTTCTGGTAAAATTTCGGGTTAAATGTGTCACTTTGGTAAGTTTCTAGGGTGGAAAAAGAAAGTTATAGGCCTGGTCACCGAATCGTCGATAAGTTGGCTGTCCAGCTTCAAGCGTCGTTTTTTTAAAGATTTTCTTTCAATTTAAAAAAAAGTTACAGGAATTTCACAAAACGGAGACCAGATTTAGATTTCTGCTAAAATTTCGGGTTAAATGGACCACTTTGGTAAGTTTCTAATTCTAAAAAAAAAGTTAATGGCTTGGTCACCGAATCGTCGGTAAAGTGGCTGTCCAGCGTCAAAGCGTCGGTTTTTTTAAAAATGATCTTTCAATTTAAAAAGTTACAGAAATTTCGCAGAACGGAGACCAGATTTATATTTCTGCTAAAATTTCGGGTTAAATGGGTCACTTTTGTAAGTTTCTAAGGCTAAAAAAAAAGTGATTGGCCACCGAATCGTCGGTAAAGTCGCTGTGCAGCGTCAAAGCGTCGGTTTTTTTAAAATGATCTTTCAATTTAAAAAAAAGTTATAGGAATTTCGCAAAATCGGAGACCAGATTTAGATTTCTGGTGAAATTTCGGGTTAAATGGGTCACTTTGGTAAGTTTCTAAGGATAAAAAAAAAAGTTATTGGCTTGGTCACCGAATCGTCGGTAAAGTGGCTGTCCAGCGTCAAAGCGTCGGTTTTTTTAAAAATGATCTTTCAATTTTAAAAAAGTTACCGGAATTTCGCAAATCGGAGACCAGATTTAGATTTCTGGTAAAATTTCGGGTTAAATGGGTCACTTTGGTAAGTTTCTAGGGTGGTAAAAGAAAGTTATAGGCTTGATCACCGAATCGTCGATAAGTTTGCTGTCCAGCTTCAAAGCGTCGGTTTTTTTAAAGATGATCTTTCAATTTAAAAAAAGTTATAGGAATTTCGCAAATCGGAGACCAGATTTAGATTTCTGGTAAAATTTCGGGTTAAATGTGTCACTTTGGTAAGTTTCTAGGGTGGAAAAAGAAAGTTATAGGCTTGGTCACCGAATCGTCGATAAGTTGGCTGTCCAGCTTCAAAGCGTCGTTTTTTTTAAAGATTTTCTTTCAATTTAAAAAAAAAAGTTACAGGAATTTCACAAAACGGAGACCAGATTTAGATTTCTGCTAAAATTTCGGGTTAAATGGGTCACTTTGGTAAGTTTCTAATTCTAAAAAAAAAAGTTAATGGCTTGGTCACCGAATCGTCGGTAAAGTGGCTGTCCAGCGTCAAAGCGTCGGTTTTTTTTAAAAATGATCTTTCAATTTAAAAAAAAGTTACAGAAATTTCGCAGAACGGAGACCAGATTTAGATTTCTGCTAAAATTTCGGGTTAAATGGGTCACTTTGGTAAGTTTCTAAGGCTAAAAAAAAAGTGATTGGCTTGGTCACCGAATCGTCGGTAAAGTCGCTGTGCAGCGTCAAAGCGTCGGTTTTTTTAAAAATGATCTTTCAATTTAAAAAAAAGTTATAGGAATTTCGCAAATCGGAGACCAGATTTAGATTTCTGGTGAAATTTCGGGTTAAATGGGTCACTTTGGTAAGTTTCTAAGGCTAAAAAAGTTATTGGCTTGGTCACCGCATCGTCGGTAAAGTGGCTGTCCAGCGTCAAAGCGTCGGTTTTTTTAAAAATGATCTTTCAATTTAAAAAAAGTTACCGGAATTTCGAAAAACGGAGACCAGATTTAGATTTCTGGTAAAATTTCGGGTTAAATGGGTCACTTTGGTAAGTTTCTAGGGTGGAAAAAGAAAGTTATAGGCTTCGTCACCGAATCGTCGATAAGTTGGCTGTCCAGCTTCAAAGCGTCGGTTTTTTAAAGATGATCTTTCAATTTAAAAAAAAAAAAAGTTACAGGAATTTCGCAAAACGGAGACCAGATTTAGATTTCTGCTAAAATTTCGAGTTTAATGGGTCACTTTTTTGGTAAGTTTCTAAGGCTAAAAAAGTGATTGGCTTGGTCACCGAATCGTCGGTAAATTGGCTGTCCAGCGTCAAAGCGTCGGTTTTTTTAAAAATGATCTTTCAATTTAAAAAAAAAAGTTATAGGAATTTCGCAAAAAACTGAGACCAGATTTAGATTTCTGGTAAAATTTCGAGTTAAATGGGTCACTTTGGTAAGTTTCTAGGGTGGAAAAAAAAAAGTTATTGGCTTGGTCACCCAATCGTCGATAAGTTGGCTCAGCTTCAAAGCGTCGGGTTTTTTAAAGATGATCTTTCAATTTAAAAAAAAAAGTTAACGGAATTTCACAAATCGGAGACCAGATTTAGATTTCTGGTAAAATTTCGGGTTAAATGGGTCACTTTGGTAAGTTTCTCTAGGGTGGAAAAAGAAAGTTATAGGCTTGATCACCGAATCGTCGATAAGTTGGCTGTCCAGATTCAAAGCGTCGGTTTTTTTAAAGATGATCTTTCAATTTAAAAAAAAGTTACAGGAATTTCGCAAAACGGAGACCAGATTTAGATTTCTGGTAAAATTTCGAGTTAAATGGGTCACTTTGGTAAGTTTCTAGGGTGGAAAAAAAAAAAAGTTATTAGCTTGGTCACCCAATCGTCGATAAGTTGGCTCAGCGTCAAAGCGTCGGGTTTTTAAAGATGATCTTTCAATTTAAAAAAAAAGTTACCGGAATTTCGCAAATCGGAGACCAGATTTAGATTTCTGGTAAAATTTCGGGTTAAATGGGTCACTTTGGTAAGTTTCTAGGGTGGTAAAAGAAAGTTATAGGCTTGATCACCGAATCGTCGATAAGTTTGCTGTCCAGCTTCAAAGCGTCGGTTTTTTTAAAGATGATCTTTCAATTTAAAAAAAAAAGTTATAGGAATTTCGCAAAACGGAGACCAGATTTAGATTTCTGGTAAAATTTCGAGTTAAATGGGTCACTTTGGTAAGTTTCTAGGGTGGAAAAAAAAAGTTATTAGCTTGGTCACCGAATCGTCGATAAGTTCGCTCAGCTTCAAAGCGTCGGGTTTTTTAAAGATGATCTTTCAATTTAAAAAAAAGTTACCGGAATTTCGCAAATCGGAGACCAGATTTAGATTTCTGGTAAAATTTCGGGTTAAATGGGTCACTTTGGTAAGTTTCTAGGGTGGTAAAAGAAAGTTATAGGCTTGGTCACCGAATCGTCGATAAGTTTGCTGTCCAGCTTCAAAGCGTCGGTTTTTTTAAAGATGATCTTTCAATTAAAAAAAAAAGTTATAGGAATTTCGCAAATCGGAGACCAGATTTAGATTTCTGGTAAAATTTCGGGTTAAATGTGTCACTTTGGTAAGTTTCTAGGGTGGAAAAAAAAAGTTATAGGCTTGGTCACCGAATCGTCGATAAGTTTGGCTGTCCAGCTTCAAAGCGTCGGTTTTTTTAAAGATTGATCTTTCAATTTAAAAAAAAAAAAAAAAAAAAGTTACAGGAATTTCGCAGAACGGAGACCAGATTTAGATTTCTGCTAAAATTTCGGGTTAAATGGGTCACTTTGGTAAGTTTCTAATTCTAAAAAAAAAAAAGTTATTGGCTTGGTCACCGAATCGTCGGTAAAGTGGCTGTCCAGCGTCAAAGCGTCGGTTTTTTTAAAAATGATCTTTCAATTTAAAAAAAAGTTACAGGAATTTCGCAAAACGGAGACCAGATTTAGATTTCTGCTAAAATTTCGGGTTAAATGGGTCACTTTGGTAAGTTTCTAAGGCTAAAAAAAAGTTATTGGCTTGGTCACCGAATCGTCGGTAAAGTGGCTGTCCAGCGTCAAAGCGTCGGTTTTTTTAAAAATGATCTTTAAATTTAAAAAAAAGTTACCGGAATTTCAAATCGGAGACCAGATTTAGATTTCTGGTTAAATTTCGGGTTAAATGGGTCACTTTGGTAAGTTTCTAAGGCTAAAAAAAAAGTTATTGGCTTGGTCACCGAATCGTCGGTAAATTGGCTGTCCAGCGTCAAAGCGTCGGTTTTTTAAAAATGATCTTTCAATTTAAAAAAAAAAGTTATAGGAATTTCGCAAAACGGAGACCAGATTTAGATTTCTGGTAAAATTTCGAGTTAAATGGGTCACTTTGGTAAGTTTCTAGGGTGAAAAAAAAAAAAGTTATTGGCTTGGTCACCCAATCGTCGATATGTTGGCTCAGCTTCAAAGCGTCGGGTTTTTTTAAAGATGATCTTTCAATTTAAAAAAAAGTTACTGGAATTTCGCAAATCGGAGACCAGATTTAGATTTCTGGTGAAATTTCGGGTTAAATGGGTCACTTTGGTAAGTTTCTAGGGTGGCTAAAAAAGAAAGTTATAGGCTTGATCACCGAATCGTCGATAAGTTGGCTGTCCAGATTCAAAGCGTCGGTTTTTTTAAAGATGATCTTTCAATTTAAAAAAAGTTACAGGAATTTCGCAAAACGGAGACCAGATTTAGATTTCTGGTAAAATTTCGAGTTAAATGGGTCACTTTGGTAAGTTTCCAGGGTGGAAAAAGTTATTATTGGCTTGGTCACCCAATCGTCGATAAGTTGGCTCAGCTTCAAAGCGTCGGGTTTTTTAAAGATGATCTTTCAATTTAAAAAAAAAGTTACCGGAATTTCGCAAATCGGAGACCAGATTTAGATTTCTGGTAAAATTTCGGGTTAAATGGGTCACTTTGGTAAGTTTCTAGGGTAAAAAAGAAAGTTATAGGCTTGATCACCGAATCGTCGATAAGTTGGCTGTCCAGCTTCAAAGCGTCGGTTTTTTTTAAAGATGATCTTTCAATTTAAAAAAAAAAGTTATAGGAATTTCGCAAAACGGAGACCAGATTTAGATTTCTGGTAAAATTTCGGGTTAAATGGGTCACTTTGGTAAGTTTCTAGGGTGGAAAAAAAAGTTATAGGCTTGGTCACCGAATCGTCGATAAGTTGGCTGTCCAGCTTCAAAGCGTCGGTTTTTTTTAAAGATGATCTTTCAATTTAAAAAAAAAAGTTACAGGAATTTCACAAAACGGAGACCAGATTTAGATTTCTGGCTAAAATTTCGGGTTAAATGGGTCACTTTGGTAAGTTTCTAATTCTAAAAAAAAAAGTTAATGGCTTGGTCACCGAATCGTCGGTAAAGTGGCTGTCCAGCGTCAAAGCGTCGGTTTTTTAAAAATGATCTTTCAATTTAAAAAAAAGTTACAGAAATTTCGCAAACGGAGACCAGATTTAGATTTCTGCTAAAATTTCGGGTTAAATGGGTCACTTTGGTAAGTTTCTAAGGCTGGAAAAAAAAAGTTTGGCTTGGTCACCGAATCGTCGGTAAAGTGGCTGTCCAGCGTCAAAGCGTCGGTTTTTTTAAAAATGATCTTTCAATTTAAAAAAAAAGTTATAGGAATTTCGCAAATCGGAGACCAGATTTAGATTTCTGGTAAAATTTCGGGTTAAATGGGTCACTTTGGTAAGTTTCTATGGTGGAAAAAAAAGTTATTGGCTTGGTCACCGAATCGTCGGTAAAGTTGGCTGTCCAGCGTCAAAGCGTCGGTTTTTTTAAAAATGATCTTTCAATTTAAAAAAAAAAAAGTTATAGGAATTTCGAAAACGGAGACCAGATTTAGATTTCTGGTAAAATTTCGGGTTAAATGGGTCACTTTGGTAAGTTTCTAGGGGGAAAAAAAAAAGTTATAGGCTTGGTCACCGAATCGTCGATAAGTTGGCTGTCCAGCTTCAAAGCGTCGGTTTTTTTAAAGATGATCTTTCAATTAAAAAAAAAAGTTACAGGAATTTCACAAGACGGAGACCAGATTTAGATTTCTGGTAAATTTTCGGGTTAAATGGGTCACTTTGGTAAGTTTCTAGGGTGGAAAAAGAAAAAGTTATTGGCTTGGTCACCGAATCGTCGATAAGTTGGCTGTCCAGCTTCAAAGCGTCGGTTTTTTTAAAAATGATCTTTCAATTTAAAAAAAAAGTTACAGGAAAAAAAAACGGAGACCAGATTTAGATTTCTGCTAAAATTTCGGGTTAAATGGGTCACTTTGGTAAGTTTCTAGGGTGGAAAAAAAATTAGGCTTGGTCACCGAATCGTCGATAAGTTGGCTGTCCAGCTTCAAAGCGTCGGTTTTTTTAAAGATTTTCTTTCAATTTAAAAAAAAAAGTTACAGGAATTTCACAAAACGGAGACCAGATTTAGAAAAAATTTCGGGTTAAATGGGTCACTTGGTCACCGAATCGTCGTTAAATTGGCTGTCCAGCGTCAAAGCGTCGGTTTTTTTAAAAATGATCTTTCAATTTAAAAAAAAGTTATAGGAATTTCGCAAAACGGAGACCAGATTTAGATTTCTGGTAAAATTTCGGGTTAAATGGGTCACTTTGGTAAGTTTCTAAGGCTGAAAAAAAAAGTTATTGGCTTGGTCACCGAATCGTCGGTAAAGTTGGCTGTCCAGCGTCAAAGCGTCGGTTTTTTTAAAAATGATCTTTCAATTTAAAAAAAGTTACCGGAATTTCACAAATCGGAGACCAGATTTAGATTTCTGGTAAAATTTCGGGTTAAATGGGTCACTTTGGTAAGTTTCTAGGGTGGAAAAAGAAAGTTATAGGCTTGGTCACCGAATCGTCGATAAGTTGGCTGTCCAGCTTCAAAGCGTCGGTTTTTTTAAAGATGATCTTTTAATTTAAAAAAAAAAGTTACAGGAATTTCGCAAAACGGAGACCAGATTTAGATTTCTGGTAAAATTTCGAGTTAAATGGGTCATTTTGGTAAGTTTCTAGGGTGAAAAAAAGTTATTAGCTTGGTCACCCAATCGTCGATAAGTTGGCTCAGCTTCAAAGCGTCGGGGTTTTTAAAGATGATCTTTCAATTTAAAAAAAAAAGTTACCGGAATTTCGCAAATCGGAGACCAGATTTAGATTTCTGGTGAAATTTCGGGTTAAATGGGTCACCTTGGTAAGTTTCTAGGGTGGTAAAAGAAAGTTATAGGCTTGATCACCGAATCAACGATAAGTTTGCTGTCCAGCTTCAAAGCGTCGGTTTTTAAAGATGATCTTTCAATTTAAAAAAAAGTTATAGGAATTTCGCAAAATCGGAGACCAGATTTAGATTTCTGGTAAAATTTCGGGTTAAATGGGTCACTTTGGTAAGTTTCTAGGGTGGAAAAAAAAGTTATAGGCTTGGTCACCGAATCGTCGATAAGTTTGCTGTCCAGCTTCAAAGCGTCGGTTTTTTTAAAGATGATCTTTCAATTTAAAAAAAAAGTTATAGGAATTTCGCAAAATCGGAGACCAGATTTAGATTTCTGGTAAAATTTCGGGTTAAATGTGTCACTTTGGTAAGTTTCTAGGGTGGAAAAAGAAAGTTATAGGCTTGGTCACCGAATCGTCGATAAGTTGGCTGTCCAGCTTCAAAGCGTCGGTTTTTTTAAAGATTTTCTTTCAATTTAAAAAAAAGTTACAGGAATTTCACAAAACGGAGACCAGATTTAGATTTCTGCTAAAATTTCGGGTTAAATGGGTCACTTTGGTAAGTTTCTAATTCTAAAAAAAAAAGTTAATGGCTTGGTCACCGAATCGTCGGTAAAGTGGCTGTCCAGCGTCAAAGCGTCGGTTTTTTTAAAAATGATCTTTCAATTTAAAAAAAAGTTACAGAAATTTCGCAGAACGGAGACCAGATTTAGATTTCTGCTAAAATTTCGGGTTAAATGGGTCACTTTGGTAAGTTTCTAAGGCTAAAAAAAAAAAAGTGATTGGCTTGGTCACCGAATCGTCGGTAAAGTCGCTGTCCAGCGTCAAAGCGTCGGTTTTTTAAAAATGATCTTTCAATTTAAAAAAAAGTTATAGGAATTTCGCAAATCGGAGACCAGATTTAGATTTCTGGTAAAATTTCGGGTTAAATGGGTCACTTTGGTAAGTTTCTAAAAAAAAAAAAAAAGTTATTGGCTTGGTCACCGAATCGTCGGTAAGTTGGCTGTCCAGCGTCAAAGCGTCGGTTTTTTTAAAAATGATCTTTCAATTTAAAAAAAAAAAGTTACCGAATTTCTTAAATCGGAGACCAGATTTAGATTTCTGGTTAAATTTCGGGTTAAATGGGTCACTTTGGTAAGTTTCTAATGCTAAAAAAAAAAGTGATTGGCTTGGTCACCGAATCGTCGGTAAATTGGCTGTCCAGCGTCAAAGCGTCGGTTTTTTAAAAATGATCTTTCAATTTAAAAAAAGTTATAGGAATTTCGCAAAACTGAGACCAGATTTAGATTTCTGGTAAAATTTCGAGTTAAATGGGTCACTTTGGTAAGTTTCTAGGGTGAAAAAAAAAAGTTATTGGCTTGGTCACCCAATCGTCGATATGTTGGCTCAGCTTCAAAGCGTCGGTTTTTAAAGATGATCTTTCAATTTAAAAAAAAAAAGTTACCGGAATTTCGCAAATCGGAGACCAGATTTAGATTTCTGGTGAAATTTCGGGTTAAATGGGTCACCTTGGTAAGTTTCTAGGGTGGAAAAAGAAAGTTATAGGCTTGATCACCGAATTGTCGATAAGTTGGCTGTCCAGATTCAAAGCGTCGTTTTTTTTAAAGATGATCTTTCAATTTAAAAAAAAAAAAGTTACAGGAATTTCGCAAAACGGAGACCAGATTTAGATTTCTGGTAAAATTTCGAGTTAAATGGGTCACTTTGGTAAGTTTCAGGGTGGAAAAAAAAAGTTATTAGCTTGGTCACCCAATCGTCGATAAGTTGGCTCAGCTTCAAAGCGTCGGGTTTTTTAAAGATGATCTTTCAATTTAAAAAAAAGTTACAGGAATTTCGCAAATCGGAGACCAGATTTAGATTTCTGGTAAAATTTCGGGTTAAATGGGTCACTTTGGTAAGTTTCTAGGGTGGTAAAAGAAAGTTATAGGCTTGATCACCGAATCGTCGATAAGTTTGCTGTCCAGCTTCAAAGCGTCGGTTTTTTTAAAGATGATCTTTCAATTTAAAAAAAAAAAAAAGTTATAGGAATTTCGCAAATCGGAGACCAGATTTAGATTTCTGGTAAAATTTCGGGTTAAATGTGTCACTTTGGTAAGTTTCTAGGGTGGAAAAAGAAAGTTATAGGCTTGGTCACCGAATCGTCGATAAGTTGGCTGTCCAGCTTCAAAGCGTCGGTTTTTTTTAAAGATTTTCTTTCAATTAAAAAAAAAAGTTACAGGAATTTCACAAAACGGAGACCAGATTTAGATTTCTGCTAAAATTTCGGGTTAAATGGGTCACTTTGGTAAGTTTCTAATTCTAAAAAAAAAAAAGTTAATGGCTTGGTCACCGAATCGTCGGTAAAGTGGCTGTCCAGCGTCAAAGCGTCGTTTTTTTAAAAATGATCTTTCAATTTAAAAAAAAAAAGTTACAGAAATTTCGCAGAACGGAGACCAGATTTAGATTTCTGCTAAAATTTCGGGTTAAATGGGTCACTTTGGTAAGTTTCTAAGGCTAAAAAAAAAAAAAGTGATTGGCTTGGTCACCGAATCGTCGGTAAAGTCGCTGTGCAGCGTCAAAGCGTCGGTTTTTTTAAAAATGATCTTTCAATTTAAAAAAAAAAGTTATAGGAATTTCGCAAATCGGAGACCAGATTTAGATTTCTGGTAAAATTTCGGGTTAAATGGGTCACTTTGGTAAGTTTCTAAGGCTAAAAAAAAAGTTATTGGCTTGGTCACCGAATCGTCGGTAAAGTGGCTGTCCAGCGTCAAAGCGTCGGTTTTTTAAAAATGATCTTTCAATTTAAAAAAAAGTTACCGGAATTTCGCAAATCGGAGACCAGATTTAGATTTCTGGTAAAATTTCGGGTTAAATGGGTCACTTTGGTAAGTTTCTAGGGTGGAAAAAGAAAGTTATAGGCTTGATCACCGAATCGTCGATAAGTTTGCTGTCCAGCTTCAAAGCGTCGGTTTTTTTAAAGATGATCTTTCAATTTAAAAAAAAGTTATAGGAATTTCGCAAATCGGAGACCAGATTTAGATTTCTGGTAAAATTTCGGGTTAAATGTGTCACTTTGGTAAGTTTCTAGGGTGGAAAAAGAAAGTTATAGGCTTGGTCACCGAATCGTCGATAAGTTGGCTGTCCAGCTTCAAAGCGTCGGTTTTTTTAAAGATTTTCTTTCAATTTAAAAAAAAAGTTACAGGAATTTCACAAAACGGAGACCAGATTTAGATTTCTGCTAAAATTTCGGGTTAAATGGGTCACTTTGGTAAGTTTCTAATTCTAAAAAAAAAAGTTAATGGCTTGGTCACCGAATCGTCGGTAAAGTGGCTGTCCAGCGTCAAAGCGTCGGTTTTTTTAAAAATGATCTTTCAATTTAAAAAAAAAAAAAGTTACAGAAATTTCGCAGAACGGAGACCAGATTTAGATTTCTGCTAAAATTTCGGGTTAAATGGGTCACTTTGGTAAGTTTCTAAGGCTAAAAAAAAAAGTGATTGGCTTGGTCACCGAATCGTCGGTAAAGTCGCTGTGCAGCGTCAAAGCGTCGGTTTTTTTAAAAATGATCTTTCAATTTAAAAAAAAAGTTATAGGAATTTCGCAAATCGGAGACCAGATTTAGATTTCTGGTGAAATTTCGGGTTAAATGGGTCACTTTGGTAAGTTTCTAAGGCTAAAAAAAAAAAAGTTATTGGCTTGGTCACCGCATCGTCGGTAAAGTGGCTGTCCAGCGTCAAAGCGTCGGTTTTTTTAAAAATGATCTTTCAATTTTAAAAAAAAGTTACCGGAATTTCGAAAATCGGAGACCAGATTTAGATTTCTGGTAAAATTTCGGGTTAAATGGGTCACTTTGGTAAGTTTCTAGGGTGGAAAAAGAAAGTTATAGGCTTCGTCACCGAATCGTCGATAAGTTGGCTGTCCAGCTTCAAAGCGTCGGTTTTTTTAAAGATGATCTTTCAATTTAAAAAAAAGTTACAGGAATTTCACAAAACGGAGACCAGATTTAGATTTCTGCTAAAATTTCGAGTTTAATCTGTCTTTTTGGTAAGTTTCTAAGGCTAAAAAAAAAGTTATTGGCTTGGTCACCGAATCGTCGGTAAAGTGGCTGTCCAGCGTCAAAGCGTCGGTTTTTTTAAAAATGATCTTTCAATTTTAAAAAAAAGTTACCGGAATTTCGAAAATCGGAGACCAGATTTAGATTTCTGGTAAAATTTCGGGTTAAATGGGTCACTTTGGTAAGTTTCTAGGGTGGAAAAAGAAAGTTATAGGCTTGGTCACCGAATCGTCGATAAGTTGGCTGTCCAGCTTCAAAGCGTCGGTTTTTTTAAAGATGATCTTTCAATTTAAAAAAAAAAAAGTTACAGGAATTTCACAAAACGGAGACCAGATTTAGATTTCTGCTAAAATTTCGGGTTAAATGGGTCACTTTGGTAAGTTTCTAAGGCTAAAAAAAAAAGTTAATGGCTTGGTCACCGAATCGTCGGTAAAGTGGCTGTCCAGCGTCAAAGCGTCGGTTTTTTTAAAAATGATCTTTCAATTTAAAAAAAAAAGTTATAGGAATTTCGCAAAACGGAGACCAGATTTAGATTTCTGGTAAAATTTCGGGTTAAATGGGTCACTTTGGTAAGTTTCTAAGGCTAAAAAAAAAAAAAAAGTTATTGGCTTGGTCACCGCATCGTCGGTAAAGTGGCTGTCCAGCGTCAAAGCGTCGGTTTTTTTAAAAATGATCTTTCAATTTAAAAAAAAGTTATAGGAATTTCGCAAAACGGAGACCAGATTTAGATTTCTGGTAAAATTTCGGGTTAAATGGGTCACTTTGGTAAGTTTCTAGGGTGGAAAAAAAAGTTATTGGCTTGGTCACCGAATCGTCGATAAGTTGGCTGTCCAGCTTCAAAGCGTCGGTTTTTTTAAAGATGATCTTTCAATTTAAAAAAGTTACAGGAATTTCACAAAACGGAGACCAGATTTAGATTTCTGGTAAAATTTCGAGTTAAATGGGTCACTTTGGTAAGTTTCTAGGGTGGAAAAAGAAAGTTATAGGCTTGGTCACCGAATCGTCGATAAGTTGGCTGTCCAGCTTCAAAGCGTCGGTTTTTTTAAAGATGATCTTTCAATTTAAAAAAAAAAAAGTTACAGGAATTTCACAAAACGGAGACCAGATTTAGATTTCTGGTAAAATTTCGAGTTAAATGGGTCACTTTGGTAAGTTTCTAGGGTGGAAAAAAAAAAGTTATTGGCTTGGTCACCGAATCGTCGATAAGTTGGCTGTCCAGCTTCAAAGCGTCGGTTTTTTAAAGATGATCTTTCAATTTAAAAAAAAGTTACCGGAATTTCGCAAATCGGAGACCAGATTTAGATTTCTGGTAAAATTTCGGGTTAAATGGGTCACTTTGGTAAGTTTCTAGGGTGGAAAAAAGAAAGTTATAGGCTTGGTCACCGAATCGTCGATAAGTTGGCTGTCCAGCTTCAAAGCGTCGGTTTTTTTAAAGATGATCTTTCAATTTAAAAAAAGTTACAGGAATTTCACAAAACGGAGACCAGATTTAGATTTCTGGTAAAATTTCGAGTTAAATGGGTCACTTTGGTAAGTTTCTAGGGCTTCTAAAAAAAAAAAAAAAGTTATTGGCTTGGTCACCGAATCGTCGGTAAAGTGGCTGTCCAGCGTCAAAGCGTCGGTTTTTTTAAAGATGATCTTTCAATTTAAAAAAAAAGTTGTAGGAATTTCGCAAAAATCGGAGACCAGATTTAGATTTCTGGTAAAATTTCGGGTTAAATGGGTCACTTTGGTAAGTTTCTAGGGTGGAAAAGAAAGTTATAGGCTTGGTCACCGAATCGTCGATAAGTTGGCTGTCCAGCTTCAAAGCGTCGGTTTTTTTAAAGATGATCTTTCAATTTAAAAAAAAAGTTACAGGAATTTCACAAAACGGAGACCAGATTTAGATTTCTGGTAAAATTTCGGGTTAAATGGGTCACTTTGGTAAGTTTCTAAGGCTAAAAAAAAGTTATTGGCTTGGTCACCGAATCGTCGGTAAATTGGCTGTCCAGCGTCAAAGCGTCGGTTTTTTTAAAAATGATCTTTCAATTAAAAAAAAAAGTTATAGGAATTTCGCAAAACGGAGACCAGATTTAGATTTCTGGTAAAATTTCGGGTTAAATGGGTCACTTTGGTAAGTTTCTAGGGTGGAAAAAAAAGTTATTGGCTTGGTCACCGAATCGTCGATAAGTTGGCTGTCCAGCTTCAAAGCGTCGGTTTTTTAAAATGATCTTTCAATTTAAAAAAAAGTTACCGGAATTTCGCAAATCGGAGACCAGATTTAGATTTCTGGTGAAATTTCGGGTTAAATGGGTCACTTTGGTAAGTTTCTAGGGTGGAAAAAGAAAGTTATAGGCTTGGTCACCGAATCGTCGATAAGTTGGCTGTCCAGATTCAAAGCGTCGGTTTTTTAAAAATGATCTTTCAATTTAAAAAAAAAAGTTACAGGAATTTCGCACAACGGAGACCAGATTTAGATTTCTGGTAAAATTTCGAGTTAAATGGGTCACTTTGGTAAGTTTCTAGGGTGGAAAAAAGTTATTGGCTTGGTCACCCAATCGTCGATAAGTTGGCTCAGCTTCAAAGCGTCGGGGTTTTTTAAAGATGATCTTTCAATTTAAAAAAACAGTTACCGGAATTTCGCAAATCGGAGACCAGATTTAGATTTCTGGTGAAATTTCGGGTTAAATGGGTCACCTTGGTAAGTTTCTAGGGTGGAAAAAGAAAGTTATAGGCTTGATCACCGAATCGTCGATAAGTTGGCTGTCCAGATTCAAAGCGTCGGTTTTTTTTAAAGATGATCTTTCAATTTAAAAAAAAGTTACAGGAATTTCGCAAAACGGAGACCAGATTTAGATTTCTGGTAAAATTTCGAGTTAAATGGGTCACTTTGGTAAGTTTCTAGGGTGGAAAAAAAAAGTTATTGGCTTGGTCAACCAATCGTCGATAAGTTGGCTCAGCTTCAAAGCGTCGGGTTTTTTAAAGATGATCTTTCAATTTAAAAAAAAGTTACCGGAATTTCGCAAATCGGAGACCAGATTTAGATTTCTGGTAAAATTTCGGGTTAAATGGGTCACTTTGGTAAGTTTCTAGGGTGGAAAAAGAAAGTTATAGGCTTCGTCACCGAATCGTCTATAAGTTGGCTGTCCAGCTTCAAAGCGTCGGTTTTTTTAAAGATGATCTTTCAATTTAAAAAAAAAAAAGTTACAGGAATTTCACAAAACGGAGACCAGATTTAGATTTCTGCTAAAATTTCGAGTTAAATGGGTCTTTTTGGTAAGTTTCTAAGGCTAAAAAAAAAAAAGTTATTGGCTTGGTCACCGCATCGTCGGTAAGTGGCTGTCCAGCGTCAAAGCGTCGGTTTTTTTAAAAATGATCTTTCAATTTTAAAAAAAAGTTGTAGGAATTTCGCAAATCACACACAGAGACCAGATTTAGATTTCTGGTAAAATTTCGGGTTAAATGTGTCACTTTGGTAAGTTTGTAGGGTGGAAAAGAAAGTTATAGGCTTGGTCACCGAATCGTCGATAAGTTGGCTGTCCAGCTTCAAAGCGTCGGTTTTTTTAAAGATTTTCTTTCAATTTAAAAAAAAGTTACAGGAATTTCACAAAACGGAGACCAGATTTAGATTTCTGCTAAAATTTCGGGTTAAATGTGTCACTTTGGTAAGTTTCTAAGGCTAAAAAAAAAAAAAAGTTAATGGCTTGGTCACCGAATCGTCGGTAAATTGGCTGTCCAGCGTCAAAGCGTCGGTTTTTTTTTAAAAATGATCTTTCAATTTAAAAAAGTTATAGGAATTTCGCAAAAACTGAGACCAGATTTAGATTTCTGGTAAAATTTCGAGTTAAATGGGTCACTTTGGTAAGTTTCTAGGGTGAAAAAGTTATTGGCTTGGTCACCCAATCGTCGATAAGTTGGCTCAGCTTCAAAGCGTCGGGTTTTTTAAAGATGATCTTTCAATTTAAAAAAAAGTTACCGGAATTTCACAAATCGGAGACCAGATTTAGATTTCTGGTGAAATTTCGGGTTAAATGGGTCACCTTGGTAAGTTTCTAGGGTGGAAAAAGAAAGTTATAGGCTTGGTCACCGAATCGTCGATAAGTTGGCTGTCCAGA
>BMAU01003188.1:0-83688 GCA_019973935.1 Trichonephila clavipes
ACCTATCACTAGAATTTTTTTATTTGTAAAAAAAAAAATGTCTGATTTGATTAATTTTTATATTATACAATTATAAAATTTTAAAATCATTGATGCAAATATTTAAAAACAGCTCTTTTTTTATATCATCAAGAATTTACAGCATATAATCATTGAGTTCTAAACTTTTTTAATTTATCACACTAATTTAGTACAACATTTACTTTCATCAAACATAGTAGAATGAATACAAAAATAATGAACAAGAAAGGGACAAAACATAGCTTTCTCTATTTCATCTGAAAAGAAAAATTAAAATTGACTTCAGCACAACATTAGTAAAAAGTATTAAAAAAATATAAGAAATTAATTCAACAGCTGCTTTTTTGACATTGCTGCTCTATAAAAATTGTATCTAATTCACTGAAAAAATCTGAATAATCTGAGAACTCATCTTTAAAAAAATATTATTTGTATGTAACAACTTCATAATGTAATAGCAATATCAAGTTTAAGTAGAAATCTTACCTAACATGTACAAGCCATAAATTAAAATTTAATTCTTTATGCTGTTTTAGAGATAACTACAAATTAAATAACTGTACTTTTTGCTTCCAATTTTGATGCTATTAGCAAAGTTGAGCACTGTTATATAATTATAGTTTTGCATTGCCACAATTGCCTACCTTTTATTCTTTGTGAATTCTACTAAATGTACATATAAATAAAAAGAAATTTTCTTTCGCCTCTATCAAAATATAAGGACTGAAATCATACAAGAATAGATTAAATGCACAAAATCTAAATCAGAAATAGAATCCCGCATGGCCTTTACTTTTCTAGCCTCGCCTATGGACTTAACAATTTTCTTAACATCTGTTTCACTAATGATAAACTACTCAATTAACAATATTCAAAGAACTCAATCATTCATAATTAGTTGCATTTATATGCTAAAATTGAGGCTTTCTGTTACTGGCATCTATTAAAAAAATTAAACAATAAGAAATCTACGATTTTAAAAAATAAAAATTGTTTTACACTCAATCTAATATATTACTGCATAACTTTTCATAAAACACTTATTTATTACAATCAAGAAAAAAATCAATCAAATAAATCACCCAATCAATGATTCAAATAACTTTTTCTGGTGAAAATATGTGTAATTTAATTCAAGTTGAATCAGAGCTGCCTCGAAGATCGACAAGCTCAACAATTTTAAACCAAAACCCAGAAACAAATACCAAACTCATCAATCTCCTCCCATAAGGTCTTGTTTACTAAATTATATGATCAAACCCCATTAAATTTTGAAAATATATGTATAATTTGTTTTAAAGAAACACTGCTTCTCAGTACATAATACATTGAAATTACCTAAAAAAATATCTAATATAATATTTTAACGCATTAATAAAATGATCAAAATTTCAGATACAATTTTAATTACAAGTTATCTATGACATTAAGAAAATAATCATTAAGAACAACAACAACAAAATTTCATTTATGGCCTAGTAGTAATTTTTTAATATTAATGCCAATTTTTTTTAAACTGCTTCAAAAAATTACATATTTCAGATATTGATAGTTTTAACTATATAATCATCTTCCTATTGTAAGCCACAGATGAAACTTTCATGGATGCACTTATCATTACAAGTTGTTCAAAGAATTTTTCCCAGAAATGTCTAACAATCACAACCTCAAACAAACTACTTAAAAAAAAACTTCTTTATACAAGTGCATATTTTTTATTTGATGCAACAAAAATCAAAATATCTGATGAATTTTTCATATGCTATGTATGTAAGATGAAAAAAAAAAAGAATACATTTTTTCATAGATAATAATCATAGAATAAATAAATAATAAAAATATATAAGATTTCTACATGTTAGAATCATTATTTTTATTTATGATTCACTTAAAAACAAGAATGGAATTTCAAAAGCAAAACAATCTACTAACAGTTCAAATAAATTTAAATAGTTTACCCTGTGTCTTTCTTTCAACTGGAACATTTTTATCTAAAACATCAAAATGGAACTCCCCCCACTAGGGCTGCATTTTAGCAATTTAACCTTTGCAGATACAGCAAATCCCCAAACATAAGTCATTTCATCATGGCAGCAACTAGTGACGGCCTCACTACCAAATTTGGACGCATGTGAATTAATTTTTTTTAATTCAGGTTCTCGTCAGATGCTAAATATTTCTGTGATTTTTAATTTTATCAAGACTTAAACAACCAAACTGATACTCCAGGGATCTTTCACATGCCCATAATCATATGTAATGAGTGCCTACAATTTTTGCATACAGAAAACCTATCACTTCCAGCCGGGGTCAAACTCTCAACCTTGGGCTTATGAAGCGAGCAGGCTACCTCTAATCCGCTGGAGCCAACCAATAGCCAAGAAGAGTTAAAACTAATAAATTCAAAAAGAAATATACAAGAAAACTAAAAATTCATAAACAAACCTATTTTCAAACTGAAAAAGAAATTAAGAGCAATTATAATCAACCTGATTGACGATTCATCTACCCTCAATTTCTTATTATTTGAATATGCATACAAGTTTGTGCCCATAACCACTTGGCAACCATGGGCACTTAAACAAACAAGAATACTATTTTGCAGAGGTAGGGAATCTTTCTAACATTAGAGGCCACATGTAAAATAGGTATTAATAAAGGAGAGCACATAGGTTGATGTACCTATAAATGCGACTTTCATAGGCCCCGTTTTTGTATGGCTCGGCGTTGCACGGGCTTTCTCTACTTTTATAAATTTTCCCTTTCCTTCACAAAATCAGCACTTCTAATTCTCTTTTTCAAAATGACTTCCACCCCACCCCCCTCCTCCACCTAGCCCCGCCCCCTAGCGGGCTTTTACCAGGTTAATATCTTAAAATTCCCTGTTTCAAAATTTTTTTCTTTGTCAGATAGGTTTATCCCCGGCATTGCACGAAAATTTTTAAATGCATAAGATGTTGTCAAGGAGATTCCCTTTTCCCTTCTCACTATCAGAGCTGTCGAGTAAGTGAACAGTGGGACTTTAATATTCACTCACTCACTGTACCTTTTTAAAAATAGTTGTATGTTGAAAACAGTAGAAATTTTTATAATTACAAAATCGAACCCGGCTGCAACAATTAGTAATGAAGTGAGTTAAACAATCGCACCGTAAAATCGTCGGGAAAATAAGTGAAAAGACCTTCAAAATAAAAGGAAGAGTTATTCCTATTGTAAAATTGTAAAAATGCTTTATTTATTAAAGCTTTAATTTTTTTTTGGGGGCTTCATTTTTAAGTTAATGCCTTCAAAACTTCATATATCGATTGCAAACAACAGTAATTTTTAAACAAAAGATGTACCAAAAGTAATTCTTAAATATTTCTGGCAAAAAGGAAAAACACAATTTTTTTTAAAAAAAAACAAACATAATTTTTAAATAATTTTTTCAATCCTTGTACAGATTACGGATAATATTGTTCTACACATGGAAAAAAAGTTTCGTGAGATTATTTTTATAAATAAAGAAGTTATTAAGTATTTAAATAAATTTTTTTTATGATTTTTGAAAAAATACTCAAAAGTTTTTGATATTCAATTACGCCAAATCTGGTAATTTTCAATATTTATAGGCACACTTCTTTTCTAGTGTAACCTTTCATCAAACATAAAACGCTCTGACACCGAATATTAGACTTCTAGAGCCGATTTATCTAAGCCCTTCTCTCAGGTTAAACTTAATGATTTGACTAGAGATTTGGACCTTTCCAAAGAGGCAGTTAGATCGTTGGGTTCCAGATTAAAAGAAAAAACTTATTGGACAAAGGAACCCCTTTTTTTATACGAACAGGAATTGAGAAAAAGAACATGTTACCATAAAATCTGTCGTATAATGCGCACTTTTAACACAAAAAATAAGATCGAAATTTACAGCTGCGTGTTTTATGCCGGGTATAAAAATGAGAGTTTGAAAATGGAAAAGATGAGCATAGAAAAATAGACTTCTACATACATCAAAGTATTGTTTATTTAAAAGAAATGGCATTTGTTTTGAACTTACAGGGTTGATTTTCTAGAAGTACACTATTTTTTCAAAAGCCTGCAATAATACCTCGAATAAATGACTTCAAAACATACGAGCATTGCATATGTGCATTCCAAGTTTCTTTGTAAAAAAGGGGGGGATGCGTCATATGGTGAATGTATTTTAAAATTAAAAATTGCAGTTCTAAAGTATGGGTGCATGTTATACAGCAATGAGCGTTATACGCCGGATTTTACGGTAAGTGTTTAGAGTAGATTAAAATTGAGTTACTCCTCATTAGATTAATTTGATAGCAATCATGGTTACAAAATAAAAGCAGTTGTTTATTTATATAATGATGGCTCTTTCTTCAAGAACCCTCACACCAACATGAGCTACAAAGTAATACAGTAGAATCCAGCATATAACATGCCCTTTTAACACAAAAAAGAAAGATCGAAATTTACAGATGTGCAGGGTTATACTCCAGGTATAAAAAATTATAGCTTCAAAAAAATAAAAAAATGAGATGTGCATAACAAAAACTTAGACTTCTACAAAGATCGGAATAGTGTTTATTTAAAAGAAATGTCATAACTTATGAACTTAAAGGATTCCTTTTTTAGAAATATACTATTTTTTCAAAATCCTGGAATAATACCTCAAATAAATGGCTTTAAAACTTTATACCATTGCAGGTTCCTTCATAAAAAAGGGGGTGTGAGTTAAATGGCAAAAATACCTTAAAATTAAAAAATGTAGCTTGAAAGTATAGGTATGCATTATACGCTGGATTTTACAGTAAGTATTTTGAAGAAGACTAAAACCTGGTCTGATGAGTAAATTAAATATCACCTACTATAAAGATGAAAAAATGTTATTTAAAGAATCATCAAAAAGGAATCAGAAAGCAGCTAATACTTTAGACATAGCTATTATTAGAAATTTTTATTACCCCTATACCATCAACTCTCTACATGAGCTGTCATCGGACCACAACCCAGTTATGCTTAACTTTACTCTTAAACTTAACAAAGATGTCACTAATCCCAGGGCAGTTCACACGAATTGGCCGCTTTTTTCTAATTATTTAAATACTAAACTCTCGCTTTTCAACTATCACCCAAATTCCATTAATTCTAATTCTGACATAGATCAAAAAATTTCTGAGTTCACCGATACGGTCCGCGCCGCCCATAGCCACGCCTCTCGACCAATAGAAACGCTTCGCAAAAGTTACACTCCACATCACATTCACAAACTGATCAAACAGAAAAACCAATTTAGAAACTTATATCACAGAACACTAGACCCACATTACAAAACACTGTACAACAGAGCACAAAAACGTAAAAAAGGAACTTAAAAATTATACAAATGAAAACTGGACTGCCAGATTACAAGCACTCAGCACACAAGACAACAGTCTATGGGCGGTGCAAAATTTTTCAAAAACAAACGTTCAGACATTCCATCTCTACACACTGCACTACAGGCACGGCTATCACAGACCAGCAGAAAGCTAATATCCTGGCCGAATCTATCCTCGAAAATTTTACTGAAAACGAGAGGCATAATAACGATTTTGATGAAGAAGACGAAATTGTTAATAATACTGTCAAGGCATTTATTTCGCACCCTCCCCCCCACTGCTGAAACGCTTATCCCTCTGAGATTATTTCTTACATTAAAAGTTCTAATGCTAAAAGCACCAGGTAAAGATGGCATCAGTAATCGCATGACTAAAAACTTTACGCTCAAAGCAATTCTGATTTTAACAATACTAATCAATAAGATATTAAAGCATAATTACTTTCCTAAAATCTGGAAAGAGGCCATAATTTTTCCAATACTTAAACCAGGTAAAAGCAAAAATAATCCTGCTAGTTACAGACCAATTTCTCTTCTCTCTACATTAAGCAAGATTACTGAATCAATTATTTTAACTAGACTCAAAAATATCATCAATATTAACAATATAATTAACCCTAATCAATACGGATTTACTAATAAACTTTCCACTCTCCACCCACTACTCAATTTAACGGAAGCAATCTCAGAGGGATTTCAAAGGAAAAAGAGCACCGGCGCAGTCTTTCTGGATATCCAGAAAGCCTTCGACCGCGTATGGCTTACCGGATTAACATTCAAATTAATTACGTACAACATTCCCCCACCCCTTATTTGCCTACTCCACTCGACAACTCCGATCGCTCCTACCAGGTTCGAGTCAAGGATACGCTTTCTAACACAAAAACATATGCTGCGGAGTAGCCCAGGGCTCTCTCCTTGAGCCTCTGCTTTTAACTTGTACATCAACGACATTCCAGATTACTCACTTACAAAACTCAATATGTTCGCAGACCACACAGCCGTGCACACAACATACAAAAGAATCAGTTCTGTCACATATGCTCTTAATAAACACCTTAAATTACTCGAGAAATATTACGACCAGTGGAAAATCAGCATTAATGTTGAAAAATCCGCAGCCGTAATATTCACCAAGAAACGTAAACTGCCACCACCACCCACTATGTACAACACAACAATTCCATGGTCTCAAAGCACTAAATACCTTGGTATCATCTTTGATAAAAATCTCACTTGGAGAACACACATTCAAAACACGCGAAATAAATTCCGGAAAATAATGTTTAAATTATACCCCCTAATTGGCCGGAATTCTGAATTATCTAGAGACAATAAAGTGCTACTCTTCACAGCCGTTATGCGTCCAATACTAGCCTACGGGTGCCCAGTGTGGGGATACGCAGCTAAAACTAACATTAATATCCTTGATACACTGCAAAATTCTACAATCCGAATGATCGTAAGGGCTTGTAGATATATGAGAAATGACGAAATTCGAACGCGATTAAAATTAATAGTTTTAAATCTTACATTCAAAAAATTGCAAAAAATTTCTTTAATTCACTTAAACTTACAAATAATGCTAACATGATTAATATGCCTAATTACAACCTCAGGACAATACCAAAAGACCGAGAAGAATCCTTCTCGATTCTTATAATCCGCCTTAATTTCTTGAATTAGTGCATTTGATTGCACACTTTTTGCTAAATTATTATTAAATATTCAATTATTTGTATTTTTACTTTTTATATTTATATTTTTATCCATCTTAATTTATTTTCCGTATCCCCACCATCAGGGCTAGCCCCTCCCCCTTTAGACTTAAATTTCTTTCTGAGAGATTTGAGCAGCCAATGAGAGTCTCAATAATCACCAGCCATGATCCATCACGAGAGTGCTCACACAGCTCTCTGTCTTGAAAGCAGATCTCCGCATGACCCAGGACATTTCCTCAACGATTGGCTCGGCCAATCAGCATCCTGCTACATGCTAGCATGAAAACTTTATGGTCCGATCTACATAAACATACCGGATATGGGATGGAGGCTCGCTTCGCGAGCCATATGCCCAGTAATTGCACCGAAGGCACCGAAGAAAGCAGTCATTCTTTATTACGGAAGCCAGTGTGCATTTGTACATTGGCGTATATAAAAGAACACTATGAAAACTGGCTCTCAACCTCAATAAGCCACAATTGGATCATTAGTGGTGATTTAAAAGTTATTTTGGTGTTTCTTGGTCAACAAGGCGGATATAAAAAGTTATGTTTGTTAGTGGGATAGCTGAGAAAAGATTCAATATTGGGCAAAACAGAATGGTCCAAAAGACAAAATCTTAATCCAGGCACCAAGAGTGAAATTCAGAACAAATTAATGTTAACCCTTCTCCATATAAAATTAGAAGTAATGAAGTAGTTTGTCAAGGCTTTCCGAAAAGATGGCAATGTTTCAAGTACTTGTGCAAAGTATTTCCAGGTTTATTTACAGCCTACTTGAAAGAGATAATCTTTGTTGGTTCATATAGCCATGAGCAAATGAAGAATTAATAATTTAAGATTAACATGACAACGAAAAAAAAGAAGCTTGGGTTGTCTTAAAAGATGTCACCCAAAAATTTCTGAGTGATTTCAAGGATCCTGACTATAAAGCAACTATAATGAATATTTAGGAGAGATTCAAGGATTGGATTGCTCCATGAGTGTAAAAATACATTTCCTTCACACATATGGACTTTTTCCCTGAAAATTTAAGAAGAGTCAATGAAAAACAAAGAAAGTAAAAGGTTCCATCAAGATATCGAAGCTATGAAGCACAAATATCAAGAAAGATGATACAAAAAAAACATCCTCAATGTTGGGTTGAAGGGAGTGAACTATTTTTTCTGGTTGAAGGGTAACTGTGTGAACCGCGCGATTCACTCCCATGCATTCCTTCTACTGGGTTCACTGGCTGACCTGCTGCTGTGTGCTTTTGGGTCAGACTTGTTAGCTGTGTGCAGTATCCGTAATCGTTTTTTCGTATTTATTAAATAAATGTGCTGTCCAGAGATACCTGAGTAGAAGTAATTTCACAAAGAACAACAAATGGTAGCAAGAGTCCATGGTTCATCTGTGTGATGTGTTAATTGACTTTGTGAGCTTTTAAACCTTTTTACCTATAATGGATAAAATAACAATTCCCGATTTAAACTGAATGAACTATTTAAAATGGGAGCTTAAGATAAAAGCTGCCCTTAGCTTAAAGAGATTAGACTCTCTAATCATAAATGAAAAACCTGGAAACCTTAGCCGCAAAGATGAAAGCGAGTTGAAGGCAAAAAATTTAGACGCTGTATTGTAGGTAAAGCTATTGCTTGCCGATGAACAGGCTTTACAGTTCATGGCGGAAGACAATGCGAAAGTGCTGTGGGATAAAATTTGGAATCTTGTGGGACTTTCATTGGGTGCAGCGAAGATCGTAAAATTGACGCGGGCAATGAACTCAAGAACATTCTCATGAAAAACAGCGAAACTGTAGCGGATTATATTGCAAGAGCACGGGGGATATCGACTAAGTCACTCCCTAGGATTGGACGTGTCGCCATGGGAATTGGTCTACCATACCGTTAGAGGATTGAATGGAAAATTCTCCAAAGTGCACAAGATTTTAAAGACTCAAGAGGGAAAAGAGTATGAAGGAAATTCTTCAAATTCTAAGGGGGAAGAAGAAACAACTTTCAACTTACCAATAAAAACTCGTATGGATGGGATTAATGGGATGGAAGCATTTTATTCCAGGAGAAAAAATGAAAAACAAACAAGACTTTGCTATATTTGCAGAAAACAAAATCACCTGGCAAAGGATTGTTACTATAGAAACAAGAACTCTCCAAGTACAAGCTAAAAAAAAAGAAGTCGACTGGAAACCATTATGTATTTACAGCTTCTCATTGAGAAGAAAAGATTTGTGACAATACCTGGATAGTGGTGAATCCAGTCATATGGCTAGAGAATTTGTGTGGTTCAAAAACATTAGTCCAGGACATTTATTTAGCTGACAAAAATTCAAAAATGATGAGCCAAGGAACTAGAAACATTTCAACTAAAACTGCAAGTACAAAACATTGTAATTCTATTAATCTAACAATTACTTATGTTAGTTATGTTCCTCAATTAGGATGTAATTTACTGTCTGTAACATGTTTAATGGATAAAGGTTATAAGATTAAATCAGAAAATAATTGCGTATTGATAAAAATAATAAGTTAATAATGAAAGCCTTTAAAAATAATGGTAGATTAGAAATTAAATTAGAACCGATGTATAATTCTGAGTGTTTTATTTCTGACCAATCTACTAATAATTATGAAATTTGGCATAACAGGTTATATATATATATATATATATATATGTCATTTAAATTGTAAATATATGCTTAAAGTGAAAGATTATATTGATATTGATAATGTAAATAATTTCACATGTGAAACTTGTGATATAAGTAAAGTAATCAGAAAAACTCATCATAGTATTGAAATAAGTCAAAGTTCACAAATTCTTGAGTTGCTTCATGCTGACCTGTGTGGTCCAATATGGTGCAAAATATTTTATGGTAATTGTAGATGATTTTTCTGGCATGTACTTTACTTATTTTTTAAAAAATAAATATGAAGTGTTTGATATATTTTCTCAATTTAAAGCTAAATATGAAAATTTAACTGATAAAAGGATTAAAAAGATGAGAGCTGATAATGGGTTAGAATTTGTAAATGAACAACTAGATACTTACCTGGCTAATTCAGGAATATTTCATGAAAAAACTATTCCATACAATAATGAATCAAATGGCAAGGCAGAAAAAGAGTTAACTGTGTTCTTCTAGAAAGAGCTAGATCTTTATTATATGAAAGTAAGCTTTCTTTAATATTTTGGGCTGAAGCTATTAATTGTAGTACTCAGGTATCTAATGTTACACCACGAAAAGGGAAAGAAAAAATCCCATTAGAAATTTGGACAGGTAATAAACTGAAATTAAATTATCTCAAAAAATTTGGCTGTGTGGCCTAATTTCACGTTCCGAAACTATCGAGAAATAAATTTGAAGTTCCAGGAAGACGCGGAATTATGCTAGGGAAAGGAGGGGATATCGAGTCTATATTAAAAATCAAAAAATAGTTGAGGAGAGATCAGTTAAATTCAATTAATCTTTAAAAGGTAGTAGTTATTTAGGTGAGATTGAAAATGAAACATGGGATATTGACTTGTTTTTTGAAGTCTCTCCCGAAAGAAACAAAATTAATCAAAATACAGAGAATGGAGTATTGTCTAATTTTGATATAAATAATAGGCCTATAGCAATTGAGAATGATAACTCAATTCCCCTTCAGACCACGTCATCGCCTCAGACAGGCAGAATCCAACTCCCGGTACTTGAATTGAATGATGTACAAAATCAAATCCCTGTTAGAAGATCGCAAAGACTAAAATCTAAGCAGATGTCAGTTTATTTAACGAATAATGTACCAAACTCTTATTTTGAGGCAAAAAATAGTGCTAATTGGCAATGGAGAATGAATTAGATTCGTTAGATAAACATAAAGTTTGGGAAATTGTACAAAAACCTGCGAAATCAAAATTAATAAAAACTAAATGGGTATATAGTTTAAAACTAGATGATGCTGGGAAAATATAAAATACAAAGCAATGCTTGTAGCAGCTGGTTTTAATCAGATTAAAAACATAGATTATTCAGAGTCGTATTCACCAGTTTTAAATATTGAATCTTTTTGATTGTTAATTGCACTTGTAGCTAAATTAAAATTAAATGTTAATTTCCTTGATGTAAAAACTGCATACTTGTATGGTGATTTAGAGGAGACTGTATGTGTTACCTCCTCCTGGTTATGAGAAATTAATTGGAGATGACAAAGTTTGTAGATTGAAAAAGAGTATTCATGGTTTGCCACAGTCTGGTAGAAACTGATATATGAAAACAAAGTGTGAATTAGAAAATTTTGATTTAAAACAATTAGCTTCTGATAATTGTGTTTTTATTAAATCTGTTAATCAAAGTGTTCTTATATTATGTATGTATGTAGATGATTTAGCTATTTTTTGTAACAATGATAAAATGTATGAAGATATTGTTAGTAAGATTAAAAATGTATTTGAAGTGGTTGAAAACAAGATTAATAAGTTTTTAGGCATGGAAATTAAAAAATGTGAAAATGGTATTTATTTATCCCAGTGTGACTACATTAATTCATTATTAGTCAAACATAATTTAGAAAATTGTAAAAGTGTCAAAACTCCGATTGTGAAGGGGGAAGACAAAACTGTTCCCTCTACAAATGAATTTATTGATATTACTATGTATCAGGAATTAATTTGTGAACTTTTATATTTAGCTATTAGAACTCGTCCTGATATTTCCTTTGTAACGTCTTATTTATCGCAATTTAATCATAATCCAGAGAAGAGACATTACAATTTGGCTAAAAGAGTATTAAGATATTTGATGGGCTCAAAGGATAATAAATTGTTTTATGAAAAAGAATTCGGTATTTTAAATGCTAGTTGGGGAAATGCAGAAAATGGAAAATCATTTTCTGGTGTAGTTCTACTTAGTAATTCATTAATTTTATGGAAATGTCATAAACAAAAAAAGTGTTACTTTGTCAACATGTGAAGCAGAGTTATTTTCTATTTCTAAAATTTGTAAAGATATAATTTGGACTGTAAATTTGTTAACTGAATTTAAATGTGAACAATTTATAAATAATTCTGTAACTTTAAATTCAGATAGTCAAGCAGCAATTCAGTGGATTAAGGGTACCAGTTCTTCAAAAAAATCAAGGCATATGAACTTACGTTTTCATTTTATAAAGGATTTAATTGAAGATACTGTAATTAAATTAGAATACGTCCAAACAGAATTTTTAATTGCAAATTTTCTTACGAAAGCCATGAATGTAGAAAAGTTAGAATATTCAATGCAAAAAATTTCATTACTCTCTTGATTTTGTCACTGTGTTTAGTGTTATATTTTATGTGTATTGTGTATGTGTTCATAATATTAGAATTGTTTGAAAAAAATGTATCACTTGCAGGAGGGATATGTTAGATTGAAGCGAGTGAACTATTTTTTCTGGCAGAAGGATAACTGTGTGACCCGCCCCTGTGAGGTTTTCCCGCTTCACTCCCTTGCATTCCTTTTACAGGGTTCACTGGCTGACCTGTTGCTGAGTGCTTTTGGGTCAGACTTGTTAGCTGTGAGCAGTATCCGTAATTATTTTTTCATATTTGTTAAATAAATGTGCTGTCCAGAGATACCTGAGTGGAAGTAATTTCACAAAGAACAACAATCAACAACTGCTGTTGGATGATAACACAAGACAGATCTGGGATTGAACATAAAAGAAAAATGCAAAAAAGAAATTTCAAGGGAAATAGAGCACATACTTAAACAGAAATTATTTTTGAGTGGTTTAAAATTTGTTCCAAACTTTCATGTACACAAGCATGATATTTGCTCCTATTGGTCAACCGTTTATTTTGTCAGTTACCTTAATAAAAACAAGTTAAAATAGTATGTTGGTGACTTTGTTCGAGAAACTGAATCATAATTGGTTGTAAAAAGCTTAAACCTTAAGGGAACTTCCTGTTTTTCTGTTGATCAAAAGTGACTTGTGAGATCTGGCAACAGTGGTTTCATCCTTTTGCTGAAAAATCACTAAGCCTCACCAAGAATCCATATTTACAAAGATTAAACTGGATAAAAACCACTGTGGCCATGTAATACATACTAAATTGTTTGAGAAAATTCCATTTTAAATAGGATTTTAACAAAAATATCAATATCAATTTTACAAAAAATTCTGTTGTGATGAGAGTAAATTGTTATTATAGAAATCAGCACATCGAATAATATAAAAATCAATGAAAACTTCTTTTGTAATTTTCAAAAACTTAAATTTCACAGACTTGTTTTATTGATATACAGTCAAACCTCTATGTAACGAACCTCTATATTGCAAATTTTTCTATATAGTGAACTTTTTCCTGGAACCTGGAACATTTCACAATTTTCTTCGTAAAATAACCTCTCTATAGCGAAGTGCATTTTCTATCTAACGAACTTTTTCATTTGAGATCTTTAAAGTATTTCTGAAAAAAATTCAAATTATTCTCTCTCTCTCTCTTTAACACATTTTACTGTGGTCATAAATTTTGAAATGGTTTTATTAGATCATAACTCGCTGAGAGAAATAGCGTTCTGGACCTTTCATCCAAGAAGTGCAACCTTTAACCCCCATTGCCCAGTTCAATAGAAACATCTTTGATATCCTCTTTAACCCTCAGTGGAGATGTCCTGCGTCCTCGTGTTCTAATTATATAATAATGTATGTTTAATATTACTTGTATGCTTTAAATTATAAATTTCCTTAAAATTCATTAATTTTAGTATAGAATTATTTTCTTAATATCAAAAATACAGTGAATTCTTCAACATTCTTTTTTTCTTGTTTTCCTTGCAGTTTTTCTTTCTTTTTTGATGGGTAAGATATATAAAATACACATATATTAATTTAAAAAAAGGTGTGAATAATTACTTTTTTAATATATAGTGTTAATGAATTTAAAATTTGTTTTATGTGGTTTATAAAGTATATTTAAAGCTGAACCTCTATATAACGAATTTTCCATATAACGAACTTTTTTCCAGGATTTAGTGACTTTGTTATATAGAGGTCCGACAGAAATTATAATTAATGCAGAATTTGCGGTAGCTTTATATGCTGAAATTCAGCACCTTTATTCTACACCTTTTAATAAAATTCAATAATATTAACAATCACATTTGATTGTTAATAAATTTTATTAACAATAACTTTTTTTTAAGAATGAAATGTTTTAATGAACTAATCACATGCTATGTATGTAAAATGAAAGAAGGAAAAAAAATTTTTTAAGTATGATCAATGAATGTATATTTACAACTAAAATAGTTAACTAAAATTTAAAAATGAACATTGAATTCAAGTTTAAATCTATTAATAAATTTTTGGAAACAAAATTGACATGACAAAATTCTAAAATGAGCGCAATAAAAGAGCTCCATCTATAAAAGAATATTTGAAGCTCTATGAATTCCTATTTATACAAAAGGGAGTGAGTGCTTAGTAATGTCAAACCATAAAACAGCATGAGGTTACTGAGCCATAGACCTCAGTCTAAGGGCTATACCTGAACTACCACTTTCCCTTCCAAACTACCACAAAATGCCAATGGGAGAATTCTGAACCTGAACAGATTTAATGTGCATAAGTTCCTTAACATGGTGTATCTTTAGTGGCATTAGAGCTTAAACTTTTGCCGCACCAGCCACGAGTTCATGACCATTACTAGTATGCTACTGTGGCCATAAATACATACAAGAATACTATACTGACTTAAATTCTTTGTCTTAGAATGACTTTTTGACATAACTTCTAAAAACCAAGAATTGAATTAAAAAATCAAACCAATCTGCTAAAAATTTCTAAGACTAAGTGAAATACATTTAAACAAAATATTTACCTTCTGATCCACTTTCAGATGAATCACTTTCACCTAAAAATTTCAAAGAAAGAAAAATTACTTAAAACTAATATATTTAAAGAGAAAAATTTTCTATTAAAATGGATATACAAGAAAACCTTATTCTCAATTGAATTCTAAAATTTTTTACTTTATAATGTTAACTTAGCACATCATTTAATTTTTGGCTTCAGTTCAAACGTAGTAAAATGAATGCGAACCTTCAAAACGAATACATGAATGAGAAGGGAACAAAACCTACTTTTTCACTTAGCATTAATTCTTTCTTCTGAAAAGAAAAGTTAAAATTTATTTCAGCACATTATTACTAAAAGTATTTCAAAAAAGTATTAAAAATGAATTCAACAGTTATCATTTTGACACATCTCTAGTCAATAAAAACTGCATTAAACTCATTCAAGTAATTTAAATATTATCCAATATTTAAAAAAATGCATCTTTACATATACCTTATTAATTTACCAGAAATTTTTAAAAAATTGTATGTTGTTTTACAGTTTGCTATAAAATTAAATAACTGCACTTTTCCTTCCAATTTTGATGCTATTGGCAGTTAAACATGGTTATATAATTATACAGTCTTTTAATTGCCTCCCTTTTTTTCTTTTATGGATTCAACTAAATGTCCATGAAAACGAATTAAAATTTTTTTTTCATCTCTATTAAAAAATATGTATTAAAATTTCCTGATAGAAGAATAGGTTACACGCACAAAATCTGGAGCAAAAATGGAATCTTGTATGACTTTAATTTTTTTCACCTCTCCTGTGGACTGACCAATTCTTATAAGATCTGCTTCACAAATGACAAATTACTCAATTAACAGTATTCAAAGATATCAGTAATTTATATTTTGTTGCAGCTTCGCATGATAAAAATGAGGCTTTTAATATTTCGCACATTTTAATAAAATGAAACAATATGGAGTCTACAATTCTGATAAATAAAAAATATTTTAAACTCAATCCAACATTACTGTGCCACTTTTTATAACATTCATGTATTCTCTTCAAGAAAAAAATAAATAAATCACACTAGTCAAGAGTTCGTGAACATTAATCACTAGGCTGTCACAGCTATTTATACAAATAGGAATACTGCATTGATTTAATTTCTAATCTCACAAGGGGAGGGCACAACTAAGGAAATTCATTTGGGATCAAGACTTGTTGTAATAGCAGTACCCTTTTAGGGTGTTCACCCCTCAACGTAATTACGCCGAATGGCCAGTCAGTTCGGGGAAATCAGCCTTCGAAATTCCTGCTTAGCTTTTATACAATTAAATTTTAATTTTCCGCAACGAGTTCATAGCTCGATTGGTAAATCGTCTGCTTACTATGAGCGAGGTCAGGGTTCTATTCCATGTGATCAACTTTTTTTCTTCAATTCATTTAATTATTTTTTTAAATTAAATAAATTTATTTATGAAAGGTTTATTAAATATTAAATGATATTTTTTGTTATTATTTTGTATTTTATAAAGTAAAAAAAATTAAAATATATAACTTAAATTATGTATTAGTAAAATTATTATTAATTAAAAATACTTAAAATTATTATTCATTAAAAATTTTTAAAATAATGATTAAATAAAAATATTTAAAATAATTATTAATGAAAATTAGTAATAATTAAAATTAGTAAATTAACTAATATTTATTAAAATTAACTAGTTAATTACAATTTATTATAATTAATTAATTACTTTTTATTATAATTAGTTATTATTAAGCATTAATATTAAGAAGAAATATTATTAATTTATTATTAAAATTATGATTTATTATTGAAATTATTCTTAATTTATTACAAAAATTATTTAATTAAACTTTTTGAAATTAAATAAATTTATTTGAAAAGGATGTATTAAATATTTCATAAAATTATAAAATAATTAATTTAATAATATATTTTATATAAATTATTACATTGTATATAATATTTTATTTATAGTATTACACATTATAAAACTATTTGTAACAAATTTTTTTGTAAAATATCATTCAATATTTATAAAATTTAATAAAATTATTTATACAATTACAGCAATTTTTTTATTTTATAAAATACAAAATAATTACAAAAAATATCATTTAATATTTAATAAACCTTTCATAAATAAATTTATTTATTTAAAAAAATAATTAAATGAATTGAAAAAAAAAGTTAATTGCATGAAATCGAACCCTGACTTCGCACATAGTAAGTAGACGATTTACCAATCAAGCTACGAACCCGTTGCAGAAAATTAAATTTAATTGTATAAAAGCTAAGCATGAATTCCGAAGGCTGATTTCTCTGAATTGACTGGACATTTGGAGGAATAGCTTTGAGGGGTGAACACCCTAAAAGAGTACTACTATTACACCAAGTCTTGATCCCAAATGAATTTCCTTAGTCGTGCCCTCTCCTTGTCAATATCACTATTTGGAATAACCCCTGAAAACCAAGAATTGAGTTAAAAAAACCAATATAATCTACTAAAAATTTCTAAAACAAATTGACATTGTCAAATTTTTATGTGGAGCATTTTCATCTAAAATTTCAAAAGGAAAATGAGTTAAAAGTAATACATTTTAAAAGAGATTTTATTTAAAAAATGGATACACAAGGATATTTCCAAACTGAATTAGAAATTAAGAGAAATTTTAATCAATCAAATTGAAAAATCTTCTCTCCTTAATTTCTTTCCATTTTATTTTTATTTATGCATGTTTAAATTAATAAATTGATTTCCTTATCAATGTAAAACTTAAATAATATGCAACATTTATACAAATTTAACATTTCTAAACATATTTAGATAACATAAGATTTTTCATCTTTCAGAGAAATTATAAAAGTTAGTACATAATAAATATCAAATATATATATATATATATATATAGGCATTCCCATTTTATTATTTTTTAAAATTATTGATGGGCTGAAACTGTCTTTAATTAGTACTTGTAACTACTCGTCATAACTTTGAGTGTTCAAAGCAGCAGAAGCATCCAAGCATAACAATTATTCATAAATTGTGTTACAATACATACTTCAAATAATTTTATACAAGTAAACAAAACTCAGTCATGCTTACCTTCTCAACAATAATGAAAATAAAATTCAAAATAATAAAACTTAAAGGAAACTGAAGCTATAAATTCTAAAAACTAAAGGTTTAATTTTATAATTTCCATATTTTACAATAGTTTTCACAAAAAATTATGCTTAGAATTCTTTTACTAGTACCCTTCTTACATATAAAAATCAAAACAGAAGAATCAGCAAATTTAATTTACTAATAACTTTTCTCTTTTGATGGAAATATTTTGGAAATAGGTAAAAAAAATAAAAGTTGAAATAAGAATTTTTTGCAAAAGTATCCTTTGTTTAAGTTACAAATCATTAATCAGTAAAATATCTCACCCTGAATTAAAAAAAATATGAATATAATTCGTTCAATTAAAATTTATGATAAGGATTCATTAGATGGAAAAGAAATAAGGTATGACTAAAGAGGGAAAATAAATGTAAAAGAAAATAGTCCTATCCCAAAAGAGTACTGATATATTTTTTTATAATTGCTTCAATTTACAATGTATTCCATAATTTTGAAATGAGAGTTTATTTAAATTTTTGATTTTCTTATTCTATGGCCTTACTTTTGTTTTCTGATAATCCCATTTTGGAAACTCATTTTGCAGTTTTTAAAGAAGGTGAGAACAACAGTATATCAAACAGACAAGAAGAAAAAAAGAGCTAGTTCTGTATACAGAATCTGTTTGCCATTCCAAACATTTCAATCATTTAAGGTCTTTTATCTTTGCGCCTTTTTAACAAAGTGTTTTTTTAATTTGAGTTTTTTAAATATTTCATTCCGCTAAGCAGTTGTTTTTCAACAACTTCAATATTATAAACAAATCTTTTTCTTAAATATTTTTTAACACCATTAATCTAAGACAGCGTTTCTCAACCTTATTTTATTCTTAATCTATCATCACTGTTCTCTGAGTCCACTTCAATATGTATAATTCCTAACATCTTCCTATATAGGTATGGAAATAAAACTATAATATAAGGACATCTTTATTTTTAGCAGCTACATAAAAATGGTATACACTGATAATTATACATATATAAGAAACTTCAGATAGTTTAGTATTCAGTAGCACAAATATAATCTCAAATCAGAACTTAATGCTGGAAACTACCTATACTTATTTTTTTAAGTGTAGCAAAAGAAAGAGCCTTCTCTTTCCACTAATAAAGTGCTAGAATAGTAGCAGAATAAGTGTGCCTTGTAGAATAATTTGGGATAATTTCTTCCAAGTCAGTCCAAAATAAGATTTTTTTTTATTTGAATTCTAAAGTAAGTTAAAAATCTACTTTCAGTCCAATCAAACTAATTTTATCTCAAAGATAATGATGGTAAATGGAAATGTCTTTCACTGAAAGGGTATTTATTGCACATTGTACTCCATCAGTACTTTTATGAACTTGAACGAAGAAATATTTACTACTATATATATATATATATATATATATATATATATATTTTTATCATTTTTTTTATCATCTCCATATTATCAGAAATTTCTTTGATTCTTTGAGAGACTATATCATCATTGGAAAGAGGAATTGCATTCATATTGTGAATATACTCATTGCCAAACATACATAGAGTTGCATCCTTAACCATCTGGCTGGAACATCAATTTTTTTGCCACTCTTAGATACATCCGTCTGAAAGACAGGTACACAAATCTTTTTGAATTTTATTAGTTTAAGGAATGTTTAAATGTCCTTATTGCTCGTGAAACTGAATAGAATTTTTAATATTTAAGTCTTTATGAGGCACACTATATTAATATACTTTTATCACAAGAATTGTGACTAGTATTTTTATAAAAACTGATTAGAAATTATTTTTATTCATGTAAAAATAATTAAAAATAGTAATACCCAAAAACGAAAAAACTATAGGAATATCTGTCTCAAAGATGGTGATAGATAAGAAAATTTGCACATATCGTGAGTTGAAAAAAATTGCCAAGCACCCCCCACCACCTGATCCTCTCACTGGGTAGAGTCCAACTGAAAATGTCAAAGCAACCGACCCCAAAAATCCCACCACAGCCTTATCTACATGCATCAAAGCAAATCATCCCCGTCTGAGAGACAGATGTTCCGACCAGAGGGTTAATATTTGGTGAAATCAAATTTTCAGCATTCATGGGATATTTTACCATTTCTGGTGAAGCATTAACTGAAATGACAGGAAATCTTAACAACATCTTCATTAGTATAACCAAAGAGCAAACACCATATTTTCCTGTAAATAGTCTCCAGCTGTGTATTATCCGCAAAACCTTTCTTTTTTAGAAAAAAAATAAAAAACGTTACATAATCCACAGCGCTATATAATCTGCGGCAATTTTTACGCTGAATAATCCAAAATATATACTGCCTATAATGTAGTGTCAGAAAAGTTTAAAAAAGAAATACACAATATGATTCAAATTAAAAGTAATAAATTGAACAGGAAAAAAAAAAATTTTTTTGGTAAAATTCTTTTCTAAAATCAGATATTTATTGTTTCCATAATTTCCGTTCTGAACTTTTGATTAAAATATCTATTGGCTCCAACGTCTGTTCATTCCAAAGGCTATTATTTCTTTGTCAGTTCTGCATGTATTAGTTGCAGGTGTGGACTTCAGGGCATTTTTAAAATTCACACTAAAATGTGCTTCATCAAGTTCATAATTGAAAAGCGGTGGGTCACATTTTTCAAAATTAGTCTTGGTTTTTTTTTTTCACGATTGAATATTTGATTCATCAATGTTAAACAATCTTGCAGTTTCCCTATTTCCTACTTTGGTAGCCTTCTCTATAACGTTTAGTTCAGCCATGTAATTTATATGCTTCCGCTGCAACATGACGATATATGAACTTGGATATTTTCAGGAAAAAACAGCTCAGGTCAAGACAGAATGCGAAATAAAGCTAGCGACTAGCAACTGTAATATCTTTCCAAGGAAACGAATTCGTTCTTGAACATAACTGGACAAAATTGATTGTAGCTGAAAAATGTCAGCAGAGTCGCAAAAGCTTTCAGCACCATCTGTCATTTATTTTTTAAAACATAAATGATATTTCTTTACAACTTTATTGTTAACTTTTCTGATGGAGAATATTTTTTTATCACATTATCCGATGTGCATATAATATGCTCAACAAAATTTGAAACTTTTTAAACACATATTCTGCAGATTATATATACAGGAAAATATGGTACATAAGCCTGCTATGGTAAGTTGTTAAATTAATTTAAGTACATTCTACAAACATAAAGCAAAGTTGGATAATCTTTGGTATACAATAATTGAAAAACAAATTTAAGTTTTTAATTTAGTTATATAATTTAAGAGGTATTTCACATGTAATCTAAAAGATAAAAAGTATTAGTAACTGCTCTTAACAGAAAGTTGTGACATCATACAAACAAAAAGAATAAAATCTGGTTATTATATAATATGAGAAATAAGAACTATGATGTCACAAGTAAAATCTTTAAATAGTAACATTAAGATATTTTTACAAAAGTACCCCTTTTTCTTACGTTCAATCAATTTATCAATCTTTTTTTCATGCATAAGATCACTTCACATACATTACAGACTGAGAAACCCTGGTCTGAGGTGAAAAAACATGCTATTTATAATAATATATGTTTAAAAAACTGCAAACATTACCATTATCATTTACTGCTTCAGTTTCATCTCTTTGTTCCTCCTTTTGTAGTGCAGATCTTCTAAAATGTATAACAAATATATAAAATTATTTCACCTCTAAAACATAACCATATTAAAGCATTTGTAGAAAAATTACACTATTTTTAAATTCTATATACAGTCAGGTCTTGTTTTATGCGGTAGATACGTTCTACCGAAAAATGCATATAAAAAAATCGCATTAAAAAAGACATTACTTGAATGGAAAAAGTAGGGATACGTTCCTTAGTTTTCTAAAATTGCATAAAACCAAAACAACTAGTTAAAATTAACTTAAAACCGCATAAAAAAAATTGAAGGAATGAAAAGAAATAGGCTGCATGATAAATTACTTCGAATGTCTGAAAGAAATTCATACAAAAGCTAAAAAAAAAAAAAAAAACTTGTATTCAAATCTTAATTCATTTTATTTTATGGAAAAGTAATACACATAGTTTTACATTTTTAATCATTATAGCTATCTGATAATGGTTGCACCGTTTGCGAAGTGGTTCCAAATCACCTTCATCATCAGAAGAGACTCGCTCTGCAATAGATATTTGCGGTAAAGGCCACGGATTTTCACAAACTCTTTCCGTTCTTTCTAATAATACATCCCTTGTGTACGATGCAAATTTGGTGCTTAATTTTGTACCAGAAATGACCAATTTTCTTATTGCAGCTTCATTCTTTTTAATTGCTCTGACAGTAGATTCGCCTAAACAATGGTGAAACGTCAGTACTATGTAGAAAAATAGTTTCCGACATCCAGAGGTGTAGCGTGGGCTTTCGCCACCTGGGGCCGACCGGAAGTTTGTCGCCTCTCTATTTTAATTATGAGTCAAGAAAATTAGTAAAAGTAAAAAAAAGCAGCTTTAAATTTTTTTTATTGATTAAAAATGCACTTTTCATATTTTTTTCATAGCAAAATCTTTTATACAGCGAGCTCAATTCATGATGGTCACGGGATAAAAACAAACACGTTTTCTCTATTGAATTTAAAAAAGACTAAACTAATTGTATATGTTATTCTATTTGTAACATTTCAAATTTTATAATTGAGAGTTAAGATGTTCAAAAGTTTTGCAAGATATGTACTTTGTACAGAAAGTTTCTGCAAAGAGCAAAAGTTGGCAACAAGAAAGCGCATCAACTGATTGGCTAGAAACACATGGTTGTCATTATCATGTCACTATGACGTCACATGAATTAAGCCCATTGTCAATATCAATATGTATGTCATGTTCAAATGCCAGAATAGCTAAATTTGTTAGCCTTAAAGTGGACATAGTCGATCTGAGATAATTTTTGATTAATTTTAGCTTAGAGAAACTTCTCTTGCTACTGGCATTACTGATGGCAGATGTTTAAAAAATTCTCAACATTATGACAATGTTTGGTAAGCCATCTTAAAGTTTGGACTCAATAATATATTTTAATAAACCCAGAGAGCCTGACCAAAGGAGTTCTTTTTTACAGCTACGAAAGATTGCAGACGTACACGTTCAAGTTGGAATTTTTTATTAATGCCTCGAGGAGCTTGATAAGTTAAGTTCGTCAATGCTCAATATCACTTCAGGCCTTAAAAAAAGCATATTTTTGTGCTAGATTCTAGAACTGGCGGAATCTTTCTTGAATTTCAGCAGTTATCATCATATGATAACTGAACATCTTTACTTCCATCACCAAATATATGCTTCCTCCTGATTCGTCTTGGGGGTTCAAAAGAAATTTCAAGCTCCTTTTGGCATACATTAAAGTGTCATCCACGAATTCCTCTCGTTAAGCTTCTAATAAGGTCTGTAAAGCATTGTATTTTTTTAGCACATTGATGGTTATTTAGTCCCTCTGTTAGCAAATAATTTTCAGCATCATTGACTTCTGAGAGTACCAATTGCCAGAAGGCTAAGTAACATAAAAACGAATGCGATTGCAGAGCGACTAATAAATTTCCTGCAACTGTGTGTATTCAAGCTTTCACTCGTTTCCATCAGTTTCATCATGCGGGCATGATTTGGAGTTTGAAATAGTTTTTGAATTTAAATACAGCGGTGCTTGCCGCTGCCCTGCCTGGGCCCAATCCTCCCCTGCACCCCCCCCTATAACCCAACCCACTGCCAACAAAGTCTTTCACGTAGAAATAAACTTTGTTTTTGAAAAAATTCTTTCATGTGAGTTTTTCAAAATGGTACTTAGTTTTTGGACATGCTTTGTAAATATTTATATATTTTTAACATCAAGTATTTAAAAATAACGACTGATATGATTATTTAAAAATTAAATTTCAGGCAAAAGCGAAAAAAAAAGATTTAAAGATTGATATAAAATTTTATACAATTTAGAGTAATTAATAAAAATTGAATGTGTTATCATATTTTTGTACCATATAAAAATAAAACGTTTTAAGTAATTTTAAACTGGTTCTTTTCAACCCAGTAAACAGCCCACTTTACAAATGTTTCACATCAATGTTGAGATTTTTGTTTCAGTATTAAAAATTTTAGACAACTAAAGAATATACAAAATAAAATAAGCAAACATACATTTTTGCACTGCAACTTACCCAGATACTTCATCCTCTTTTTTTTCATCCTTTTTACATTTAGTAATCCTGTGTAATCCTAAACGACCGGCGGCCATCATTTGGTTGCAATAAGTACAATTCCACAAAGTGCTTTTATAATCTCCTTCATTGCCATAAATATCCTCACGCTTATAATCATCCTTGAATTTATTTTTGTAATTATTTTTGGTGCCATCTTTGTAATCACCTACATTGTCATTTTTGCTGTCATCTGCATTGTCCCCTTTGTTGGTCCTTTTGTAGTCATCTACTTTGTCATCTTTGCTGGTCATCTTTGCTGCATCTGTACTTTTACTTTTACTGTCATATACATTGTCACCTTTGTTGGCATCTGTACTGTTACTTTTACTGTCATATACATTGTCACCTTTGTTGGCATCTGTACTATTACGTTTAATGTCATCTACATCATCATCTGTATAGTAATCTTCATTATAATCTACACTGTAATCTTCATTATAATTTGTGCTGTCATATTCATCATAATCCAAACCGTTATCTTTACCATAATCCAAACAGACTTCTTCATCATCATAATAATTACTGCCATCTTCATCACTATTTCCTTCATCGCCATCTTCATCGCTATTTTCTTCATCGCCATCTTCATCGCTATTTTCTTCATCGCCATCTTCATCGCTATTTTCTTCATCGCCATCTTCATCGCTATTTCCTTCATCATCTTTATTGTGGCCTTTATCGCCATCTTTACTGAAACATTTATTATTGTCTTTGCTGTCAACTACATCGCCATCTCCATCATCATAACCACTGCCAAATCTGTGGTTCACATGTTCGTTATATCCGTTCATATGACCGTTATGCCCATTCGCACGTCTGTTCGCTAGTCCATTCACATGTCTGTTCGCAAGGCCGTTTGCAAGTCCATTCGCATGTCCATTCACAAGTTCAATTACAAGTCCGTTCGCATGTCCTTTCGCAAGTTTGTTCCCATGCCTATTATATTCATTCACATGTCCACTAAATCCATTCACAAGCACGTTATTTCGATAGGAAAACTCGTCCAATTCATCATCATTCGTAATTTTTTCAGAATAATTCACGAATCCGTTAAATTTATTGAAAATAGCTAATTCGTTGCATTCGCTATCGCCATTTTCATTGTCGCCCTGTAAATCCTCATCTTTTGAGGTATGTTCAATAGAATAAAATTTGATACATTCCTCTAATTCCTTCTTAGATAAATTCACGGATTCATCCTTCTCACAACTGCACCCATAATCAATATCAGACTCCGTCTCAGACCAAGAGACAGAACCATTGTCAGACCAAGTGTTGTCATACCGTGTGCCCCTATCGACATCTTCGTAATCTTTGCAACCATCTGTTATATGAGAGAGTGGACCATCCAAAGGATCGGCAATATCTATAAATAGGCAGAAAAGGTATTTATTAAAATATTAATGATGCATAAATAAAACTCCACGCAAAAATCTATAAAATTTTTATTACAAGTTTTTAATAAATATTTATCTAAAATTGCTCATAAAATGTAGCATTTTTTATTGATTAGCTGCAACACTGATATTTGAAATTTTTTTAATGTATGACGTCAATTAATTAAAAAATTCACTGATAAAGTGAATTTTTTAAACTAATTAACATTGTATAGAAATACATATGCCTAGTAGTGTTCTAAGTTCAAATACAAAATTACAAAGTAACTAAAATAGAAAAGTTTGTTTTGTACTGAAATTTAAAACTAAATTCTTTTAAAACTTTAATTTATTTTAAAATTTTATTCCAATTGATCAGCTTTTGACTTCACACAGTCTTTTAAGTATTTGCCTACTCATCTATTGATGCACTCGATTAACTTCCATCCTTGAAATATCGTTTTTTCCTTCCAGAACGTTTAAGACTTTACAAACTAGGATGCCATTTTTTGACACAACTTTGCCTTCCATACAGATCACAATTTATAGTCAAGAGGATTCAAACTTCAAACGTTCGAAAGTGAATTTTCGTGTTCGATGAATACTGGGACATTCTCTTTAAAACACCGCTTTGTCATCTTCGTTTCATGAGAAGAAGCATAATCTTGTTGAAAAGTCCAGTCGTTGACATGTAACAGTTTTACATTCAGTTTTACATTCTCTATTGGTTACAAAATAGTGCTTTGATAACCTTTACCAAGATTTCACTACTTTCTTGCAAAAATGAATCTCTGAAACGCCTTCATACCTGACATCCAACCAAACATTTAAGGTGACCAACTACTTGCGACAACTTTTTTTTTTTTAAAAAAAAAATGGAGAAATGGAGATTTTGATGTGTAACATCTTTCCTCTTGATTGCTGAATATTTGTCGGGGTCATTTCGTAAAAAGGGACGGAAATGGTTAACAGGAAATGATGTACGCATGCACTATTTGATTTGACCAATGAGAGCACGTGGTGTTGTCTCTTCGCTACCCTCGCATCGGGGTTCCACTGTAATAGCCATCAAGCACTCGAGCGCTTGACTCTAAATCCACAATCGGTCTGTAAAATCTACCCCATAATTGCAAGAAACTCTGTATTGAGCAGAGAAAATAAATTGCTTTTCTACACACTAACCCTAAAGACCAGTTTTAACGTATGCCGCGCCAATCTGGGCACATGCAGCTAAAACTCATATGAATCAATTTGAAGCTTCTGAAAGCATCATTCTCCGACAAATATTAAAAGATCGATGTTCATGAGGAATTAAGACCTTAGATCCGTGAGCAAAATGATGTGTATCAGATAATTTATCAAACAATTAGCAACTAACTTCTTTCATAAAATTGATAACTAATAATCCCTCGATCTTGGATACTGAAAAATATATCCCTGATTCTAATTTTAACACATACAGCAACATTCTTTCGGATCCACTCTTTAATTAAAATTTTTAGTTAAATTCATTTCATTCTTCTTACCCATGGTAAAAGCTTACTTTACCTCTTTCCAAGAGCCCTCGTGGCCTAGTGGTAAGAGAACTTGACTTAAAATGAATTGCCCCAGGTTCGATTCTAGGGAGCTTGCAGTTTTCAAATTTACTTTAAATCACTTTCATTTTCCTTCGAAAACTATTTCCCTTGATCAAATTTAAATTTCCCCGTTCTTCCCTGTTTTTTCTATGTTTTTTTATTTTTTATTAGCACATTCATTACATTGATTTAGCTGTTGCAAATTCTTGCTTTCTGTGCAAACAAGATGCAATATTAAATAAAATTCCTCAAAAAAAAAAAAATGGATGGCTTAAAATTTAAGTTAGAGATAGTTGAAGCATTATGAGCTTCCCCATTTACTAACAAAAGTATTTTAACTGATGATGAAGACAACAGTGTTGTAATTCCACTCGCAAAAAGATCGAAGCATTATAATCCACCTGCTACACATGTCACGGCTTTTATCCCGGCCATTCCAGGATAAAAGGCTTGACATGTATAGCCATTTTCGATGTGTTGATGGCCCTGTAGGGCAGCGATGTACGTTAAATCTGTCGAGAGCTGAAACGTCCTCCCATGGTGTGGTGTGGTAGTTAGGAGAGGGGGTGCCAGCTCAGGTGTTGTCCACGTCACTTGACCATGGTTCAAAATTACATGGTCCGTCGCCAAAAGCCCTCATGTAGCTGAACAGTGCGACATTAATATTCAATCAATCAATCATCATTCGATGAGTTGATGACATTTCAAGGCCTCGCAAGTGCAGATATGAAAACTACAAAAGCAGTTCAAAAACAAGTCGTGAAAAATGCAATAGTTAATTATACTTGTCAAAAACAAAACAAAAGATTTTTACAGTAAATAAATAATAAATTAATAAAAGAGTTAATTATACATCAACAATTTCCTTATTTGTAAAATTTTAATTGAATTAAGATTTTTTCTTCTATCAACTTATAAGAGCTAAAAATGCATAACTCGTAAAATTTCATAGATAACACCCAACCCGCATGATCGTGTAGGTACCTTCTATGTTCCAGGGGAGGGAGTGGGAATTTTTTTAGTATTTTTCCCAGTGTCATTGGTGTCCATAGTGTTAACAACCAGAAGAATTTAATATTTAAAGATAAAAATAATTCAGGTCTTAAAGTGATATACCAAAGATGGTTCTGCTCTTTTTAAAACTATCACTCGCTTCCCATTTTTAAGTGGTGATTTGCCAAAAGCTGAGCCACTCATAGCTTCTTTGAATGATGAACTCAAGCTCGAAATGAACACAAATCAAAATGTTTCGACAACTAACAATGGTAGTGTTATTGATGCTGTTTTTCAACGATTTTTAAATACTTTGAAATCAAAAGAATATGTATCATATTTCAGTTATAAATATATTTAGTTCCTAAGTATATTATCTCTGCTCTTCCCCAAATTGAATAAGAATAATTATTTTTAATAAAAAATTTCATTACTTCTTGTGTTAATTAAGTAAAATTTTCATTAAAGATATAGTTATTTGATAGATTATTTCTAATCATACCTGATTCATTTTTCACAGAATATAAGTTACTATTGCGTATTTACCACAACATGTCAGATGTTACACATCATATGCGACTACTGTAAGGCTCATTTCTTTTTTTTTATGGTTTTTAGATTTATTTAGTACACTTTAAGAAAAAAAGGCTAAAATTAAAAAGAGAAAAATAAACTATTACTACTAAAATGGGGAAAAAAGGAAAAAATTGTCAAAAAATTACTTAAAAAGGGCCCGCTCTGTACAAATAGTAAATGAACAAATTCTCAAGTTTTCCAATTTTGATGTATTACTCTGCTATTTCTTTTTGAAAATGACCTTCAGGATAAGACATATTTTCATTTTTACAAAAAGAGCACTTTATCTTAATTAAATGAAATTGCTTAAAAAAAGTGATTATATTCACATAAAAAACTGTAAATTTTGTAATAAAACAGTGATTGATGAATCTGAAGGTTAAAACACTTCTACTAAACAGAACATACACAAAAAATTTCAGCAAAATTATTTAAAAAACTTTTTGAGCAATTGCTGTCTCTGTTTGAGTTTTTTGAAAAAAAACACATTTCGAGTAAATCACATTTTAAAGTTTGACATTTTATGTAGAGTTATGGCATCTGATTTCACTAAAACACTTGTAGTTTTTGTTCTAATGAATGGAAAATAAAAAACGCGGTATTTTTATAAAGTTAATAAGATGGCCTATAAAATAAAGGCATTAAAAATTGTCAATTTTTTTAAAAAATCATGATTTTAGGGTAGTTGGATACCTTAAGGAAGTTGGATGATAAGCTCTGCACGCATTTTTTCGCCTCTTTAGTTTCTTGCGCATTTCATGTGTATATGTTGCAGGACAATGATGAAATTACAGATCTGATCAAATCCCTAAGGTCAATTCATGAAAGATGTTTAAAAACGTCCCTTGGGGCCATTTTCCGAAGAAAGTGATTTGATCAAATTCCAGAACTGTTTAAGTGAAAAGATGAAATTAAAAGATTCAGATGACTCGTACAGCTCGATTTTCGCTTGTTCTACTCCCTTTTACCACCTCTCTGGCATCAGTGCTAGCCAGCGCTTGAACATTAAGCAAGGAAGGTTGTGTGCATTTTTATTATTGTTTTCTATATTTCGAGTCTTTTGAAGTGATAACCTCTGAAAATGTGTTTTATAGAAGAGTGAATCTAATTTAAGCATTATGTTCAGGTGCATTACGGTAGCCGGATTTATTCAGCAGTCGGAAATCGCGCTTGGGTCGGCGGCACGCGCTTAGTTTTCAATTGAAATCTTTTTAGGCTCATGTTTTTTTTAAGCAAAAATTTCATGCGGACTTTGACCCATGAAGAGTTTTATTTTCTTTCTTTAAATATTACTGCCATGCAGCCCACTTCTGATTATTCTTATGTAGGAATTTTTTATTTCTATCACATGGTCAAAAAACTGAACTCAGTGGCGCAACAGCCCATGAGTGCCAAGGCCTACTGTGCCTATCTCAGTTTACGTTACCTTAGGTGCTGGGGTGCATGTGCAGATGCAAGTGGTCAATCTGACGTGAAACCTCTAGTGTTCACTTCCCAAGTAAGCTTGGCACTCATTTATGAACCCATTGAAGGGATGAAAGGCTGAGTTGACCTTGCCCAGCTCGGGTTGTGAGCCCCAGCCCCAGACCTGTCGCATGGAAACGCGATACACTACCACTCAGCCACTGGGCTTCTCATGGTCACAAGCACACACAAAAAATGTTTTTTAAATACCTATCTACCTGAAAATGAGTTCAGATATAGAGATACAATCAAAATCAAACCAAATGTGTATCTGAAGAACATTTTAATGAAACTATCAGGATTCTTTCGAACAACCAGGATGAAAAAGAAAAACCTTTGTAGACTCGCAAAAGGATAGAAACTCTAAAAATCATTGAACAATTTAAATTAGCACCACTACTTAAAATGCAATTGACACATAAGCAGTACTTTTATGGGAAAAAATAAGATGTTTTGGAAGTAGGTAATAAAAAATCTTTGATTTTAAAGAGAAACTCCAAATTAGGTCCAGTTGGAACGGAAAGTTTTAATCTTCTTCAGGAAGCCAATAAGTCAAACTGGCCATGGAGGAAAAGATAAAAATACTATATAGTTTGAAATCGAAATACCTAAATCCTACTTCTGTTGTATAGGAATTTTTTAAAGCTCTGCACTGTATGTTAGTCTAGAAAAAATTTTCAAAACAAAAAAATTGTTGTTTACCCAATTGTACCAAGTGACTTCAATCATTGTAGCCAAGTTGATTTTGTTGACTTACAGTCGACCCCATATAGAAATTACAAATGGCTATTAAACTACCAGGACCACATGACTAAATTCAGTTTTCTTCAACCATTGATTTCAAAAAGAGCTTCTGAAATAGCAATGGAGCTATTAAAAATATGTTTGGAAGTAGGTTGTCCTCATATACTACAAGGGGACAAAGGTCATGAATTTACAGTTGCTGTCATACAAGAATTAACAACCATGTAGCCAACATGCAAAATTTTAAATGGTAGGCCTAGACATCCAACTAGTCAAGGATCCATTGAGCAATCAAATCAAGATGTTGAAGTTATGTTACGGTTTTGGCTAATTGACAATGATACAAAAAATTTAGCTATAAAATGTCACTTTGTTTAATTCCAAAAGCATTCCTCTTTTCAGTGAACCATTATACAATCACTTTACAAAGCTTTATTTGTAATGGAACCAGAAAAAGGATCTGCAATCTAGTCATATTTCGAAGGAGTTTATTGAAAATCTGATTAATTGATTACAATGCTTCACCTTCAAATAATCTATTAATAGTTAAAATAATTAACAATAACACTTTAATGTCACACAATCTACAGGCAGCTCTCCAAAAAGGATATACATTTAATCCTCTGGCAGGAACATAAATTTTTTTGCCATTCTTAGAAACATCCGTCAGACAGAGAGGCACGCAAATTTTTTGTATTTTATTACCTTAAGGACTGTTTTAAATGTCCTTATCACTCATGAAATTGAGTAGAATTTTTAATATTTAAGTCTTTATGAGGCACACTACATTAATATACTTTTATCACAAGAATTGTGACTAGTATTTTTATAAAAACTGATTAGAAATTATTTATATTCATGTAAAAATAATTAAAAATAATAATACCAAAAACGAAAAAACTATAGGAATGTAGATACTGATACACAAGTGATAGATAAGAAAAATTGCACATATCGTGAGTTGAAAAAAATCGGCAAGTACTCTACCACATGATCCTCTCACTGGGTACAGTCCAACTGAAGATGCAAAGGCAGCCCACCCCAAAAATCACACCTCAGCATTATCTACAGGCATCGAAGCAAATCATCCCTGTCTGAGAGACGGATGTTCCGGTCAGAGGGTTAAAGGACCTATTAGAAATTGAATCAATTTCTTTATTGACAGTAAGACAACTTGAATCAGTTAACAACTCAACTTCAACTCCTGCTTCAACAGTGAAAACATCTGTAGTGTTTCTTGCAGCAGTCAGGGCCAGTAAAACGTACTACATTTTTTGTAGAAATGAATCTACTGGAGTTCATTCATGTGACAATTTTAAAAATCCAGTGTCTGCAATATGTGAGAATATAGTAGAAGAAGGATATGGATCGAAAATTATATGCTGTTGTTGTTGTGTCCTTCCCGAAGGGAAAGACTGAATGAAAGTTGCCAGAGCCTGAGACAGGTTGGACTTCAACACGATAGATGGCCACACCACCTACCTCCACAATTTAGGCATGGAACTGGAGGGGAGGAAAATATTCTCCAGCCCTCTACACTACACCCGTGGCTTCTGCTGCGACTGCCCACAAGACTTTCAGACTTGCTGATTTAACGAGCACGTACTTCGTGTGCACTCAGGGGGGAATTTGGTGGCATCGCAGTCTAGAGTCCTATGCTCAAACCCAGGGGTGTCCAACACGCGGCCCGCCGAATCTTTTTAATTTTTTTTTAAATATCAGGTTTTTAAGTTTTTTCATTTTGAAATTTGTTGGGAAATTTATATAATATATATATATATATATATAAATCTACAATGTATTTGCCAGTTACCTATTCTTCTTTTAAAATAAATCCTTTTTGATAATAGAAATGTCCTTTAGATTAAAAAAGATTTATATTTTACCAAACAGTTACATTTGATTTTACAATAATAAATTACTTTTTTAATAAATTCCGAATTGCATTATGCATATCCTTTACTATGGAAGGAACATGATTCCCTGTGTTTGCGACTTTCATTTCTCCTCCTCCTTTTCTGTTTGTTGTCCAAAAAGCAAGAGGCAGTCAGAGATATTTTTTAAAGTTTAAAAAAAATATTCAGGACACTTAAGATAAAGGACAATGTATACTTAATTGTTTGTGAATGACAGCACAATCAAATTTCAACAATGAGTAATGAAAGATCAATTCAAAAGGAACACCGTAATTTTCAAGAAAATGGCAAAACTGTAATATTTTAAACCTTATTTGATCATTGCATTATTATATTATCTAAACATTATTATATTAACTGTCTGTGTACATGAAAAATAATGAAGACAATAATAATTCATTCTGTTTTAAATTTTCAATCCAAAAAATGTTTTTTTGTTTCCAAATCTGATAAAAGGTACATATTTTTATGTGCTGCCCGCGAGATTATAATGTTTTGCCGAAGTGGCCCGCAAGGTCATTTGGGTTGGACACCCCTGCTCTAACCACTAATCTACCCACTGCCCTAATTATAAGCTACTTATGCTAAATAGAAGAGAACATTAGAGACCACAGGAAAAATGCATCAAAAACCTGAAAAAAATGAAAGAAGCTTCTTTAAAGAAATTTAAAGATGTGTCAGTGAATTTCACAGTTTTAGTGCATATACCTAAGATAGATAAAGGTTATTAGATGGAAATAACATTGTGGAGATTGCATTAGATTTAAATAGTATTTTATACTTAATTGGTAGCTCAGTTAGCATTATAAAAGCTTGGTTACGTAGAAAAGTTCTTCAAATTCTACTATAACAATAAGATTAATCTAAATCTGCATGAGATTGCAGCAAAATTGTACTTACTTGGAGGTCAAGGATTTAAAAAGTGTTTCTGTGAGCAATCCAAATTACAATGTAACACAAAAAGATATGCTTGTAAAAAAATAATATATTTTGTAACTCCAGATTCCATGCATCAACATGTTTTAATAAAAATGAATAAAGATTTTTATTTATTAATTATATTCACGAAAAATATTCAAAACTTAACAAAAACATCTGTTTTGTTTTTAAAAACATCAGCTGAAGTATTTACTTCTTTTGTTAATTAACTTTGAATAAATAATTTTTATTTCATGACTATTGTTTTATTACTTACTCTATTTTTAATAGTGCACTATTTATAAATACTTTTAAACTCTTCTAACATTATTTAATCTTTTCTCTAAAATAGTTCAGGAATTTGATCAAATCACATATTTTCTTCAGGGAAATGACCCCAAAGATTTATTTCAATATATTCCAAAGATTGATCATATACTTCAGGGATTTGATCAAATCCCATATTTCATCATTTTCCAGTGACATAAATGCAGTCATTCTAGTGGTTGAAAGAATTTCAACGTCAAAAATTTTCTCATTGGTAAGCAGAATTCTACTCCAGCCATTATCAGCAAGTCACAGTAATAGTGCTTTTGCTTTGAAGTACCTCTGGTGCTTTAATTACTTTGTAAGAAAATGGCCAAAACCTTTTTTGAAAACCTTAGTCTAAGGTCTTCGTTTACTATGCGACACATAGTTCTTTCTAACATGTACATCTGTTTAATAAGAAGAAATTTCTTTCTACCAGGATTTCGATGAATTTTGTCCTTGACTGTTTTGATGAAAGCTGTTGTTATCACCAAGCATGGATAACCCTTTTTATTATAGTCTAAAATGCAGTTGGTCTCAAAAAATCTTTTAGTTGTCAAATAAATGAATAATCTTTTGATATTGGTATGTTTAAGAACCTCAATAATTTCCAATGCTCTTCTGTTTTTGATGTAGAGAAATATTTGCTGCAAGCTTTCGTTCAATGTCTAAAATCTCTGATTTATTTAAAACATGTTTAAAACATATGCTGTATTTTTTAAAAAATACAGCACATGGTCTCCAACGACAAAATTTAAAATCATTTACTGTGCTTAAGTCCCAGCAGAAGATCTCAAATTTTTGCAAAATTAGGTTGCATCTTCCGGCTTAATATGAATTCGAAAGTTCTTCAACCAAACCTAAATCTTTGAATAGTACCAATATTCTACAATTAAGGAAAACTGCAATTTGATATATGAAAACTGAAAAATTCAAAACTATATAAATCCAAATTAAACATTTAAATTGTATTAATTTCAAGATGTCAATAAGCTATATAAAAAGCAATTTCAGAAAGAAAATGTCCATATTCATTGATTGTAGGAAGACAAGATTAAGAGTAGACAATTTTTAACATTGTAGATACACATAATTTGAAAAAGAAATGGTGTGAAGCAGCTTTAATGATATATCACTTTCATCTACGTAATACTTAGGACTTAAATACAGAAATTTTTAAGAAATGAATAAAATATTACTTCTAAAGATCTGTTCTTCTTTAGAAGTAATATTTAATATCTTCGCTTTTAAATTATGCTTAAAAAATTAATAATCTTACAAAAGATTCTTTATGTCCAAAACAACAAAAATATACCACAACAAAAAAAATATTTAATATAAATTCATTATTAAACATATTTAAAACCTTCTATGAAAAATATTAATTGATAAATAATTTCATACAAGTATTAAAGGAGCTAATACTTTATACTTGCTAAGAATATGAGAGTAAGAAAACGCGCTCACTTTCCTGTTTTTAAAAAGTAATGAGGTAAAAAAAAAGAGCAAAGGCCCTATCCCATTTTTTAAACAATAACACAATAAATATTACATACAATGATTATACTTATGAAATAAAACCGATCTTTCTCTATTCAGTTATATTTTTTACTTTAAAATAGCATAAAAAAGGATTTCAATACTTTTAATTTATTTTAACTAAAATCATATAAAAGATATTTTTATGTTAACTGAATATTTTTCGGAAAAAATTTAAATTTTCCTTCCTAGTGTTCTCTTTTCGAACTTCTTGTATTAAATAAAAATTCCTTTTCTACATCGGCATTTGTGATGGACATAACACACATTCAGTCAATAATTTTTAATTTTAATGGGGGATATACTTCTTCAAATGCGCATGACAGTACTTCTAACCATTTTCTACTCAAGTTAAATTTCTTATCTTTCTGTTTCTTTTATTACAAGGAAAAATGTCACACATCGATAACTACATTTTCACACAATTCAGTCATTACAAATTCTATTGTGAGAAAAGTTCTCCCTAATTAATCTTGTCTTTCAAAACAGTACACTTAAAACAATTTTGTTCAGTGAAGTTAACTGACAGTTCCACAATGTATTCATACCAAATTTTAAAAAAAAAATTTAACACTTGGAAATGTATCCTGTATTAAATTTTTCAGTATACACAAATATTTCCTGCTGTAGGGAAGATATAGTATGAGAGATGTGGTGTGCGGTTGTGAAAGAATGTTTTCGTACGTGTAGACTATTTTTGAAAATTTAAATATCACTGAAGCTGATCATATAACTGCAAATGAGCCTTATTTTAATGTGTGCTGGTATCAAAGTAAAACACTTTACAATATTAAACAGCCTATGGGTTTATACTCAATATCAAACTATTTGCAAAATGTGGCTTACAACTTCTAATCAAATTGTAAAGAAACTGAAATATAAATATATCTTTCTGCAGTCAAAAATATTCATAATATGTAAGTATCCTGTTGCTCCACTTATTTCTGTACATTTTAAAAACTGTAGCTGAATGAATTTTTTTATATTCATAAACGAGGCATAACAGCTCACACAGTCGTAAAAATGTCCTTATCATTTTTAAATATACTACTATAAAACGTATATGGATTGTAAGATCAGTTGTAAAATCCTAAAAAAGCTTTTAGAGGAGCTAAAAACATGTAATTTTGGATTGATAAAATGTTTAATATAATACACAAATATACATGTTATTAAGCAAATACATTTGAAAAATCAAACTTCCTTCTGAAATAAACGTAATTGAAAGAAAAATGTTTAATTGCAAATGAGTGGAAATACATGTTTATCTAAGGGGTATCCCCAAAGTGAGGTAATCCTCAAACTTAAGACTCAAACTCGGAAGCACAACAATCCATGAGGGCCAGGAACTACTGTGCCCATCATAATTCACGTGACCATTGGACGCTGAGGTGCATGAATAGATGTCCCGATTTGGTGGTCTGTCTGAAGAGACCTTCAGTGTTTAAGACCCGAAGCAAGCTTGGTACTCATTTATCGACCCAATGTAGCAGGGATGAAAGGCAGAGTCGACCTTGCGCAGCCCGTTAATAGAACCCCAGACCTGTGGTGTGGAAGCACTATACACTTCCACTCAATCCTATTCGGTGAAAAATAAAATTTAATGTTAGAATCTTATATAAATCCCTAATGAATGAAGGAGTCCAAACTTTTTTTTCATGTAAACTGTTTAGACGGAAATGGTTAATTATGAACATTTCACAAGTTGCATAAATTAAAATTAACCGTTATAGTTAACATAAATTTTTAAGTCTACAAAAGGTGTATTTCGGCTGCACGAATTAATTTTAAAAGGAATACGGTTATGAAAAAAGTAGTACAAATCTATCTAAAGTAGGGTTGGTTACCTTAGATATTGTCAAACACAACAATGTATTGGAAGCCAATTCCACAATTCGTTGTTATAAAAATGTATGGAAAATTACAAGATTTATTTTTGCATTTGTAATTTATATATATATAATTTTTCCTGGGAGCTTTAAAAGCTAGAGCGGCATCCATCAAAACCGCGGTTCTCTCTGTTTTTCCAGATCGCCCCTGACTAAGCCGGCTCTGCCATAGTAAGTGAAAATGCCGGATTTTGTTTGTCAAGATCATTTTATAGCAGACTGCATTTTTCATGTATTTTAGATGGTCGTTTTATATTTTCTACATCAATATCTTAATGTCTGAATTTAAAATTACATAAAATTCTTGACATTCACATCAATGACCATGATAATTTTTATTAGTATATGAATGTGTCAACAAACGATTACATGACAATATTAACACATTATTTTAACCATTTAATTAATATCAAGTATAACAACGCACACAAATTTTCTAAACTTTAAAATAAATATTTCGAAAACTACTTCAGATATACTCAAAATTTTTTATTCCTACGCTTTAGCTTCTCAGTTTTGCTTCTCTATGTAAGAATTTATTGTAATTGTATATTCATCAATTTTTTTAGTATATTTTTTGCTCTTAACATGCGGTTTTCAACCGAATTGTATGAAATCTTCGAAATATATTAAATGAATGATTGAAAATTAACGTCGCACTGTTCAGCTACACGAGGGCTTTTGGCGACGGACCACGTAATTTTGAACCATGGTCAAGTGACGTAGAGGACACCTGAGCTGACAGCCCCCTCTCCTAACTACCCCACCACACCAACGGGAGGACGTTTCAGCTCTCGACAGATTTAACGTGCATCGCTGCCCTACACGGCGGGTCTTTAGTGGTACTGGGCTCGAACTCGTGACAAAGCAAGCCACGTTCCGATACCTATACCACTCGGCTACCGCGGACGAAATATATTAAAAGATACCAAAGAAGCTGTGTAATAAAAATTTGAAATTTTCATTATACTCAAACAATTGCTAAAACTTATGGTAAATAATTTTTAACTGCGCGATGCATTTTTTCGAAATTTCAAATGGAATTTCTAACATAAAATTTCTAGCTTTATAAGGTCGAGATTTCAAAACATATCCAGATTTTAATTACTTATTCAGTTAGCCTTTAAAAAAGATAAATGTTGTGGTATTTTGTATAAATAGATATTTTTGAACAATATATAATTCGAATGTTTTTCAATAGCTCGAATTTAAAATTGATTTTTATGTTTATTTATATGCATAAATGTCTACTGTAAATGTTTCCGTATATTTTTGATTACCATTTATTCAAACATTCAAGTTATAAAAAAATGTGCGAAAATCTTCATTCATGTTGTCTTTGATGTAAACTGAAGTTCAAGCACTTAAAATTCAAATATAATTCGGTGTATTTTAACAATATATAACCAGGCACTGTACTTAAACTTCCCTGAGCACTTAGGCTTTGAAATCGAAAAAAAAAAAAAAACTAATAAATCTTAATTAGTTTTTTTTTTCGTTATTAATTTTATCAAAGTGTAAGAAAATGTTTCAAATGATTTGATGAAGTTTAAATTTATTCATTTTTAGTGGTTGGAAAATTGAAAAGGTTCCAAATTTTAAAGAGTTTGATGTTTTATTAATTTTTTCGGTATCTTATAATAAAATAATCATGTTTCAAAAACTGAAAGCTTTGAATAAGAAAAATGAAGCGAAAGAGAATATACTTAAAAAAAGATAATCTGTCTAACTATATAAAATAGCAGATTGCCCTGACACGCCCCAACTTGTTACAGTTTGAAATTAATATGAAACCAAAAGGGAATTGTAACATATTTTACTTATGCGTTGGGACTTTTGGAAACTTTTAAAATACAAGCTAGCAAAGAAACACTTCTTGGGTTGTAAAGAAATTTCTCCCCGATTTTTTACATTGCCCAGGGTCAAAACACGGGGTTCCTTGCGAGCCATAAAACTTCTGCTGTGTTGCTTCCTCCGTCCCTCATTATCTTTCAAGATGTTAAACCTTAAAAGGGGGAAAGGATTTCAGAAAAGTGCGGCTAATCCGCTTTTGAAAACGTTACTTGAAGGCAGAAAAATCCGTGCAGTCCATTTTCGAAGCCTCTCTAGTAGGGCGGAAAAATCCGTTCTGTCCAGTTGGAGGGTTAAATAAAACATTCAGCAAATACATTAACTTTTTTGATATAGTAATTTAATTTCAGGGTTAATTTTTTTATTGCCTCATTATAAAAGTGGCTAGTGGTGACAGACCTAATTTTTAACCATGGTCAAGTGACAAGGATGACACCTGAGATGGCACCCCTTCTTCTAGCTTAGACACCCCACCAATAGGACACTTGAACTTTGACAAATTTAGCGTGCTACAGCTCACTCTATACACGGCGGGTCTTCAGCGGTACTAGGCTCAAACTCCTGGCATGCTAGCTACGAGTCTGTTAACTTTACCACTAGTCTACTGCAACCACTTTAAAAAGTCAAAGGACAGAAGAAAATTGTTGAATAATTATGTGAATAAAAATTAATTTTCACTTTTTGCTGCATATACTTAGCACTATATCATTCCCCCTTCAACTTGTGATACAAAAAAATTTCTTACAATTTTCTTTTAAAAAAATTTAATTTTTTCTCTACTTTAGATGTCTGTATTATTAGTAAAATAAACAGCTTCCTTTCCTATTCTTTACATCAGGACTTTTAAAAAATTATCTGTATATAAAGAACAAGCAAACAATTCTTTCAAATTGCCCAAAATGAAAGAATTCGAGTATTTCTACTTAATACTAAAAAGTTTGATATAAAATTTCCAGTGTATGACTTTTTTTGTAAATAGAAAAAGGAAATTTTACAAAGGTGTTAAATGTTCCTTCTAAAAAGGAAAGAAATATTGTTCAAATATGATAGTATAAATATCTCCTGATTTTCAATAGTATAACTTTTCAAATCAATTTTTAACACATAATTACTTTAAAACAATTTATCAATACAATAAAAAAAATTTGCTCACCAACAAATTTCTTCCTTTTTCCAGCAAACCAAAGATACATGGCAAAAACAAAAAACAAAAATATGCATATTATTATATTATCCATCATATACATAAAAACAAAATAATTTTGTCTAAATATTTCTTTTTAACAACTTAATCAAAATAAATTTTAATAGTATATAACATATACAACAAAATGTTATCATTGATTTTTTTTAAAAAAAATTCTATAAAAGCTACAATTATTAACATATTAATAAACTTAATTTCATTAAAAATACAAAACATTCTAATCATATTTTCAAATTCTTCTAGAATGAAACAGCAATGATATTTGAAGTAAATTTCATAAAATCAAAATAAAACACATTGAAAAGTCATCTATCGGTAAAATATTTGCTGTTTCACTCACAGCAAATGTAAAATCAAAATTTTCAAAATAAATTTTCATACCAAAAATAAATGAAGAACTTCAAACTCAGAAAATGCATCAAAGTTAATTTATTATACATAATAATCATCTTAAAATAATTAATTTTCATTTATTTTAGATAGTACAAAATATTAAGCTCTTTTTAAACTTTTTCCCTGTCTTCTACCTTAGAATTTAATTGATGAATAAATGAGTTATCAATCTACACTATTAAAAATCGTAGGTAAACAGAATATCTTATCTATGCATATACGTATGTAAGGATAATTTTGAAAATTTAAATTCTGATTTTGCAATTAGTTAAAAAGATATTAATTAAAAACGTTAAAATATTCTATTTGTCAGCCCCTGTAAGCAGTTTATCATGCAGAAGACACCGAAAAATGGTGGGAAAAAGATTTCAGATATTTCCGTCGTTTTTAAAACTACCATCTTATTTTCCATATCAAAATCTGACAAAAAAAATAATTTCAGAATCAGATAGACTGTTTATTTCTCTAGGTAATGAAATGGCATGCAGTGTTCCAGTAGGAAAGAATTCCACTTGTGTTCAATCTCCTGGTGAAAGTAACAATTGTTCAATTTCAAAGTAACTATTCAATCCCAGTTGTTAAAAACGGCAAACATTTGATTGAGAATTCAACTGTTGAATTGTACAAAATCAATTGTAGACAAAATATATATGAAATGAACTGAAAAAACAATTTAAAACGAATATCAAAATGAACATTACAATTTAAACATGAAAACATCTATAACCAGAATGCATTTCCAAATCTTTTTTAACCTTTTAAAGCTATTTTTAAATGTTCCTGTAGCCACAAAAACAAAATGATCTTTAAGAGTGAGAAATTATTTAAGGAATATATATTTAATGCTTCAAGGATGCATATTACATTTGGCAGTGTTCAGCATTGAAAAAAGGGATTTTAATTTAGATGAATAATGAAAGCCTCTCCACCAGAAGAAAACAAAGATACTTAAATTTCCTTTAAAACAGAAATTTGGTAGGCAGTCAACTTTTACGACTCAGTCCCGGTTTGCTACAACAGTATCAAAACATATTATTTTGTAGCTAAGCTTTTATATTTTGTTGTCTACTATAACCTTTTATATTCCCTACAATTTCTGGTATATATTTTCTGTAGTCAATACAATTTTGCCTCAACCACTTCTATTTCCCAATCGTGTCACTGTTCAAATATATATTACCATTATACAGAAAATGACATACATCTACAATATACAAGATACATAAAATAAAAACCCAATAATACAATCCCCTTTCCTAAAATTGGAAAACATCTTAAAATTAGAAAGAATTTTTTTTTAAAAATTAATTTCAGAAACCCCATCAAATTTTACAAATCCAATTTTCTTCATTTTTATTTTACAAAAATCGGTATTTAAATTTAAAAATCCTTTAAAATGTAACAATATTAAATAGAAGGCAAAAATATAGATAAGGAATGTTTTGAAGACAGAAAATATCCAACTCAAATTTAAAATAGGAAAGCAATTTTTCTTAAGGAGCCACAGATTACTGAAATTTTAAAGTTATAATACCAGAAACACATGCAAAAGTTCCAACCAGTAGAGAGAAAAAAACCCCATAAGCTTTCTTTTTAAATTTATTACCATAAAAGAGAACTAACTTCAAGAATAAACTATTATATTCCTATACATAAATTACATCTATAAAGAAATATTTTTCCAATTATGAAGAAGGGCAGTCAATCAAAATTTAAAACATATAAGCTTAAAAAAGAAAAAAACTATACTTTTCCATTTCACCAGAGCTGGTAATAGTTGCCAAAAATGATACAACAGATGCTAACTGGAATATTCTGCTGGTAATATTTTACCTCCATATTTTCAAAACAAGTCACAACCCATTTGAAAAATTTAAATGTTATTTAAGTGTTTATGTATTGAAAGTAAGAAATCTATAGAATATATATTTATTAACCTTTTTTTATGTGTATACCGTGTGTTGTTGCCTTAAGAATCTGCTTGGCGAGATTTGGGTTGGCAAAATGGAAAAATACTGAAAACCTATTAATATAAAATCAAATAATCAGTATTTTTAATGCATCAAAATATTAATCCTAAAAGATAAGACAGTTCTAAATATAATAAATAACTATATTACAAAAATAGCTACTTTTCCATTTTGCAAGAGCAAATCTTGCAACGCAGACTTTATTGATGACAACACAATTAAAAAATTTTAATAAATATTTTTTCTAAGAATTTTTTACTTCAGAGGCATAAACCTTTTAATATCACTTAAAACTTTTTCAAATGGTTCATGACTTGTTTTTAAAATGTAGCAGTAAAGGTAACCAGTCAAATATATTCCATTCCACACAAAAGAATATTCTGCTCGGTGCCTGTTGCATAATTTTTGGCGACTTGCCTGCACCAGCAAAATGGGAAAAGCACCTAAAAATATAATATTTTATATTAAAAAGCTTCAAAAAATTATCAAATACATTTCAGTGGCAAAAAAAAATGTTTAATATCCTGAAAATAATCAAAGTTTTTCATATTATATTTCACAAATTTTCTGAAAATAACTTCCATTTTAGGATTTTTTATTTTTATAAATAAACAACAATTTCTTTATAGTTCAAATATTCAATTTAATATCTATAAATGACAATACTTACCAAATGTTATATTTTTCAACATGAAGGTGACCTAATGTAAGAGCTCGATGCACATTGTGAACAGTAGACTCAAGCACACGGTTTATAAGTTCCTCCATAATATTTTCCAGTACATTCTAAAATATTATGAAAACAAAATATTTTATTTCAATTTAAATTACTACATATGTTCATTATTTTTTTTTCCTTTTTAGTAGGTAGAAATTATTGTGCTCTATATCAAAATTAAGTGGGGCCTCTTTTTTGGAAAATAAATAAATAATCACATTAATAAAACTGATTTGAAATAGTAAAAAGTATACATAGACATAAGTATTAAAAGGCTTTATTATTTAAGAAATGGCCTAGTAATATAGGTATTTATTTTTACTTTTTTTTGGCAAATGCTTTTATAATAGCATTCATAGTAGAAAAGGAGTTCATTTTTCAAATTCTCTCTTGTTCTATCGACAGCATTGCTATGTCCGATAACCGATCCTGTCCTATAGTTTTAAAATAATTTTTCATAGTTTTTAGCTTAGGAAAAACTATTAAAAACTATACTCATCTCATCATATTCATAAATGCATTTTATACAAGTAAGGGTGAATAATTCAATATTATTTCAAATATTATTAATTTACTGTTCCTATATTGAGACATTATACATGTGTGTTCCTCATTTTATTTTATTTGCTGAAACATGTATAAATTTAAGGCTCATAACAAATGTATGCAACTTTTAAAATACATTCTTATTTTCATATTACATGGCTTAAAAGGATGTGAAACATAACTCACTTTTTACTGTGCAAATATAGTATCTATTTTGCATGGTTTTACACCAGGGGTGTCAAACTCGCTGCCTGCAACAAATGTTTTTGTGGCCCGGCCAATATATTGGCACACAGTAATATATAATAATATATGTTTATTATAACGTATTATTCAAAATAAACTTATAATTCTATGAATATTGATTTTTTTTTGTGTGGCCCACCTAATGTTAAATCTTGTTAGTTTGGCCCAAGTTAGCCTTTGAGTTTGCCACCCTTGTTTTACACTGCCTTTCATGTAATATATCAGTTGAGTAAAAATAAAGTTGGATGTATTATTAACTCTGTTATACAGTATGAGGAAATAATGAAAAAAATATCTTACCATTACAATCCAAATCAATAAGACTTGTTGAATGTAAAAAAAAAGATTAAATTGTTAGGAATTTCTTTGTAATATTTTCTTTATTTTGCATTTAAAAGCATCACTGGAGAATATGACATATTTTCCCTCATATTTTCAATAGCTCGAGGTGCAAAGTTAGTGAATGTTTACTTACATAACACTATAAAGTAACAGAGCTATTGGTGAGGAATCTCATAATTTTGAACCACTATCAAGTAATGAGGATGACACCTGACTCCTTTCCAAGCTTCCACACCATTCCAATGAGAGCGCTTAGAAACTGGACAGATTTAAGGTGCATCTGCCCCTTCTACACAGTAGGTCTTCAGTGGTACAAGGCTGGAATTCATGACACGTCAGCCACAAATTTGTGAACATGATCACTAGGCTACCACAGCCTTTGTCACACAAAGAATCCCAACATAATCAAAGATATGTACAGATTTAAATGAAACTAACTTTAAAACTTCTTATCAGCAGGCTTGTGAGAATGGATAATTATGGAAAGTATTGTGTTTTGGACTAAAAGTTGTGCACTATAGTGTAGTTATTATACTAGGCAAATATTTAGGGACTGAGAGGGTGACACAGGACTTTAGCACATGATCTTATCTTTTCTCAGAAAGGGAAACAGCTCTCAAGCCCTTGTTGACCATGAATGCAAATTTTTCTTTTGGATGCAATACAAATAAAAAAGGACAGATATAAACACACACAATTATTGTTTTTCATTAGACCGCCTGCAGACAAACTGCCAACTAAGAGCCAAGTCTGCTAGTAGCTTCTAAGTGCAATGTGTATTTATCCACAGTCAATCAATCAACAGACAAAAAGATGTTGTCATTTAAAAGCAAATAACAATTTGAATAGTTTTTCCCCACTCTAAATACACTCTGTCGCAAAAAAATATATGCACCCAGAAGAAATCAAGCTACAATCACGAAACTCGGCAAGAATGTAGTTTGGTAAGAGATATGCAAATGATTAAAATTTCGAAGCCAATGAGACAAGGCTAAGTGTGCTATGCGCATATTAGTTGCGCAACTGGGAGAGTTTAAAAGCATGAGTACGAGCGCCGTACGGCTATCCAAACGAATCTGATGACTTTGATAGACGATATTGAGACTTAGGATGCCTCTAAGACGTAACCGGCGGCAGTACGAGCAGCTGACGGACTTTGATAGGGGCCGTATAATAGGCCTCAGAGAAGCAGGTTGGTCGAATAGACGTATCGGCCGCCACCTCGGTCGGAGCGATATGGTAGTTGCTCGGTGTTGGCAACAGTGGATCACAGAAGGTAGAGTGTACCGTCGCGGAGGGTCAGGACGTCCCAGGAACACAAATGATCGCGAGGATCGTGCAATCAGAAGAGTGGCCACTTCGGCACCAACAACGTCGCTAGCATCGATTCAACGCCACTTACCTCCTTCCAGACATCCAGTGCCATCAAGAGAAACCATAAGGAGACGACTGACCGAAGTTGGCTTGAGGAGCCGACGTCCGCTAAGACGCTTACCACTGACCCCACATCATAGGCAGTGTCGACTGGATTTTTGCCGACCTCGGGCAACTTGAGTGTGACAGACTGGAGACGTGTCATCTTCAGTGATGAATTCCGATTCAGTCTCAGTGATGATGACCACCGCGCACGTGTCTGGAGGCGCACCGGCCAGCGGTCCGATCCGGCATTTATTGTCGAGCGGCATACAGCAATTTCACAAGGTGTGACATTGTGGGGAGCAATTTCTTGGGACACACGATCATCTTTAGTGGTCCTTCAAGGCACTTTGACAGCTCGCAGATACGTGGACGATATTTTAACGCCGATTGTGCTACCCATGCTATCAAGTCGCCCAGGTGCCATTTATCAACAGGATAATGCTCGTCCACATACTGCGCGACTCTCCCAACAATGTCTTCAAGGATATGACGTCCTACCATGGCCTGCCAGGTCACCAGATCTTTCACCAATAGAGCATATCTGGACGCGCTGGGAAGGCAACTGCAGCCGTCCCGAGATACAGGAGAATTAACTGCGCAGATGCAAAGACTATGGCAGGATCTTCCACAGGGGGTCATAAGTGATCTAATTGAATCGATGCCACGCCGAATTTCGGCTTGTATAGCTGCCAGAGGTGGCTTTACTACTTACTGATTTTTAACCTTTTGCAAGCTGTAACCGCTTAATAAAATGATATTTTGTTCTGAATTTTTAATCATTTGTTTATTTTCATATACACTACATGCATACCAAATTTCGTGAATGTAGCTCAATTTCTTCTGGGTGCATATATTTTTTTGCGACAGAGTGTATTAACTGCATTTTACTTCAAACAATTTCTCTGACAAACTGCTTTGTTTAGAAAATTTTATCCTTTCTGTGTCTATACCGCATTTGTCTTCTCATTATTTTGAGTAAATCAATATCTACTTTTAAAAGTTTCTAATCATGGAAACAAAGATGTAGAGCTTATGGGAAAATTTTTAATGTTTGAAGCCAATGACAGTATTTTATAAACATAAATGGAAGCTCTGTTAATAAGAATATTGATAACCTTTTTCAGTTTTTTGCTTACATTTTTTGAGGCTCCTTTAGCTTAGGGGCCAAATATCATTGCTACAGCAGGAGCTACGCCCCGATTTCAAATTTTATTTTATATACACAGATGAAAAATTATAGTTTTAAAAAACCTAAAAAGCACGCTTTTATAGTAAATCAAACTAAGAAGTAAAAAATAATTCTTAAAATAAGAATAAAATGATTAACGAGAAAATTAATGTCATCGCGATAAGAGCGTAGGGTGCTCTATATTAATTGTTATAATTTCTTACTAGTTCTATTCCGAAATGCTGAGTTAGAAAAAATATAATACAAAGCAACCCACCCTTTTACCACGATGACATCAATTTTCTCATTAATTTCTGCAATAAATAATTATGCCATTAATAATTACAAAGGTTTATGAGAAATTAGTCTTAGATTAGACTTTCCTCCAACCAATTTGGAGACAAACTCATTAATAATTTATATCTACCCCTTATTTCAACCCTAAATGTTCAGTAAAATGAAATTTTGACATGTGACTCTGATCCTATAAAAGAAGATAAAAAGTATGAATGCATTGTTTGCACTTGAAGTGAAGAATAAGGTTCCCATTAGATTTGACAATGCTTTTTAGATTTCATAGTGTAACAATTTTATTCCGACTAAATTTTTATTTTGGTAACCCTGATAAAATGGAATACAAAATTATTTTAATAAGGTTACATGTTTTCAATTTGTGATAACCATTTCTTATTTAAATCTGTAAATATTTTCAAAAAGATACAGTTATTTTAGAATAAATATTTCGCTGTCCTTTAAAAACTTTTTATTATGTTTATAGCTTCGATATTCATTGCAAATACGAATCATTTTTAAAAAATTGATTTCACTTTTGGAGTATGTTTTTGGTTAATTTTCATGATCAGCATGATTTAAAAGCCTTATTTAGATTATCGTTTAATGATTTCTACAGAGTAAAGAAAAAAATATGTGATAGCAACCTTAGTGCTCTAGATTTCACATAATATCAAACCTGCAGCTTGAGAAAGATTCAACTTGTTTGATTGAGAAGGATCCGACTGAAGAATTTATTTGAGAATTTGAAATAAATGAGCATCATATTAGAAATTCTGTGACTAAAAAATAGTTGATTCAAAGAAAACCAATTAATTGCATGTTCGAATGCACGATGCAATACGATCAGGCATTAGGCATACAAGTTCTGTATGATGCCTTGGGACATTTTGTTCCATTTTCGCTGTAACCTTACCTCTAGTTCATTCAAACTCGTGGGATGCCCAACTCGCTGTCCCAAATTATCCCAGATATGCTTGATTGGAGACAAATTTGGGGATCGGGCAGGCCTAGGAAGGGTAGTAACCGTGCAGAAACAGTCTTGTGTAACCCTTGCCGTGTGAGGTTGAGCATTGTCTTGTTGAAAATTCCTGGGAGCCGTTGAATGAGTGGCAACACATGTGGTTGCAGGATGTCATAGGCACACGAACACGATTGTCATCACTGCTGAGATTGAATCTGGATTCATCGCTAAAGACGGCTTGGTTCCATTCCACTGCAGTCCAGTTTCTTCGTGCGCGGCACCACTCCAAAAGGAGGTGTCAATGAGTGGGTGTCAAGGGCAGCACATGTAATGGGCGCCGCGATCCCAAATGTCCTTCAGCCAGGCACCTTTGTATGGTTCGAAAAGACACAGGGGCCCCTAGAGAAGGTACTACCTGTGCCTGGATGGCAGCCGATGAAACAGTTGGCTGTATGCGTGCAATTCTTACGATATGGCAGTCTTTTCGACAACTGGTCTGTCGAGGGCGTCCTGAGCCTGGTCTTTGTGTAAATGACATCTCTCGGATCCACTGGTCTCAACACCTCCTCACAACACAATCAGAGCAGCCTAATTGACGAGCTACTCGCCTACTGACCAACCAGCTTCCATCATGCCAATGATTCTCCCCCTCTCAAACTACGGCAGCTGCTCATATTGTCTTCTTAAACGGCGTAATGGCATGTCTACCTCAGCTTTTACTTTGTAAAAGATTCAAGACACTCAAAAAAAAGCTTTTGTCACATGTTTTATACTGTACAGAAAACAACATTAAAAGCCCTCTACCGGCTCTTCATAATTATGCAATCACGCTGCATTTTTAATCATTTTCATATATCTCCAAGATGTACCATCATGTCAAGTTTCGTTACGATCCCGCAATTATTTCTTGATGCGCTAATTTTTTTGTCCATGAGTGTGTACTTCATTAATTCTCTCAATTTCCACTTTTAAAAACATTGAAATTTGTGTTTCACATATTTATTTTTTCTCAAAAAAATTTTACAAGAACAAAAGCTCATTTTTCAATCTTCTAGAAAGATGCACCAATTGCAGTGTCAACTTTTGCCTTTTTTTAAAAAAAAAAAAATTTTAAAGAACCAATGACTTGTGTTTTGCAAAAATTCTCCTGACTGCCTGTCAGAAAAATATATAGTGAAACCATACACAACCTGATTTTTATGTCTTGTAGTTGACGTCTCCTACTAGGACTTCAAGTGAGTGCGATTTGCGACTGATTGCTCCCCTTGTTCTCTCCTGGCAATGTTGTTGCTGACCTCTTCTGCTTCTGGTATTCCTGCTGCTTGACCTTCTTTGTTCCTCAGCATAGCATGCTTCTTGTGGATCAAACTGGTCCTCCTTGTTGTGTCCTCTTCTCATTGGCTGGTCGGGACTTCACCTTTGCACCTTCTCTTGGTCGCAAGTTGTAGCCACTGGTACTTGGCATCATTGTTTCCTCTGTTCGGACTTTCTTTCTGAATTGTGGTAAATTGTTACTATTGTTCAAAGACAATGTTCTTTTATCAACTCTATGTCCTACACCCCTTCTAATCTTCCTCTCTGGTCCTCCAGACCCAGACTTGAAGGATCGCTTAAATGTGAGAGTTTCCTTCCTACTCATTTTAACCTTTCTATTTGGTTCTGACCAAGAGCCAGGTGGTGGTCTGACAAGTGGTCTGCGATTGCTGGCAATAAACGTGTGCCTCTCACCCTGATCCTTTTTAAGACCTGTTCCTTTTTCCTCTAACCCACGTCTTTCGCCTGACCCATTCTTCCTAATATACTGCGACTTATTTGATCTAGGTTGCATACCTTCAAAATTATTCGATTTATAGTTGAAATATTGTTATCAGAACTACTGGATCTTATCTCCAACTCGTCACTTTTCCTATGATGATATAGTCTCACTTGATTTACATTGACTGTTATTCTCTCTCTCTCTCTCTCTTTTTCCCAATCTCCAAACCATCTCCAAACCAATAAATTATTCTGTTTTACCTCTAATACTCTATAAGGACCTTCAAATTTTTGTTTAAACTTGGCAACCACTTTTTGTGCTGCCGAACTTAAAGAATGCGTTTTCACCAGGACCCAATCATTAACCTTAATCTGAACATCACACCTCCATCTATCATAATATTTTGCCCACTTTTCGTGTTTTGCCTTAGTGTTTCGTCTAGCTCCCTCAAATAATTTCTCAATATCCCCTACAACAAACTCAGTTCCGTCAGATACCATCACAATTTTTTAAATGGGGTAATCAATTTTCGGCCTAAAAATAATTCTGCAAGGGTTTTCCCCATCGTTTCATTCACTGCCGTGCATAAGCGAACTCACGTAAGAACTGGTCCCAAGTATCATGTTGATCATTCACATAATTTGCAATCATTTGCACAAGATAGCGATTCACACGTTCGGTTCTATTCGCCTAAGGTCTATCTATATACAACAGTCTTCACATGCCTTATGCCTAATCTGTTACTTAAATGTTCAAAAAATATCAGATATAAATTGGGGACCGTTATCACTTATTAATTTAATTGGAGCTCCATAACGCGATATATAATTATCATATAAACTATCAGCTATTATTCGAGCTGAGGCCTTTTTAAAGGGTATGACCTCCGCCCATTTACTAAAGTGATCCGTAATTACTAAAACATATGGGTTACATCTCACTCGTGATGTAGGGTACGGACCTAACAAATCCAACATAACTATTTCGTTTGAATATTTTTACTATCGGAATTAAGCTACCAGCTGGTAACGTGTTTTTATAATTATTAACCTAGCGCATGTGGCATGTAGAGACATATTGTTGAATAAATTTTCTCATATACGGGAAAAAACAAACATCCCTTATTTTATGGTAAGTCTTAACGCGTCCTGAATGACCTACTATGGGCTTGTCGTGAAATTTTCTCATTATTTCATTTCTTAAAAGACTTTGGAATGTATACTTGCATTTCCCCTAACATTGTTGTGTGTTTCACATAAAACAACAAGCCCTCAATTATCCTGAAATCACGAGACCAGTTCTCACATATTGCTGCACTAACCGAGCTATCTTTTGGGTTTTCCAGATATCTATAGATATGACCTAATTCCGGGTCTTTTCTTTGCTCTTAGATTAACTGTTCACACAACGAAAGTACTACATCGCTGATAATTGCACCATTAACCTGTTCTCCTATGCTACTTTCCACCAGGTCCTCAATAAAACGTCAGCCACTGCATTCTGAGTTCCAGGACGGTGTTCCCATTCTATATTGAATTCCGCTAATTTTAGAACCCACCATATCATCCTACTAGACAAATTCTTACCATTTGTTAAATGAATCAATGTAGCATGATCAGTTATAACTTTTACTGGCAGTGAACCTAAGTATGTTCTGAATTTATTCAGAGCCCAAACTACCGCTAAACACTCTCTTTCCATTACTGTATAATTTCTCTCTGCACTGCTAAGCGTGCAGAAGGCATATACCACTGGCCTCTGTTCCTGATTAAGAACCGCGCCTATGCCATTGAATTGCCATCCGTAAACAACTCAAATGGCTTTTCGAAATCGGGTAATTTTAAAACTGGCACTTCCGTTACTGCCAATTTGACTGCATCAAAGGCCTTCTGCGCCTCTACTGGCCAACAAAACTTTTAAAAAATTTTCTTGAGATAATAAAGAGGTTTGCACATAGATCAGCGCAATTCTTAATAAACTTCAAATACCACTGGGACATTCCTAGGAATTTGGATACCTCTTTAGAATTCTTCGGGTTCTTCATATCTACTATATCTTGAACCTTTGTCTCGTCTGTTGTAATTCCATCTTTACTAATTATCAAACCTAAATATTTCAATTTATCACAACCAAATTTACATTTCTCCTTATTAAATGTTAATTCTGCTTCCTGTAATATTCTAAAAACCTCTCTTAAATGTTCGACATCATGAGTGAACGATGGAGACAATATGATAACGTCATCCATATAAACATTTGCAAACCTCCCTATCACCGGTTTCAAAATAATGTTGATCACCTTCTGAAAGTTGGGAGACGCCCCTGACAACCTGAACGGCATATGCCGGAATGCGTACGTCAAAATGTGTATGTACCATTTTTTGTAACAAATGCTGTCTTAACTATATCCCTGGGGTTTACCGCCAGTTTAAAATATCCTGAACGAAGATCGAGAATGACATTATTGTCGTATGGGGGATATTCATTATCAAATCATCTATTAACGGCAAGGGATATCTAGGGTATCTCATGATAGCATTCAGCTTTCTATAATCCACGGGAAATCGATACGCTTCTGGATTATCCGGCGGTAACCCGTCATTTTTTTTACACAACACAACCGGCTATGCATACAGAGATAGAATCGGTATAATGGACCCCTCTTTCAACATTTTCTCAACATGGTAGTCCAAGATACTTTGCTTAACCCTGTCATAACGATATGGCCTAGAAACAACTGGTGGCTTATCCCCCTGTATCAATCTCATGATACAAAACATGCATGAGCCCCGGTTTGTCTGAGAACAATCCTTTAAAACTATTAAATAAATCCTGCAACTCTTGTTTCTGACTTTCTTCCAACCCTGTCTGAGTAAGATCTATTTCCACATTTCCTTTCTCAATTGTTGTAACAACTTATTCAAGTTATTCAACTTATTCATTATCACTATTCCTCGAACCCTGCATTTTCTTGCACGAATATCTTTCTTCGAATTTCGCAACTGAGCTGTTGTTATCGGATTCCTGACCTCTACGTAATCTTAGACCTGTGGTTCAAGCCGCACAAAAATATGGTCCACAAAAGCTTCTTTGGACATACTAAGTCCTAGTTTCTTATGGATCTTCAACAGATCATAAATAAAATATGTCGGTACCTGATCCCTACTCTGTTGGGAGGAATAAAACTGAATTTCTAAATCCTTTCTATTACGGACAACGGGGAAGTTTTTAGTTAATGCCGCTTTCAATTGTTCAAAGTTCGTAGCCATATTCTGCACTAACGCCGACCCAAAAATGTCAAACCAATCCTGCGCTCTACCCAGATGACCTTTCAAATACATGCATGCCAAATCTCTGGGTATCTTAAAAAACTTATTATTATCGATCCCTTCAAGAAAATCCTCCACATTCTTGGACCCAGAAAAATACACCTCCGGCAAAACACTTAACCCTGCTGCACCTCCTACCTCGGGGTTAGGGAAATTAAACCTGGCTGGGCGCCATTGTAAAGCATGCGCCCGTGGGTGATGCCTTACTTCTGAGTTATCTACGTGACCTAGGGGTGTGGGAGTGAATAAAGAACCAGGCGTTGCCATAATCTTAATATCTCTTTATTAAGATCTTAACTTAAACACTAACAATAATAATATTTATATTTTAACTTAGTGGATCTGAGGTGAGAAAACACAATACGTATTACCAAATAAATATGATCCTGACCACTATAATTACTTTACCTCTGTTTACACACTATAATTACTTACCTAACCTCTGTTTACACACAGTTCCTAATAATTAGTAGATCAGTCCTACCTCTATGTCCTAGGTAGCAACAACCCTCTCGAATCTTCAAGGTAAATTCCTTATCTCGCGTGGAATGGTATCCACCTTGCTTGAATGCACTTTCATGGATAGCTGACAGTGGAATATCCACTTGCTTCAGCTTACGCATTTAAACTCAGACTCGCATAATCACTTCCCAAATGGCCACCCGCTTACGCTAAACTTCTGCTATTTAAAAGGTGCCTAATTTGCATAGCCATGTTTCGCTTCTGAATTTAGTTGGAAAGAATTTGCCTTTTTCTGCCCCAAAGAACCCAAGAGGAAAATTATTAGAAAGCCCGATGAGCCTGTCACAAGGTATAATGAATTTTATACTTAAATCTTAATCTGTTTTTGTATTTATCTGTAGTATTTTTGGTACTACTACAACAATGCTAACATTCAAGATAGCTCGCCAAGTTAGCAACCCCGATTTTGCATGTGTCGTATGCACTGAATTGCCATCCATGTGCTTTGTTTTACAATTGTTTCCAATATGGCTGCGATAATGCATAAGTACCGTAATTTCTATCAATCTAAGCAGGAAAACAATCTGATACAGATAAATGTACTTACATATTATCGCAACAATCACCAATGTTCAAGATAAGTAGTCAAGTTGGCGACCCTAATTTCGCATGTGTTATATGTGCTGAATTGGCAATCATGTGCTTTGTTTCATATAATGTCACCAATAGGTTGCGATAATATGCAAGTACCCAAATAAATCCTGAAATCATTTGGAAGAAATTTTATATGCATATTTTACATACACTTGCCACCGAAAGTCTGCATACAGCAGGGGCGTAGCTGCCGCCGTATCAATCATGTCAATGATACAGGGCCCCTAAGCTACAAGGGCCCCAACATTTGTAACTACTGTCCCACTAACAGGGCTTCCCTATAAAAAATAGGGCCCAGAAGAAATTTTGATACACGGCTCCCTCAGATTTAGCTACGCCAGTGGCGTACAGGCAATAACCTTAAGTGTTTATGCTATAATTACCATTAAAATCTCACTTTAGAAAATCAAAATACTTGACAGCAATTTTTTAAAATTTCCTTATTTAAACAACAGCAACAAAATTCTTAATGAGAAAAAACAATGACCACCAAATAATCACCAAACATCTGCGCCAAAAATCTGCGTACACTTACAAAATTGAGCTTTTAAACACCTTTTATTGTAAAATAATTGCACTAAATTGTGTTTTCAAGTAATTATAACCTTTTTTTAAGCTTTATTTAGGATTTGAGATTTGAAAGCTTTTGAGGTTCCATGACAGGCAACAGAATAGAGGTCAATGAATTATTGAAAGAAAAATCATCATAAAACTTCAGAAAAAGGAAAACTTTTTAAAGCAATTGTTGAAATTGTTAATAGGAGACATTCATTGATTCAAAAAGTGTTAATAAACTACAAATCAACTAAAATTTTGGTAAAATCCTAGGAGAGCCCACACCCTTGGCGACAAACCGAAAAAAGCACCAAGCCAGAACAAGATGGCGACAAGGGAATATAGAGGAATAAGATGGATGCATAATGAAAATATATGTAAACAATACAGAAATTAAACATTTAAGATAAAAAATATAAAAACAGCACTTACTTTCTTATTGCTGATCTTTTCCGAGTGGAGGGTACAGCGTAACAACAGATTTTAAAAAAGCCTTAAAGGTCTCATCGTTAAGCGAATGATCATGTGAGCGCTGCCATATTTATTCTGCGAGGTAATGGTCGAACATACATTCGGCGTTGCTGGTACGATTTCGAAGAAAGCATTTTATTGCTGACCATGTTACATCATGCCGATCATTACATTTAGGACATTCATAACTCCAAGCAATCAATCCTTCCTTCATACACCTTTCAATCAATTCTTTCTTACCTTTTACATTCAACAAAGTAAAAAATTCTTAAGTATATTCCCTCACACATGCAGCCAGCTCGGAGCCCAACAACAAAATGAAATTCGAAATGAGCGCCCACAAAATAAGAAAATGTTAGAAATAGTGGAACAGCTTTAGTATCGCCCACCCATCCAACTTGGTGCAACACTCTATTGGGGCGCCAAAGACCGTGTTTACAAACAGGGTTAACATCCAGTTTGCCGAGGAAACAACGTGTTCCAAATATCTCGTTTTCATCCCAAGCAGAATTTTACAGGATTATGGAGGGGAGTTCTAACCATGCTCTTTTCCAAGTGCTAAAAAAAGCCGAAAGTTGTGAAACCACTAGCCTGTGCATATAATAACTTCAAAGTTTCCAGAGTGAGGGACGAGGACCCTGTTTCACATGTCACTCCACATAGTAATATTAGTGTTTACAAAGTACTGAAAATTTAAAGACATTTTTTTTATAGCTTAGCTACATTATTACTATTTTTTTTATTTTTTTATGATTTTTAATATATATATTGTTTTTATATGTATTTTTAAAAAAAAATTTTTTGTAATTCAAGCATTTAACACAAATACAAAAGGAAAATGTCGGCAATCCCTAATCAAAGCAAACCCTCTAAAGTTTATATTTAAAATTTTCCCAATCTATTTCCCTTATGATTTCAACCAATGCATTGAATATATCAATGTTTTTAGCACGGCAACTCTTTTCAAACATATACATTGCCAAGTAAAAAGAGGCAAAATTTTACCTGTTATATTGGGGAAATCGTGATTTTACGTGCCTCCACATGCTTTCAATAATATTTGTGTGAGTGCCCGTATCTGGATCAACGAATGATTGAATGTTAGATGGTTAAATCCTTCTGTGGTCAACACATTGTGATTGTAACCTTTCCAACAGTCCGCAATAATTGTCGTGCCGGGCACTATCCATTCCATAATGATTTGTATTAGTTTGAGTGCGATTGTGAACAGCCACCAAAAACAGCTTTCCCGAATCAGATCGAATTAGGCCACTCTCCATCAAAAGTTCCTAAAAATCTCTTGTTCCTCAAACAATGCGACCTCTAAAAAAAAAAAAGTATTCGTTTGCAATACCCGGCTTACCTAAACTTCCTTTTTTATTTGAAAAACACCATTTTAAATTGGCACCCAAAAGCAGCTGGAACTTAACAATGACGTTGCTCATTATAGATGCTGTCATGCTTAATAAAAGACCCGACAAAAACTATTTAACAAAAAAACGCGTGCTAAATTTTCTTACCCAAAAGTGATAGTTGCTGGGGTTGTTTTGCGGAGCACTTAGCCCGTCAGGGCTTTTATCTCTTATCTGACATTTAAAACTTGAGATAACTAGATAACTTGCCCATTTTAAATATATAGTTTTGAAATAAATAAACAAAATTAGATAATTTTAATTAAGAAGTGCAATAAATTAATAAGCGATACCTACTACACGAGGTCTGAGCAGGAAATGATGCCCCCCTATTCGCTTTCCGGAAAGAAAAGAAAATGTGCCAAGATAGCCAAACAAAGCGAGTTTCTTTTAAATGGAGGGTCGTTTATTACAACTTAGTACTTCTGCTTACGTCACAAGCCATGACATATTTGAGTGTTGGAAATGTGTGAGTATTACTACAATTCCTCCGCTTTGTTAAATAGTGCGAAAAATAGTTTTTCTGATAACGAGAATGCATCCAAAATATGAATATTTAATATTAGTTTCGGCATAACTTTGCATTAAAAATTTTCAAACAGTCTTAGAAGAATGTTTTTATAGTAAAAGATATTGAAATATTAGAGATGTATGTACACAATAAACGCGCTAAAAGAACAACTCACGTAGGCGTAATTCTTTTCTTTTTAAAAGAAAATTTCCAGTTTTATTTTTTAAAGAAGTTGATCTTTTTTTATAATTAGAGCAATCCTCTTATTCAAACATAGAATAGAAAATTATAGAAATTTTTGAGAATAGTATTGAATAAATAAACTCATTTTTTTTAAAGTATTTATCTGTTATTCATTATTACACATACTGTATTTTCTTTACTATAAATCTATTTTTAATATGTACTATATTTATTATGTATATATCTTATTTTTTTGAATTAATATTTTTATAATTTTACTGTAAAACTGTTTTTCATTTCTAATATAAAAACGTTTTTGACTATTTATTTTAATTATATATTAATTTTTAGTAAAAATAAGTATTCAATTTATTCAGATATACAAATAAAATTAGAATAAAAAAAAAAATATATTTTAACAGAAAATTTTATTTTATTGGAAAAAAAAAATATACATTTTTTTTGATGATCCTTTTTTTTTACTTTTAGAGCTTTTGTGATGAAACATTTTTTTTTTTTTTTTACCTTTTTAATTAATTCCTTCAATAATTTTACATGGATCAAATTAAGTATGTATTCTCAATTTTTATAATCAGCTGTAGGCTTTTGGAAGAATTTTTTAATAAGATATTACATAAGAAAAAACACAATGTTTTAATCATTTGCTTTGAATTTTTGCTAAATAATTTTTTAACTTTAAAATATGTCAAATTTTATAAGGTTGCATTTGATCACACAGTTTACTATTGCAATCGTTGTCAGTTACAATTAACATAAATCAATTAATATATTGGTGGATAATTTCATTGACATTTTGTACACTTGTTTCAAGTTTATAATATTTTAATCAATATTTAAGGATTAGAAGTGTTATCTACGTATATTGTTTTGTGAGGAGGTCAAAGGTGGTAACCCATTCTTCGTACTTCTACACAACAACACATCTACAATAGGGAGTTAACAGTCAAATTCAATTGGCTGAAATGTTATAAACCCTTGCATTCTATTTTTTTTAAAATTTATTAAAAAATGAATATCAATGCAGTCAATTCGATAATTTTTCCAATAGAATTTTATTATTAAAATCAATGTCACTGTCCTTTTTTAATTATTCAAATTGTTTATTCCAATATTTTTAGTTAATGAATTTAATTATAGACAATTAGCTAAATGTATGACTCGTGTATTGGATTCCATTGCTTCACTGCTTTTCAATAAAGATAAAAACAAATGTTTTAATTAATTAAAATGGTCGTTTTAACTCTATGCTTTCAAATTAACCCAGGCCAACCATTTTCTTTTCATTTTTCCTTGCCAAATTCATGGACACGAGAAAAACAACTCCAATCCAGAAAAAAAAGGTTTTTTTCTACGTTTGGGAGAAAGATATGTCCCAATTATGGGCGCTGAGTTTACGATTCCTTCAGGAATTTCCCTTGAATCGTTCAGTTCGCAAGTTATACAATGAATGACCTTCCTGACATTGACCTCCCTCTCTCTACGGAGAAGACCATCCCCTCATTTCATGCGTTTCCTGTCTCACTTAGGAATTACTTTTTTTTTTTTATTTGAAGACCGATAAAATAATTCTCGTGTACCACAACTATCACACGAGGCATACAGAAGTAAAAAAACAAACAAAATAAGATAAATAAAATAAAAAGTAAATAACAAAACAAAAGTTATGAAATTATGAAATAATTAAATAACAAAAACAAATAAGTTACAAAGACAAAAAGTAAATTATACAAAATAAAAAAAAATTACATAACAAAACCAACACAAGGGAGTTACAAAAACAGAGAAATGAAAAATTTTAGAAAATCAAATCAATAAAGATACAAAATAATGTGAACGAAGCTTAACCTGAAACAAACTGAAAAAATTAGGAGGCCAGTTGATTTTAAGATTTCAGGTATTTTCTTTCTTTCTTAAACTTTGAACAAAAAAAAGGATAAGATGTTCAACACTGCTCATCACCTACATTGCAGTCATAAAGTTTGGAAAAGCACAGGTTAAATCTGTTGAGGAACACTTTAAAATTACCATGAGCAGTAAGGAATTGTATGATTTTATACAATTTGCAAACAAAGTGATCACAAGACAGTCTTTGTGAAGTGGTCAAAAAAAATTTCTTTCAGAGTGAGTTGATTGCGCGTGCAGAATGTTCCAAACATAGACAACATTTTCTTTATTCTGTTTCCTGTAAAACGATTTTGGAATATTAACTGATATTTCAATCCCCCGCTTGGCTGCCGACTTAGCCAGGAAATCAGTCCTTCATTTTCAAAAATTTCCTGTATGGGCACGAAAAAAAGTAAAAAAAAAAAAAAAAAAAAAATACAAGAATGTTCTTTTAAATTTCCATAAGAATATTACTGCAAATTTTGTAGAGTTTTTAAGTGCCAATGTAATTTTTAACTGCGGTCAAATGACGAAGATGCCAGCTGATTTTGTACCCTACTCTTCAAACTTCCACACCACGCCAACGTGAGTACTTCCATCTTCCACAGATTTAGTGTGCCTCAGTCATTCTACACGATGGTTCTTCAGTGGTACTAGGATTCCAAGTTCTGACAGAAACAACGGTGGCCACAAGCTCTTGATCATTATAACTTGAAATCGTTTTGTTTTTGCATTTTATAGAAATTTTCTCAGATATTTTCTTTCTCATCTTTTCCCCAGAAATTTATTCTCCTCACTCACAGCTAAAACGTACTTAGATAATGTTTCCTCAATGTTATTTCTATTCATTTTTTTAAATATTATTTCCTTCTCTTATTTGAGGATAAAGGTAAAAAAGTTTGTACATGTTACATTTTTTACTTATTTTTTTCAGTAAAAAAATTGTGCTGAATAGGGAGATAAAGAATTTTTCTAAAAAACTTTTCAATAAAGACGATAATTTAGATGAAGTTACACCATTCCTTTCTTTATTTTTATTGTTATTTCTTATCGTTTAAATTGTTAAAAAGGAATTTCGATGCAATTGCATACTGATACATATCACAGCAAATTGTTCTGATCAGATACCGCAATTATTAAAATATATCTATCAATATGCAAGGATAATTAAATTAGATCTAAAATAAAATCCTCTATATTTACCATTTAACTTTTATTTTCCGTGCATCTTCGAGTCTTAAATTAAACTCCCGATTATTTCTCAGACATATTTTAAACATAGGCATGTTTTTTAATCCCAGCTCATTAAAATTTAGGTTTTGTCTCCCATATGTACGCTGCAGCCTCCACTATCAAATCGGGAGGAAAAACACAAACTAAAAGGGTTATTTAAAAGTTCTAAAAAATAACAGTTCTTACAATTAAAACACATGTTTTCTCTCTGCGAAAGATGGGTCGATTGCTCGCTGAATAAAACTGTTTTTTTTCAAAAGCTTGATGTTGTCGTGGTCGGAAGGTATCGAATTTTTAGACTTCAAGAGTTTTGACATTTTGCAGAAATACCTCTGAAGACCCGCCAGCCTTCTATATAAATGGGTTCGTGTATTTTGTTTATTTGATTCAGTGTTCACATTTTGGTGTAATTTGGTAGGAAGGGGTCGCTAGCTCAGGTGTCATTTGTCACTTTTCATGAGGTTCAAAATTAGAGGTCCGTAACAATAGCCCTAGCAAACGACGTTAATATAACTCTCTGTTTGCTGGTCTAGCTCAGTCACATATGTTAATATTTTCTCTTCAAAATTTACATATCTAATAATGATTGAAATTTGTCCCTTATGGAAGTATCAAGAGTACATTACATTTGGATACTGTAAAAACGTGAATGCTTTTGAAACCATCTTTAATTTCGGTAGATTTCATTTTCTAATGTAGAAATAATTCAGTCTCGTATCTGTGCGCTAAATGTTGTGCAATTCTATTTTGCGAATTTTTGTATTCTGTTTATATGATTCATTAGCCCAAGTCGTATTTACTTAATAATTTGATTAATTTTTAAAAATGTCCAATATGGGTGTTCCTATTATTTCATGAGTTTCACAAAGTGGAAGGTATGTATACATGCGATTTAAAAATAGAATCATTGAAATAGTAATTTGAGGTTACTGGCTACGTTCAGAGCAAATTTTTATTTTTTTGCAAGAGCATACAATTAATGTTTTTATATTTAGTGTCATTTGAATGAGAATGAACATTGTTTTAAATTAAACAATTTAACAGCTTTAAAAACAATTAAGAATTTTTTGTCCCCCCTCCATCAACAAAAAAACTGGGACATATCTTAAAAAGTATTCTCCTTTTATAAAAAATGCTTCTATATAATATTCTGCCTCTTTATATAGTTAAGACTTCTCTACAGAAGGCCGAATTACAATGGTGATTTTTTGAAACATTCACAATAATTTTTAGGGTAACTATTGAAATAATGTCGAATATTTTTTAAAAATATCCCAACTTTGATACATCAAAATAATTATAATTCCACATTTAAAATATAGATGAGTGGGTGTTATATATCACGTTTTACCAAATATAATTTACTGATCTTTTGATTTAAAAATCCCAAAAATATCATCATGGATATATATTGGTCTATGCTTGATAATGCAAAGGAATTGAACATTATTTGAAAAAAAAATATTCTTGTTGTAATAAAAATAAAATGTTATGTTTGTATGCATGAAAACTAAGTCCAGAAAAACAATAATAATAATTCATTCCGTTTTAAAATTTCACTTCAATAAATGTATGTAAAGGTCCAAATCTAATATACAAATATATTTTTTTTTATATGCGGCCCTCGGGACTATTGCAATGTTTTTGCGTTATGAAGAGCTTGCGTGAGGGACTGATAGCTCGCAAGGTCACAATGGACATTCCTTCCAACCCTCAATATCCGGTGTCAGTTATGGGGATCGGGTAATAAGAGATTTTTTAAAGATGCAGAGCAAAAAGAGGGGTCTTATTTTAGTCTGGTTATTTTAAAATAAGCAATTTTAATTGTATATTATGGAATGAGTAGTTATCCTTCAATAAATTAGGCTAAGCTTCATATAGAAATAAAAAAATATTGTTTATTTGATAAACAATTCTTAATGAAATAATTTTGCCAATACGTGTAGTCAGTTCATTTTTCCCATTCTAACGCCACCGGCGTTCATTAAATCTTTTTCACTCCAATTTCCGGACTCAGCAATTTTTTTTTTATTAAAAGGCGGGCATCACTCTTTTGACTCTCTTTCAAAAAAAATTTTCCTGAACTCTTTTCAAAAGTCTTTCCTCCTCCCTTCCGTCCGTAGATCTCCTGTCCTTTTATCCTCGACCTTTCCTTTGGTCACTTAAATCTTACGAATCGTTTTTCCCTTCTCTCAGAAAGTGAAATTTTAAACACCAGGGGGTCGCACTCAAACTTAACTTGCTCCTTCTTATTCGAGGTCACCAAAGTCATCTTGACCTCCTCCTTCTTATTGGCGCATATCACGCCAAAAATTGAAAAAAAAAGCCGTCTGGCCCAAGGCGCCATAATTGTCCACATCTGGACACAATTTGTCCATCACGCATCACCATGTTTCTAGTATTCCCTTCATAAAACCCTAGAAAAGATGACATGATTATTTTGAGATAGGCTTTGAATAAATTGTCAATGGGGCGCCAGCTCTACTTTACTATTATGGCGCACTGACGTCTTTCTGACTTCACTCCCTGAGTTCAGACAATAAACAATGGCCCCATAAACAATGTGCACTGGTCATTCCGGTGTCAGCTGGTGGATCATAAAAATTCAAGGGCAATCGATGGGGTCAAACTTGTTTGATCAGCTGGTGAAACAATAACACTTATCGAAAGATGGGGATTTACGAAATAGACTATGTCACATGATTTCTACGACCAGCAGACACTTTTTCGATGAAATTGGTCTGTTGAAATGGGCAATTCCTCCTTTAGCATTTTTGTCGTTTGAAATAATTGCATGCAAATATGTCTTTAATTTCGAATTATTTTGTGTTTTTAGTACTATATAAAAAAATGAAACTTTAAGGTTTTAGGAAATCACTAGAAAATTATTATTGTTACAGTAAGTAAATTTTCAAAACTTACCAAGGAAAACTGAAATAAAAATTTTAAAAAGTAGTGGGATCCGTGCGTTTTTGAAATTTATTTCAAAAGGATTTTATAAGGCGAGATCCAATTTAGATAACTACTTTAATCTCAAGTCTCCCCGTTTTATTATATCCAACCTTTTTCTTCTTTTTAGCAGCAAGGTACTAAATCCACATTCAGTAAATACAAAAATGGAAAATTTAACAATAGTTCTCTTGCACATTTGGTTGCACTTGGATATTTAATTTCGGTATATTAATTCACGCATCGTTTTGCATTTATGCGAATTCTTCTTGATACTGTAAATCTGAATTATCAGAATGAACTACTAACATTGGCTCCATCTCATTCAAGTTGAGAAATCAATTTTTTTATAAATCAGGAAATCTTTCTTTTAAATTAGCTGACAAAATGTTTTGATGAATGGACAATAACATTTATAGCGTTATCAGTTACTTCACATTTTTGGAGCCAATAAAACCTTTCAAAATTTTTGCTGCCATTGAAGTAATATAATAAAACCAAATATCTTCACTTTTGCATCGGTAACAGTTTTATTTATTCCTTGATGTTGTTTACTTAATATATTTAGCTTTTCATAAATATCAGCTAAATAACTTAGAAATGAGCTTTGCCATTGATCGTTAATAATTTTTTCATTTCAGGATTTGTGCTTAAAAAATCACTAATAGTATCAAATAGTTTCCTAAACTTTTTATAAGCAGTTAGTTCCCTTACAAGAGTCATCTGTGTGAAGTATAAATCTCACATAGTCTTCATTTCGTTTTTCACAAAATAACCTGATGTTGTTCACATTAGCTTTAATAACATTGTTAGACTTTATAACTAAATTAAGTATTTCATTTAAAACAGGTGAAATGTTTTTAGCTACTAGGTTTTTCCTGTTAATGACACAATACGCAAGAAGCATATTTGGATTATCTTTCATCAATTTTAAGCAACCATTTGTCTTTCCCATCATAATAGGCGCCCCAACTGCAGCACAAGATGTTATATTTTTCATGGATATATTATTGGCATCCTAAGAACATTTTTAGTTTGTTATAAATATCTTTGGAGGTAGTGGTACTTTCAAAAATGATTTACTGAACATTTTTTCAGCAAAATGACCTTTATTTATAAATAGTAGCCACGCTCTCAATCGGGAGTGTCACAGTTAACTGGTTAAAATACCCAAATGCAAAAAAAAAAAAAAGAACACAAAAAAAGAATAGTTACCAAATCAATTTACTAAACATTCATTAATACTTATTCAATTTAGGTCCTTTTTTTTAAAAAAAACATTTTTTTTTACAGACTTTTATTTTGAATTAACACCAACGATTAATAATGAACGATTCTGCAAAACACTGCTGAAACTCAGTAGCGTAACGAAGTCTGTAAGGCACCCCCTCCTTCGCAAAGTCAGGTTATTGTACGCCTAGTACTTTTATACTATTAATCACTGTACAAATTCGTACTGTTTCTTATTTCGTACTCGTTGAAGATTCTTAATTAAAACTGCAGATCTTTTAAAATGAAATGAATGGTTAAAAAAATGAAGTTCTGAACTAATGATCCTCGGTTTAAGACAAGAGGAGACAATAGTAGAGAAGCAGCAAAAATTGAAGTAGATAAATTATGTTAGTATAACTTGATATAATTACTCTTAGCACCTATTCACACTTAAAAAATTCATTTTTAATATATTTATCCTTTAAATTTTAATAAATCTATAGGCTACGGTAGCCTAGTGGTCAAATTAATGGACTCGTAACTGGCGTGTCATGAGTTCAAGTCTAATACCGCTGAAGACCCGCCGTACAGAAGCGGACGATGCACGATAAATGTGTTGAGGCTCCAATGCCTTCCCGTTGGTGTGGTGTGGAAGTCAGGTGATGGAGTGTCAGCCCAGGTATCGTCTTCGTCACTTGACCATGGTTCAAAATTACGTGGTCTGTCACCAAAAACCCTGGTGTAGCAGAATAGTGCGATATAATAAACTGATAGTTCACTGATAATAATAAATCACCCCAACTGTATTTAATTATATTTAACAATCAGAATTTATTCTGACGTTTATACACTGCTGTTTGATCTGATCAACTTCTTAAGATTTATTTAAAATAATGTTTGTGTTCATTGTATTCAAAAACAGTCACCCCGTTTTCAGTGAAATTAAGCCTTATTTAATTTATAAGTGTCATTTTCATATAAATTGTCATGTGATTAAAAGGAATTCAAATACCTAAACTTTTTCTTGTACGAAATATTTATACCAAGAAAAGCAAGATTTAATTGCGAATCGTTAATTTTGGTTTAATACAGCTAGTTAAAAGGTGAATCTTTCTTTATATACTGTATATAATCACATAATTAATACACATATGTCGCAGAGAAATGATCAAATTAGGCCTTTCATCAAATCCCTAAGGAAGATGATCAATTCACGCAAGATATTAAAATAAGAACTCTCTGTAAGGTGATTTCCCAAAGGAAATAAGTGATTTTATCAAATCCCTAACCTGTTTCAGTGAAATGATGAAATAATATTGTCAAGAGTTTAAAAGTGTTTATTTAGCAAATAAGGTGTATTATTAAAAGCAGAGTAATTAATACAACAACAATAATTGAATTACAAATTATTTATTCAAAATTAATTAACAAAATAATTAGATAATAAAGCTGGTATTTTTTTTAAAAAATATATTTGTAATAGAATTTCAAACCTTTTTTTCGTTAAGATTATGCATTAATGTAGTACTTCAGAAACATAATGCTTCATTTGCAACACCTTTTTTTTAGTTATTATTTTCCTTTTTAAAACAGCTTTATTTTTTTTTTTATCAAAAAGCTTATTTTTTTTATCTATAAAGAGGGCATGGTCGAATTCCCTAATTTGTTTATATTTTTCAATTGAAGTTTTATACAGAGTTTCTAATTTTCAGTTTCTATATCAATCGAAAAATAATAATGCCAAGAATATAACTAAATAAAACTAAAAAATGATATTTTGGTCATTTTGATTTGGTGCGTCACGTCAGAAGCCCCGCGCTGTCTGGAGAGGACGGGGACAGTGTAATACTAAACAGTGTGCTTGTTACAAAAATAATAAGCAGTTCAATCCAAAGTGTCATCATGGCAATCCTTGCCCTAATCTAGATATATATTATAAATGCGAAAGTTTGTGAGGATGTTTGGCCGTCTTTCACGCAAAAACAACTGAATGGGTTTTAATGAAACTTTACAGTAATATAGCTTTTTATCAGAATAACACATAGGCTATAATTTATAAAGATATTGTGTGAAGTGTCCAAAATAAAACGATATTTGTCAAGTAAGGAAAAAATTCTGGCATCTGCAAGCAATTCTGGCGTGCGCTACAAAAAAGCTCATGACAGCATTTATCTATCTTTTTTTTTTTTTTTTGTGAAGAAACCCTTTTTGTTTTGGCTACGCAAGGTGCTCACTTCTAATTAATTCCTGTGATCAGCATAAAATCCCTAATTTTTTTTTTATTTCAGAATAAAACTAAGTTTTGAAGGGAGAGGTTGTTATAAATCTCTCTTTATTTGAATGGTTTTTTTTATGATTTTATTATGCACATTTGGTAGTAAGAAATTGATCTTTTTTCAAAATAAATGCTTTTATCGGTTCTGGTACTTAAAGTAAATAAACTTTCTCTTTCACACTACATCATTTGGACAAATTTTCAAAATTTGTTTGTGGTTAGTAGTTAATTATAATGCTATAATTTTAATTGAATAGGCGGATATTGCATTTTTAAGTATAAAAATAGTTATAACTACTGTACTGTATTTTTTGGAGTGAGTGAGTGAATATTAACGTCACACTGTTCAGCTACACGAAGGCTTTTGGCAACGGACCACGTAATTTTGAACCATGGTCAACTGACGTGGAAGACACCTGAGCTGGCACCCCTTCTCCTCACTATCACACCAACTTAGAAGGAATATTCTACCAATACTTAGCAGGAATATTCTTTGAAATCCACTCTTCCAAGATATATGGCAGCACGGGTTCTATGATGAGTATTTTAGCGGGGAAGGCGAATAGTTTTGTAGCAGATATTGCGTTTTCAGCGGATTGCAACGATTATTATTTTTGTCCCGAAAAATAGTTTACGTCAAAATTTAAGTATCTTATGTTTTTGTATGTTAATGAAGTCCTTAGACAACGATTTGGCTATTTATTTTCAGTGAACGGTGCATATAATTAATTTTACAGTGGAATATCTTTAATTAATTTATTAGCTCCAACGGATTAAATTTCCCAAAGTGGAGTATTTTGTTTATGTATATCCCTTAATCTTCCATGTAGTGATCCAAAAAAAAAATTTTGTATGAAAAAAACTGCAGTAAATCATAATGCGGTGTATAAAGTATTAACGTATTTGAAAGGTATTTTGAAAAATCGACCCTCAAGAGGGTTACGGGGAGTTATAAATTTAGAAAAAAAAAAAAATCCTTTTTATCAGCTATTAGATCTACATACTTAAAATTTAACAAAGGTGTTTTTTTTTTTTTTTTTTTTTTTTTTGTTTAGCTGAGATATGCAAAAAGCTTTTTTTATTTAATTTGCAATTCACGTAAAATTAACTCATTAAAAACTTCTTTATCCTTCAATCTGTGTTGTTTAATTTTTCAGTTCACCCGTGCGAAGAACGGGTATACCAGCTAGTAAATAATGAAAAGTAAAATAAATGTATCTCATAAAATTTAAATCAATATTTTCTTACATTTTTGTTTTAAAAAGTTTACACTATGTTTGTACGAAGCAACAGTTTTTCTTCCCAGCATGTATTTTTGTCGATTATAATTAATTTAATCTATTTTTGCAACATATTCTTTTTTCCCCTTTTCTGTTTAACTAGTAGAAATATCAGCAATATAATACAGTCGTACCTGTTTTTGTGCGGTCTTTTTTATGCGATTTCCTTTTTTGTGCGAAATTTTTTTTATGCGGTGTATGAATTTCAATGGCTTCTGGAGCACTATAATGTTTTTTATCTATTTACTAGTGGCGTAACGGAGAATGTTAGGACCCCCTTAAAGTAAGGTTTTGCCTTTAATATTTTATAAATTAGGTAAATACGTATTTAGCGGAAGTCAGGCCTTGGGCCCCTAGAGTCCTGCCCCTCCCCGTGATGCGGGGGTGTACGTTACGCCACTGAAATGTAGACACTTCAAGACGCTCTGTTCATTTGTTATAAACAGTCTCCCGACAATGCGCATTCAGTTGCTTTCTCTCAAGGCTCCAGTAGCCCGCGCTTGATTGAAGACGAAACTTTCAATGACAGTGACATTATCAATAATTTGATAAATTATGAAGACGGACATGAAGCCAGATTCTTTGAGAGTGGATAAAAATATGCAGGGATCCAACTTTCCAACAAATTGGAAAAGCATTTTCTTAAAATAGATTCCAGTTAAGAAAGGAGTATAAAATTCCAAAAAGGGCTTCAATCATCTATAGCTGGTTATCGCGACATTTACAAACAACTGACCACCTGTCCTTCGTCACAAAAACTTATCTCTTACTTTATGTTGCCAAAAAATAAATCAATTGAAATTGCACCTTCAAGTGACGAAAGCGATTTTGAACTTATTCATTACGGGACTTTGGATTACGATGAGTAGCGATGAATTATGTATGTGCATTTTAAAGACTTATCCGTATATACAATGAGACACTATATGTTTTAAAAATGTTTCCATGTGTAATATTTAATTATTTATTTTGTTATGGAAGTACTCTTACATAAATTTCGTAAATAATTGGCATATTTTATAAATGCGACTTTTTTATGCGGTTCTATCCACCGCATAAAAAGCATTTTTTTTGTAGTATTTCCACGAATTAGTTTGTTATATGTAAGAATTTATGAAATTTTTGAATATTTTTTTTTTGTGCAATTTTTTTATGCGGTCCCTATCTATCGCACAAAAACAGCTTAAACTGTAAATTATATCATCTCTACTTTCTCTAATTATTTATCAATTAGTCTTCCGCAAAAAGATAAAATGTATTTTTCGAGAGATTTTAGCTATTTATGATCAATTAATTTATAAAACATCTTTGAAATTACTTATTTTTCACTTTAATGGTCTATCCTTAGCTATTTCATGGAATAACTAGGTAAAGTATGAAATTGTTCATCTATTATTTATGTTTTAACTGACATGTCTAGTTATTTTATGAAATACCTAGTTATTCTATGAAAAAACTGAATTAAACATTCTTTAACGGTAACATATATTTCATATATTGAGTTCATCATATTACTGAAATTTTATTTTAGATAAAAAGCGTTTTCAAGGTTTTTTACTTTAAGAAGGATTTTTTTAAAGGCTGGAGAGAATAAAAATATTAAGGATTTTAAAACGGGAATATTTTTTTTGTAAACTTTTCCAAAATTGGGGTGAAAACTAAAGTTTTCAAAAAGATCAATGAAATTTAATCTCTAATGTTATTTTTCAGCGGGGCTATAATCTGAATAAATCTAAATTTGCTGATAAAACATTACATTTTTATTTTACCAATAGAGATAAAGCAATGAAATTCATTTTAAAAACATTCTAAAACCAGTGTTTAGAACTTGATTTCATTTTTAATATTCAGCCTTTAACTGCAAAATAAAATGTTTTTAAAATACATGAAATCAAATTTTAAAAATATTTTAAAGGTACTTTTACGCTTATTTATTAACAGGTTTTATCGGAAAACACCCTAATAAATGGATAGAACATGAAAATATGTCATCCATTAACTTTGTCAGGGAGAAAAAATCGTTATTTTTTCACTGACACTTAAATTACGTCAATTATAATTTTGGCTCAATTTTTTTAGAAACCAAAATATCGTCAAACGTCAAGATGGAATAGTTCAATTTTTTTTCATTGAAAAGAATGCCCTTTCTACATCTTTTATACTTTCATGGGGAAAATTATTTTCAATTATTTTGCGGAACAGATATAAATATAAAATTTCATTTCTTTTTTTTTTAAATGAAATAAATGCAATTAAATTATTTCAGGTACGAATTACGACAACGTCTCTTTCTTTTTGAAAAAATGAAATAAACATTCTTTGTTTTGTGATTTTTAGTAATTTTTTCAAGCCATTTTAAAAAATTTTAATTTTCGAATGAAAGCGAAGGTTTTTTTTATTTTTTTTGGTGAAAAAAAAATTTTGGATGAAAAAATTTACCATAATTGTAACCTTTATCCTGAAAATTGGGGTGAAAATTTTTAAAAGAAAGATTCAACCAGCAAATTTAATTCTATTGTCATCCCTTTTTCAGAATCGGCTATAATCTGAATAAATCTAAATTCGGTGCTGATTAAAACATTCATTTTTATTTTACCAATAGACATAAGCATTGCATTCTCACATTCTAGAATTTCCTTGTTCATGTAATATTCAGCCTTTAACTGTACCAAAATGTTTTTAAAATCATTTTCCAAGTTTTGGATATTTATATAGTATTTTTAAATATTTATTAACTTTTTTATCGGAAAACACCTAATAAATTAGAACACTTAGAATTAATATATCATCATTATCTTTAAGCAGGGGAAAAAAAAACCTTTTATTTTTTACACTGACACTTAAATTACGTCAATTATAATTTTGGCTATAATTGTTGTTAGAAGTGTGATTAAAATATGGAAAATTAAAGTATGGAAAAGTCTTCAATTTTTTTTCATTGATTAAAATTTTTACATCTTTATAGCTTTTTTTAGAAAAATATTATTCAATTATTTTACACAGATATAAATATAAAATTGTGCAATTTACTAAATGAAACAAATGCTTTAATTCATTTAAGTTGATACAGCACTAAAAGAAAACCAAATAGAATTTTAAAAAATGAAGAAATTTCAAAAGTGAATTAGCATACACTGAAAACGTACAAAAATAAAAATGCATTTTCAAATGTAAAAATATAATAAATGTATAAAAATAAAAGTTAAGATTTTCCAGTTTTTTTTTAAAATGTGTTAGTTTGTTTTGAAAGATGCTGAAAATTTGATGTTATAACTTGAGATAAATCTATTTATATTCTTTACAATCACTCCTTTTTGAGAATCCTGTTGTTTCCCTGTTTTGGTTGTTAAAAATTCAGGATTTTCCACAAATTTTTTTTTAAAGAGAACACAATAGTTATTTTTTTCAAAATCTAGGTGTTATAAAAGAAAAAATCAATGAAAAAAAAAACATGGGTAGTAAAATAATATATATATTGTACTGTAATTTTTATTTACATCCAAATTATATCTCTTACTGGTCAATTATAATTTAAAAGAACCACAGTAAAAAATAATCTTTTGTATAATAAATCCAACTCTAGAAGCGGTGTGATCTGATTTTTGAGAAAACGCCCCCTCCCCCTTCCTAAGGAGTTTAATGTATTACTACGCGCAATTTTCCCGCGTAATAATCTTGCATACGGTTACTACAATCCTGTCCTCTCAAGAATGGCGATCAACCTTTGGCTAGAAAAGTGGATTTGGCGTTCGAAAATCTTCTACACCTTTTCCAAAATAGTTCTCCATTTTACCTGAAGGTATAGCGCTGTACGCGACATTCTGTGATTGGACTAAAATTGTGCGGAACGAGTACCAGACAATATCATTTATCACGCTTGTTTGGCGCATTCTTTTAGTTCAATTCTAGGGTGGGCGATAGTAAAGCTGTTCCGAAATAGTTAGGGTTGCCATATGTAGTGTTTAAAAGTAGGGTTACCAAGATGGCGCAATTATCGCCAACCAAAGTAATTCGCGCCAAGGGTGTGGGCTCTCCTAGGAGTGAACCAAAATGGTAACGTCCAAGCCAAGATCCGGCTGCCCGTCTGAAGTGTCACCTCAAGAATTTTGCTTTGTAATACGCTCTACAAAAATAAATCCAAGACTATAAGCTTCAGAAGTAGCTAAAAGTGTTCCTGAGATAGTGCATAATAATGTGACTTTAATTACAATTCGAAGAAAACTGAAAAAGGATGACTATCGTGCCCGAGTTGCACTCAAGAAGTCGTTCATTTTTCAAATGAACACGGCTAAGAGAATGACCTTTGCCAAAAAATGCCTAAATAGGACACGTATGTCTTAGAAAAATGTAATACATTCAATTGAAAGTAATTTTTGTAATTTAACATCAAAAAGCAAAAAAATATGCCTGCAAAAATTTCTGGACAGCTCTTAAGAAAGAGAATCCTCTTTCGACTCTCAAACATGGAAGAGGAGGCTTAATGTTTGGGGGTGCATTCGAAGCCTTTCTCGACTGGTTATCTGGAATTTATTGAATCAACATTCTACAAAATTGCTTCCTTGAACTTATTGAAGTAAAATATTAGGGCATATGCTGAGAAATTTGCGGTGAGTATATATAATGATTTTTACTTTCAGCGGCTCAAAGGTACCAAGAAATGGCTCACATTGTGAAGCCATGGCAGTTCTGACATGTCCCAAACCAATTCCGTAAGTCAACTTTGTCCCCAGACCTAAGCACAATACAGCATTTGTGGGATTTACTTGAGTGAATAATCAGGGAGAACGTAATACATCCAAGGAAATGATCAAATCTGTCAGAGTAGAAGAATGGAACAAAATATCCATAGACGAAGCAATTAAGCTAATTAAATTCTAGCCAAATATGTTGAGAAAGTTATAGAAGGAATTGAATAGCTTAAAAAGTATTAATTTTTAGTAACAATCCATTATTATAAAGGTTTTTTTTCCAGTATAGGCAGACTTTTGACACACACAATGTGTCATTCTCAAGTTATAAATATATGTATTATTTTACATAATAATCAGGCGATTCTTGATTATACTATTTGAATTTACTATGTTAGAGGAATCAATAAAAAACAGTATTGATTCAGAAGACTTCATTTAATTAGCGATCTTTGCAATGAATATGAAAGATGATCACCTGTACACAGACTTTCGGAGGCAAGTGTAACTGTCTTCAAGGCATTATTGCTTAATGTATTCAGTTTCATAAAAGTATATATTATCAAAGGTTTTCTTTGCAAAAAGTGTTCAAAAACAGCACAAGTTAAACTTAAAATCTTACTACAGTCTCTAATATTGGTGAATCTGAATAATTTATTAATAACTGGTAGGAGGATGAATTCCAGGGGCGAAACTACCGCTATATCAATGATACGGGGTCCCCAAGCTACAGGGGCCCCAACATGTGTAACTACAGTCCTGTAACAGGGCTTCCATATCTAAAAAGGGCCCCGAAGGTATTTTGACACAGGGCCCTCTCAAAGCTAGCTAAGCCAGTAATGAATTCCACAAATTGTAATCGTTTATTTACCTTGATGGCTGATATACACTTGACCTCAATATTTTACAGTTTTATTTCAAAAGAGAATTGTAAGGCAAGAAAATGTCAATTTATATAGAAAATTTACAAAAAATCATTTTAATTAACCAGAAACGTAATTTTTTAAATAAATGGATGAATATCTTGACCTAATAGTAAATAATTAAGGAAAATGTAGAATTTAAAATTTCATAAACTTAAGATTTCCTAAAAGCATATAGTTTTCTTAGAAACAAATAACTCACTCTTAAATCAGCACAACTAGGCTTGTGCTTAGGACTTTCTTCTAAAATCTTCGATTGCATTTTTGTTTGCATGGTTGCATTTAAGCACAACCTTCCCCACACATTCTTAATGCTATTTATGGATACATTATGTATTCCAGGTCAAGAGCTGGAAAATATTGTTTAATGGCCATAGCCATCCGATCTTATTTTAGGTCCCTCTGACACATAACGTTAACGAAAGGATGAAATATCAAATTGCTCTAGCCCTGTACATTACTCTTCGGAACGCTCAAAAACAACTTGCTTCTCATTGGTAGGTAGGTGATAAGGTGAATATTCTGGGTTCTTTGATTTGGCATAGTAGCGCCTTTTCATACCTTAGTAATCCGTTTAAATATTAAATATACAGGATTGTGTGTGTGCGTGCCGCATTGTGTCTCCCATTTGAAAATTTTTCGGATAATTTTTCAGCGTGTCATTTCTAATGTATTTTCTCTATTTTGTTCACTGAAGCATCTAATTTTCGTCATTAAGTTGTACACAATTTTAAACTTTGTCTTTTTTTATTTCAAATCCAGTATCGTTCATAGATTTAGTTACATAAAAGAAATATTTGTTCTAAATAAACGAGAACTAAAAAAAAATTAATTATACAAGTTTTTAATTATGTTTTTATTTTCCTTTTTAATACTTAAAAAATAAATTATAAATTTGATGCTAAAACTATATATGAATTCATGTTAGAACTGTATACGTGAGTTCTTTTAAATTTTACAAACTGAATTTAAGAAATAAATGCTTATTTTTAAATTTTTGTTTCATTTCTATTTTTCAAAAATGCAATAAAATAATCTGGGGCTGTTACATGAAATAAAAATGCTTTTCTCATTGACAATTGATGAATTTTTATTCCCTGAATAATAAAGAAAAAAATTGTGCTGTAAGACTGTTAAATCGTGATTTTGTTTAATTTAGGGAGTGTAAAAACTGGGAAATAAAAGATAGTCTATTTTATTCTTCTCTCTTTCCTTCTTTTTATGTTTTAAAAAATCTGGCAAGCTGGTATTTACTTTTAAAAAATAACTAATTCCAGGACCATATATTAAAAGAAAAAATGAACGAACACAATATACTTTTTTCACATTAAAATAAACATCTCTAATCAATGAATACTATTTATAATCAGTTAATGTCACATTCAGATAACCGAATTGCTGATAAATCCATAACATACACACCCTCATCGCTATAAAAATTTGAGCATCAAGATTGAGTTGTCAGAAAAAAACGAAACTTTACATACTTAAGCACTAAAACTATGGGTAACAAAAAAAGAAACCCAATGGTGCGCTTAAGCGCAAACAATGCCAAGAAAAAAAAGACAGTAAATAAAAAAATGTAGCTTTTTTATTTAAAATATCTGTATATTTTTATTTGATAAAGTCCAACCAACATAAGGCCTTCATCCTTTTTTTTTTGCACCAGGGCCTTTGGATGCCTAGCAACACCACTGAACAAGAGCGCTCAGGATAATAGATAAGCACTCTTATTTCTAATATAATTAATTTAATAAGGGAATAATCCGGAACATATAGCGAAAAGAAATCTGAATACCATTCAAATAATTTGAAAAAATCCATTAGAAGCATGACGAATATCCCCTAAGTTCCCAGATCTATCATTCATGAAGAACAAATAGAGCAAGTCATTTCCAGTGGCGTACACAAGGGGGATCCTCGGGTCCGGATCCCCCCCTAGTCCTTGATTTTTTTCCTATTGATTATATAATCCTATGCATATAGTACATAAAATTTAATTGAACAGTTGTTAGTAATAATTAATTTTATTTATTAATGATAATTATTTATTTAATAATTAGTATTAATTAATTAATTTTTACTGCTTTTGTTCCCGAAAATCGACAAAATCAGAAGAATATGTTGGGCGGCGAATCGAAGCATGATACGAGAATGGTGCTTTCAACCCTGCCTCCCCCTCCTTGAAAAAATTCCTGTGTGCGCCACTGGTCATTTCATATACTGCATCCTCCATAAGAACTTTCATTTTGTGATAACAACGCATGAAAATCCTCTGTCAACCCCCAAACTGTGTTCCACTTCCCCCACCCCACCACATTTTTCCTGCTCAAGCACAAGACCGCTTCCCCTTTGCACTGTTCCGTCATTTCAAACTGAAACTGAGAATCAGGGGACTGAAGGTCACGTGATCAATGTTTCGGCTTGTTCGAACGATCGGTACTTGCTCTTTCAACCTTTTCTTCCGGTGTGAGGTTCCCCCTCCTCCTGCATTCATTCGACAGTTGTTTAAAGTAGTAGATTTGGAATATTTTTTAAGATAAAAAGTATTCCAACATTAAAGCTATATTGTATGGCTTCCTATCTTATAAAAAACAACGTATTTTTATCATTCTATAAATTTTTATCTAAGTTGACCCATTTTTTTCTTGTATAAAATATGTTTCGCAAATTTTTTCCTGTACCATAATGCTGAATGAGCTCTTCCTCTTTGCATGTTAAAATATAAACAAGTAATATAAAAAAAAATTTTAAGTCAATTCCTACTTAGATCAACAAAGAAAAAAATATTATTTTAGTTACTTTTTATTAAATAGTTACAATTAATATAAATATGTATATACATATGACAGAATCACAACATTAAGTGGGAATTAATTTTTATTAATTATCATTAAAGTATTGTTCTGTCATCCAAAACAATCGGGTATGTAAAATTTCAGTTCAACTGAATGTTTTGAAACGTGAGGGGGGAAAAAATCTTTTAAAGTTTTGACCCAAGTCGCTAAAAATGAAGCCCCAACGTGGCTGTATCTGTAATTCTTTAAATTAGTAGTTTCAGTCAATTAATTTTAATTAATTAAATTAAATTATCATATTGTCACCCAGAACAATAGTGTACAAGAATTTCAGCTCAAATGAGCGCTTTAAAATTTGAGAAAAAGTTTGGTTCAAGTGTAGTATAGGACTTTGGATTTGGCGATTTTTCTTCGGATTTTTCTATTTTTATCTAAATGTCATGGTGAGATATTGAATTCATTCTAAAATAAATAATAAATAATACCGAAAAAAGTAACTTGGCGACCACTTTTAGTCACCAAAATAAAGGACTGCGCCAAGTGCCCCCTATAATACACTTGAACCAAAAGTTTTTCAAGTTATGACATAATTCGCTAAAATGGTCGCTGAGTTGCCAAAAATGATGCCAACGTAGCTGTATTTTTAATTCCTTGAATAATTAGTTTTAATCAATTAATTTTTATTAAATATAATTAAATTACTGTATTTTCATCCAAAATAATCGTGTATATAAAATTTCAATTCAGAGCTTTAAAATGTATTTTATTGAATGACTGAAAATTTGAACAAGATAAATATATACATAAATATATACAGAGTGTGAACAAATAGGGGAACTGAAAAAGATAAATATTTATGGAATATTTGGGAATTTCAAAAACACTGTATTGTAAAGCAGTGTTTCTCAAAGTGTGGGGCGCGCCCCCCTTGGGGGGCGCGATAACCCTACAAGGGGGGCGCGGGCATATCGAAAATTTAAAGATTAAAAAAAATAACCTTGAAAGAAGTAAAACAAAATACTTTCTACCATAATAACAAAAAATACACAACACTAATATAATTTATGTTTATCATCTGGCGTTTTTCCTTCATCAAATAGCTATCTTTGATCCCAAAACCAAATTAAAGAAAAAAAAACATTTTGTTTGTTTTGGTGTATTTCTTCAATGAGAGGTTTTTTTTATTACGTTTTAACATAAAATATTACTCGTTAAAAGAAATCCAGACCCTGAGAAAAATTCTAAGATAAACAATTCATCACTGTAATTATTATTGAAATACTGTACATTAGTTGTAGAAAGAAAAGGTAGACATGATTCACTTTTCAGCCAGGCAGCATAATACATTTGCTGATCATTTGATTGACCTTCAAACTTACTGGTATGGTTAGTTCTACATTAGTTCCGTTCCTTGAACAAAATATGACAGCTTTGCCAGCAAATAACATTTCTGTAATATTAGTGAAAAGTGTCTCTGATTTGCGTCCTAAGGTCTTGCACTTGTGAATCATTTTAGTTCAGTTTTATTGGATTTTTTCTCAAATCATCAAAGAAAAATTAAATAGTCCTTGAAAGCCGGTAAGTATACTTTCTCTTAATTAAAATATTCACTGGAATTCTGATTTGTATCGTGTGCAGTAAAAATAATTATAAACAAATTATTGGGGTGACTCAGTCCCCCCGCAACTACCATTAGCGTAAGCGTCGAGTGCGCGCTTGCTCACGGGTTAAAACATTTTGAAGTATTTCTGCTTTAAATATTAAAAACACACACTTATTATTCATCGGAATTTTATATTCTTTTTCATTATTTAACATTAATTCTAAATGCTAATTCTGTGAGGTTTAAAATTACAGTTCTTTTAAACAGTTATTTTCAATTATAGCATTTATCTATAAAAAACATTTTACATTTTTGAATACAATGTCGTGCACGCAGTTTTACTCTCCTTACAGTTCAGCTATTATATCAAGAATAATGTTTTATTTTTTTTAAAAAATGAAGTGTGAAGAGCCGGTGTTTCAGCCAGTATACGTTTTAATGTATCAGTACTGAAGAAATTATTTCACAAATAATTTCTTAATACTAAATTAAGAACAAGTTTAATAATTATTAGTGACTTCCATGGGCCTGTCTTGTAGAGCAAAGTTTTTCAAAGGAAGGTTTAATATCAGAAATTGACTCTCTGAGTTATTTTTCTATATTTAGCTGAGATCTATATTTTGTCTTCAAAGCAGCCACCGCAGAAAATCCGGTTTAACAAAGATAGGATGTTGAAAATGGTAATAGTATACGAAGTGCTTTTGTTTTCAGTGCAGAAAATTCATCATCCACGTCTACCCAAAATTTAAAGAGTGACTTATTACAAAATTGCCTTTTAATTTTTCACTGGATGTGAAATCTATGAAGATTTCTTTTTCGGAAGTTGAGAGCCCTTCTGGAGTATCTTGAAATAGATCTCTAATCCACTCGTAACCTGCTACCAAGTTGTCCTCGTCAAGAAAATACTTTTTAAAATTCTTTGCCAACATGGCTAAATGATTTTACATGGTTTTAAAAACAACTTTCACATGTTGTTCTTCGGATTTGTAAGTTTTAACTCATAACGAGCTGGGGCATTTTCCCCCATCGTTTACTTCAGTAGTGGTAAATCCAAAATTTAAGTATTTTTGAGAATATTTCCTTGAGTTAATCTTCGGAACCATGCTCGTCTGTGTACTTGTTGATCCTTTATTATCGTCGAATGCTCGCTTACTACTTAAAAATATATGTATGATTTTGTTTTAACCTACTGCCGTAAATACTTAATTACCGTGAATTACAATTAACGTGCAAATTAAAAAATGTAAATTCAAGCTAGATTCGGTAGCTATAGAAGTATCGAGTCGACCCAAACTGACTGGAATTGTACGAGGAAAAGCATTTTTACATGTTTTGCGCAGACGTTTGATAGGTTACCCAGACTCACGCAAACGTACCCGATAATGCCAGATGTGATGGATATGATAGAGAGAAACATTGCCTATACTTTTTCTAATAATATTTGTACTTTGAGAAATGGATGCTGAAGGAAATAAATCTTTAAATAAATACATCATTTTGCGATCTGTTCCAATTTAAAAATTAGAGAAAGGAAAATAACATAATAATAAGTAAGTAATATATATTTTAAATAATTTTTTCTTAAAATATATATTACTTAAAAATAACATATACACAATTTAATACTTATACAGTTTATAATTGAGATCACATTGTAGCTTTAGCGTCAAAGTGCATTTTTATTGCAGTAAATATATTATTGTTGTACAGGGGGCGACAAAAATTATGATTGAAAATTGGGTCGCCAGTATTGAAAGTTTGAGAAACACTGCCTTAACTACCGACTAAAAGTCACGTGATTATCTGCCCAATACCAACCGTTTTCCACGTAGGAGCGCATATGTGATGCACTGAGGGGAGGGAGGAATAAAGAAGTAGCAAAGTAATCTGAAATAAGTAAATCCTTTGCAAACATTGTCAAGGCATTCCAGAGCCTTCGGAATAATTTTATGGACAGCAGTACACGGAAAAGATCGTACTTCGGAAAGACGTATATGTACGTCCGGGAAATAAATGCTTTGGCTTAGCGAGACGTTTATATACACCAGGGGCGCTTAAGAGGTTAAAGTCGTTTCGTAGTTTTAGCCTCAAAGTATAGTATCACTGAGTTCAATACATAATCATTGTATGAGGGGGGCGCGGTGAAAATTATGATTGAATATTGGGCCGCGAATATAGCAACTTTGAGAAACACTGTTGTAAAGAGATCTATGAACTACAATGTTGCAAATTTTAACGAAGATTGAAACATTTTTCTGTCTGAAAATGTGCTTCGCTTTTAGTTCATGTTCTCACACATTTGGCGAAAACAGCCTTAAGGGACAAGGAAGCTGAACATTTTCAGCTAGTTCTCGAACATGTACATTCCATGCAGCACTAAAAACTATTATATGAATTCCCTTCTCCAACTACAGGTGGCAACGATAGCCTTGTAGTCAACGTGACAGACTCGTGTCGTGAGTTCGAGTCCACAACCGTTGAAGAGCCGCCTTGTTGAGGGGGTCGATGCACGCTAAATCTGTCGAGGCTGAAACGTCGTGTGGTGTTGAAGGTAGGAGAGGGAGGTGCCAACTCAGATGTCATCCTCTTCACTTGACCATGGTTCAAAATTACGTCATCCGTTGCCAATAAGCCTCGCACAGTTTATACCTGTATAACTCTCACTCACTCTCCGCCTACAAGGGGTGGTTCTAGGGCCGGACAAACCGGAATTCTACCCGGGGCGGCAAATTTTAAGGGCGTCATTCAGATCGCATTTGAAAACTGTCTTTTTTTTATTACAAAAAAAAATAATATATTTTCTAAAATATTATTGGGTGTAAATTTGGTATTTCATTCACAGTATCTTATTTCTTTATTTTGTAATCTATATGTTTAACGTCTGTTTTCTTTTATGTTCAAACTTGAAAGGTTCGAGGCGGGAGTATAAGTTAAATCATGAAATTTGATATGTTTACTCATCTTTTACTAGTAACTTTCTCCCAATCCTGGAACAATGGCGAAACGGAGAATATTAGCTCCCCCCCTTGCAAAGTCAGGTTTGGGGCCTCAAGCCAGATCTTACACAGGGTATGCAAATGGCATTAATCAGTCTTTGGGACCCTAAAATCCTGCCCCCCTAGCGATGCGGGGGGTCTACGTTACGTTACTGACCTGGAGAGGGGTCACAACAGACATTCCTTTTACCTATACGATGTCCGGTGTCAGCTCTCCAAAAGGGGACAAGAGTACTAAGAATTTTTGGTAGGTAGAGACACAGGAGATGTTTTACTTCAGTCTTGAGTGTAGTTGCAGTGAGTTAAAATAAAAGCTTTTGATTCCCACCATTAGTAGCAGTGGAGTAACGTTCATCCCCGCATCACGGGGGGCCCAGGGTTCTAAAGGGGCCCAAAGCCTGACTAACGCAAGTGCCTACCCTTTGTAAAATTCAACATGGGGGCCCCAAACCTGACTTTGCAGGGGGGCCCAAAAATTCTCCGTTGCGCCACTGATTAGTAGGCTCTTTTTGGAAGAAATTGGCCTGCTGAAATGGTGATTCCTCCTCTTACATTTGACTCGTTTGGAATAAATCCTTAATTCTGAACTATAGTAAAATAAAATAAGATACCAAGTGAAAGGGATGTTTAACCTGCAAGCCCAAAGCAGAAAGAAATTGGTGTTCAAGAATATGAGTATGAATATAATTATTAAGCTGCCTTTCTGTTAGCAAGAATTATTCAAGTTTTATAGGTGTGCGTGTATGTGTGTGAATAATTTATCTTTTTTAATAATAATTTTTGGCTTTGGAGAGAGGAGCGGCATTTTCCATTTTTGTCCGGGGCGGCAAAACTTCTAGAGCCGGCCCTACACCCACAAAGACTTCCGTGTTATTCTACATTTACAAATGCAGATCTAACCATGCGAAACTTGGATGTAAATAAAGAAAAGAAAAAAACTTTATAGCACCTCAAAAAGAACCTTACAAAACTTGAAAAGAAAAAAAAGAAAGAATTCTCCATAGCTTGTGATGGGAGGCACGGATTCATTTAAGAATATTCAACAGAACTTCAAAATCGTGAACTCAGTTTGGTGGAATGCGTTTTCTTTCCCCACCACTGAGGGGGAATTCCTCTGCAAAGGGTGCATTCCTCAGCAAAGGGTGCCTAACATTCCCACGCCTGGAGGGATCATTACACCCATAAATATTGGGGTGTATCATTGATTTTCCCGCGTTCCCAAAGTCAACGAACTTTGGGCGGTAACTCTGCGCAGGTTCCGGACCAATCAGAGGAAATTAAGTGGACAAGGTAAAGAGTCCGCTCTAGGATTTTCGCGTAAAGAGGACGTCAAATAAAACGGGACGCACCCCGATTTGGAGACACTCGGACACAGAGAGACAGAGACAAACTAATCAGATCCAGGCCTTGAACTAGACTCCGCGAGACTCCGAGCGGCGACCATGTCCCCCTCTCCATCCCACCTCCTATCTCTCTCAAAAAAAGCTTAATTTCAATTTTGTTATGTATAATTACAGTTACTTAAAATTATGTTATTCAATAAAATTAATTTTTATCTCTATTTTATCGGACTCTTAATTCAGAGTACTGTAATTTGTCTATAGAATATTAGTGTTTAATTTTAAACTAAGTTATGATGCGATGTTAACTTAAGAACCTGGAAAGTTATAAGCAATTAGTATTTGAGGATAAGAAAAGAAAGTAATTAAATAAGTTATCATCAGCGTCGCATCACTTGA